>JAYESA010000005.1:165912403-166409903 GCA_036927795.1 Iris macrosiphon | reverse complement strand
GAAAGAGAAGAAAGTGAAGAAAACTTACTTGGAATGTAGGAATTTGGAAGAAGAAAGAAGAAGAAAGGAGTGGAGAGGAAGAAGAAGTGAAGTGAAAGGGAATGAATGGGAGGGGAAGCTGCTGGTTCGGCCAAGGGGGTTAAGGGTTAGGGTTGGATTTGGTGAAATGATCAAAATGCCCTCCAAATCAAGTCATCCTAATTGGGGTTTCGGTTTGGGGTTCCAAATGCACTCTAATAAATCCCTAATCACTCTAACTAGCTAATTAAAATATAAATAGCTAATCTACACCAATAAATAAGTCTAACAAGGGTGTTGATTGGGTCTGGCGTGGGTCCACTAGGGTCTGACATGGGTCCAGGCTAGCCAAAACCCTAAAATAACTAATAAAATAAATAATACAACCAACAATTAAATATTAATACAAATATTTATGATAAATACACAATTTACCAAATTAAAATAAAAAAATACCCTGCTCTGGAAATGGGGTAGTGACAAAGTGAGAACTGGAAATAGAGGAATAGCAATACTAGCTAAGTGCCTTGAAATATTAGTTTGCTATGTGATCGGCTTGGGACTAGATCAGGTTTGTTATATATGATTAGCAATGATACATGTAAGTTCAGGCTAGCCATCTGGTTAGCTATGATGTGAGCAAGAGTCAGGCTTATAGAAGCATGGAAATTCTATAGTCATGTAGCTTATATGCAGGCCGCACCCTCATGCTGAAGACATGCTGCATAGTCATCCCCCATACGACATGGACTGACAAAGAGAGCCGAGTCGCATACATGCCCTCTGACATGGCTCCCAAAGGTCTGCCACAGTTCCAAACAAAGTACTTATTGCCCTGACTGCCTTGAAAAGTGTGAGAGAGACAGTGACACACAATCCGACAGAAAAGTTACGTCAGGCATTAATGACTTTGTCCGATGCACAGAGCCATGTGTCAAATTCTCTACAACCTCACCACTCTGCGGCCTTGCCTCTCGGCGGCCTTGCCTCTCTGATGCCTCGACTCCATGCATTTCCCATATGCGGCCTCAACCATATGCGACTACAATATCCATAAGACCAAGGCCAAATTGAAGCTCATATGCGGCAGAGATCCTATGCATCCAAGGCAACATTCAGTTTGTAGGATCTTTTCTATTGCAACCAACAAGATCTTCGTAGACTCAGTGCTGACTACGTGGCCGGTTAACCAAGTCATGCATACAACAGGTTGAAACGACCCTGAGATCTCATCAACCAAATATCTTAACCAAGCTCATGTGGCAGCTTGCCAGCATCATGTAGCTATCGTTACGGCCGTATTCTACCAAAGGAGCCCTATGCGGCCACCAAGCACGAGTATATACGGTATCCATAGCACGTCCACAGGGCGGGTATAAATAGCAGGGTACTACACCCGAACAACAGGCTGGCTATCTGCGGATCTACACTCAAGCAAGAGAGAAGAGCTTCTATATCGGATCTTCCATGGAGTAATGAGAGTTGCTACACTCCTAACCCTCATCGTCACCCCCTAAAAAATAAATTTATACTTAGATTGTCTTCTATGACTTCTCTGTACTTTCTCTTAGTTTGTTAATCAAATCCAGTTCTTTAAGTTCTTTTTTTGATTTAAATAGAAAATACGATGGCGACTGTGCTGGAGACGTCCTTCTTCTCTGTTAAGAAGCCGGTCACGCAGTCCGATGCGGCTAAGCTTGGCTTGACGCAAAAGATGATGGTGGTCCGCTTCGACCAGCAAGTGTTCGAGAAAATGCTCTCGGAAGGAAGTGCTAATCCTTCGCCAAGGATAGCCAAGCCCAAGAAGACCTGCAGAACGTGGGTGACCTAGGCCGCTGTGCCTCACCTAGCTGCGGAGCAGACGCTTCCCGCCTCTCACTCTGTTGTCGATGATGGTCGTCGGACGAACACCCAGAACTTCTACGTCTATGCGGCATCCCGGGCTGACGTAGAAACTGTTCAGCACCCGGACTCTGGCAGAGGAAAACACTATGATGCCAGACGTTCTGGTGTTGAGGCTGCTTTTATGCGGCCAAGGAGAAGGCCACATAAGACTATCCATTCGGCATCAACTCATAGCCGTAGACAGAAGGTCGTATACGGCCCTGATAGGAACAGAACCTCTGTTTTCGATCGTATCTCATTAGGCACAGATCCTATACGACCCACTAAGAATGGTAAAAACCCAAATCTGGACTCTTCATACTATGTGCCTGCGGTTACTAAGCTGAAAAAGTCTAGGGCAGTGCAAGCCCACCAAGCTCAAGTAACTACTCAAACGCCCGCCCGCCAACTAGCATTGCTAACTATTATGCGAGCCTCTAACGGAAAGTTGTACAAGGCTGGCCGATGCGTCCAGCCCACAGGGACCAATGGACAAGGTCCGTCTCAAAAGTCTTCCACCGGTACCGCGAGGCAATTTTGTGTATGAACCCCAGGCCAGGAAGCAAATATAGCACCTGCGCATCCGTGTGCCTGGGATACCCGGACTCACAAAGAGGATGCAAAGGTAAAATACCCTTCGCATGATTTGCGTGACATAATTACTTACAAGCGCAAAGCAAGGAAAACAACTATGGTGTACGACGTGCCCTCTCCAAGGTACTGCTGCACCAAATTTATTATCAATTACTGCTGTAATAAAGTGGCAGTACCCACAGACAAGCAGTCGGCCTTCCAGCGATTATACCAGAAAGTACCAACCCGGCAACAACCCAGAGATCAGGTATAAGTACCAGAGGAGGAGGAGGAGTTGCCCTTCGCCTCATGCTACTCAATTAGAAAGCTTTCCGCCACCAAGGGAAGAAAGAAGTCAAATACCTCCAGTCTGTCGCTCTCTACCAGGGCATCACGAAGGCAACTACCCGGAGGGCTGAAAATGACACCTATAGAAGGCGTCTTCCAGGGCACCTGCTCAAGGAAGAAGCTGTCAGACCCTGGGGGTAGTTCTTCCTCAGAACCCCTTGGGGTGGCCCAAGCTGGGGGTAGTGTCCCCTTGGACGTACGCAATAACCCGGCATTCTGAGAAGACAATAATTCCCAAGGAACGGACTACGAGATGTCGGAGGGTATCTACTTCCACCAAAATGATACAATCTTTTACGTTGGGGGTAGTATTGTCACCCTCCCTTTTTCAATTAAGGGTAGTTTGGTAATTAACACGAGTATTTTTTATTTAGGATTTATTGTATTTAAATATTGTGCACGTGTGATTAATTATTTGTTATATTATTTATTTATTGTTAGATGCTAGATTATTTTGTACTTATGTAGTGGACCTAACTAGTTTAGTTAGATGCATGGATCCAACATTATATATTAGTTTAGATTGAGCCCAATAATTAGGCCCATGGTTTAGGAAGATGAATTAATTAGTGAAACCATTAGACTAGAACCTTCCCTCCTTAATTAATTTCTTCATGAGAGGCCCAAGGGGTATTTTGGACATTTCATATTGCTTGGGAGAGGGGTATATGACCAGCCACCTTTAGGAGGAGAGAGAGTGTCACTCTTCTCATTTTTTTATTTCCAAATAGATCTAAAAAATTTTTCCTTTCCAATTTCCTCATTCCCTCACCATTCTCTCACAAATTTCTTCACAATTTTTTTTCCTATTCTTCATTTGAGGCTACTACAACAAGGACCTACAAGGAGGAGGCCAAGATCTACAAGGAGGAGCTACATTTCTTTATTTAGGGATTTTTATTGAAAATCCATCTCCCAATAGGTATATTTCAGTTTTTCCTCTTATAATAGACTCTAAATATAAGATTAACCATGAGAAACCAACCCACATGTATAGGCTGCCTATAGGAATTGGTTTTAGGTTCATAGGAGACATATGGTGGAAGTTATGTGTGTTTTGGTGCCAATTTTGGGAAAATTCTGAGATTGGCACATGTGGTATTTGTCATTTGGTCAAATAGATCAATATAACATATGATTGATTATTTATGGCTAGTGTCATGTCCACAATTAGATATGTGTAGGCCATATCTCATCAATTTGGCGATACGGATTATTTTTGGATGTTTTTCTCCGACATGGAGATTTGTGCATATCACTTCTTGACACGGACACGTAGTTGATTATATTATTATACGTATTATGCATAATTTGTATTCTAGACTTGCTCGTGTCCTTCGGGATGTGTTTGGTTGTGTGGTGGAGCCGTATCGCAAGCGTATCATAGAATGAGTGTGATACAGATGCGGTGCACTCTACGTGTTTGGTTTACGGTCCTCATTTCTATATGTGCTTGTGTATATACATATGTGTGAGATATAGTGTAGGATATGTATATGTATTGTGTGTGTATCTATAGTATATTGTGTCTATGAATATTAGTAACTATGTGTCTAGGTGCTAAGTGTATATATAAGATATCTAGTATATGTATGTATGTGTATATATATAGCTATGTGCCTATATATATATCTATATCTATATGTATAGTTATCTATATATCTATGTATATAGGTGATATATATATATATATATATATATATATATATATATATATATATATATATAGCAGTATATATATGTATGTATGTGTAGTGTTTATGGTGGCATGTTGTGTGTGGATGAGTGAGCTGGGTTGTGAGAGGAGGATCGAGCCATTCACAATATAATTCAACCAGTAGCATGAACATTAAGGAAAGAGAGGGCAAAAGCAATACAAGGCTATCAGCAGCTTGTGCAGGCAACTACAATATGCAACCTTAGTTCAATACAGCACAGTTCAACAGCAAAGAGAAGCACTCGTGTAGCAGCCGGAGGGATGAGCTCGCCTGAGCTGCGGGCCGGAGACAGGGAGAGGGATGAAGGAATTCCAGTGGGTCGAGTGGGTACGGCTGACCGTGCCGAGTGCAGGCCGGCTCGGGGTGGCTGCTAGGGGAAGGAAGGCAGGTCGGGGATGTGGGTTGGCCGGACTGAGCTGCCGGGGCTGGCCGGCCGGGTGGCTCAGGTGAGATAGGGTTAGTTTGGTTTTGGTGTGGGTGATGGTGGTGAGTTTTTGTGAAAAAAAAATATGGAGAGGGTAATGGCTTTTGTATGTGGGAGGAGATGATGGTGACTCCCTAGAAATTAGGGCCGGCCAAACCTAGGGATGGGGTTGCCTTGGGAAATGGGTTGAGGGAACATGTAAGGGGGTTGTGTGGTGGGGATGGCTCCATTTAAAATGGAAGGCCTAGATTCAACATGAATAAAAATGCAACAAAAAGGAAGAGGGAAAGATTTGGTTGACTAGTCAAGATAGGGGGTTGGTTTCCTTCATTTGGGTTAAACCAATAGGATGGTGACACATCATTGCAATTTTGCAATTAAGTCCCCAACAAATGGAAAATTACACAGGAATGGGTTTCTGAATTTAATTAATTTAAATTAGATACACTTAGCGTTTTAAAATTAATTAGGAATACATGGGGCCAAAATTAGGTCGGGTCATCAATATCATTAGTGAAGAAGACTCAAAACAGAACATTACCCTAATTTGGGTCGCACGAAAAATAGGCCAAAATTGCCTCTAATTTTGATTGGAACGCACAACGATACAAAATTGGAATTTATTTAGAATTTAAATAAATGTTCGCGACGATTATTGTGCGGCTAAAATGAAGCAAAAGAGGGCATAATTATGAGTTACAAAATATGGCAGAATGGAAGGCGGGCACGTCTAGGACAAAGTTGTGAAATTTGTTGGAAGGCAAAAGCTAGGGTAGCGCTCCAAATATCGAAGCAACGACAGCGCGCAACAATTAAATAAATTACGGTAATTAATTATGACCTCCAATAATTAAAATTCTAATTAATACAATTAAATACAAAATCCTATAATTCGGACAGACGTTCGTCTAGTGGGCTTCTAGGTCAAGTCTACCAGCTCAAACATTAATGAACACTGAATATAATATAATATATTTAATACACATCTCATGAAATTATTTAATTTAAATACACGAAATATTAAATATATAAAAAGTCGAAAATACCTCTGTTTTCAGAATGTGGTAGTGACAAGTCTACCCTTCTTAAAAGAATTTCGTCCTCAAAATTTAAAGTCCTCATAGTAGTATTTATTCATTATATATTTTTTTCATCAACGGTTAAATTCACCAATCCCACATAATCCTGAAATAATCCACCTTATCAATTCACAATCTTAAAAAAAAAAAATTTGAAATTACTGTATTCCTGATATATCCTCAAAAATAAAAATCAGTTTCCATTTCCTCACAATTTCCTCCGAATTTAAATTAAAAATTAATACTCAGAATTTGACATTCCATCCTCTAATTCACTCAATGCACATAAAGACTCCCATCTAAAACACAATCCATAAATCCAACCCTTCAATTTAATTAATCCACTATATTCATAAAATTGGAAATGTCATCCGAAAAGTTTGAATTTAAACACCAATCTGTTAATAATTTTTACTCCTCAATTTAAATCCAATCAATGCATATTAAAAATCTAAATCTTCATCTCGAGAATTGAATTCGACACTATCCCGTTAACGATTTTATTTCCTGATTCCCTTTTTCCCCAGAATACTCAACAATGCGATACTTTTAGATCCTTCAAATGCAACGTCCACAATATAAAATTTTAAAATTCATAACTTGCGGTCAATAAATATAATGATAATCTCCTTAATTTCCTCAAGTCTTTAATGATAAATATATCATAATCAATAATCATCACTCCGACCATATTAAATTCTTAACCTCTCACTTAAATTAATGTTTATCCTCGAAGTTTAATGATAATTTAATCACATCTCAATCTTGATAAAATCAATGATTTATCAACTCTGCCATATTAAATCCTTAACTCTTTATGCTTATCTTCCAAAATTTTAGTATCTCGTTTCTCTTGTCAAGTCATAACCTCCTCATAAATCTACTATGGTCAAAACCCCAATGATCATGCTCTAAGAAAATTTTTTCCTACAGCCATGCAATCTAAGAAAATATGTACGATCATGTGTCTTTTGTCCTGGTATTGCAGTCCCTGTCAGGGTGTACTACTAGCTACATTCTAACAAGAAAATCACGAATACAAGCCACGGTATTAGGGAATCAATCAATCAGAAGACGAAAATAACATGAGAAAAAGAAGGAACCTGCTAACATATTTCTTGTAATATCTTCTATCTCTAACATACTCTTAACTCTGGCACATTCACTAACTAATTCCTATTCCTGTACACTGGTACCCATATCAACTAATCATTAATCCACAAGATCCATGAATACATCCATATTGCACACACCTGTCTATTAATACCAAAATCTGATACCAAGAACCTCTAACACAATTATAGGTCAAATGATGCATGTAAAGTTTGATACCTCTATCTCTTTAGGTACCTCTGTTCTACTATAAGTACACCCACTGCTAGTTCTCGTTCCTACTACAATTATCCATATTATTTGTTCTTATCACTCAAGTGCACACCAAGTGTAACACACCATACTAAGTACTGCTCTCTCCAATACAACTCTAGATGAACACCCAAGTTAGTCTGCGGTGCCATCTCAATCATGCTCAAGTCAACAGATCCTCACACATGTATATCATCTACTCATATATTAATATATATATTTCTTATCCACCATGAAATTAATCCTCAAAATAATCGTCAAGGTTTAACTTCTCGAACAAATTTAAGATAAAATGCATATATTTCCGCAATAGTCAAATACTCAATATCGAAATCAAAATTTTTTTTTTCGCTCCTAAAATCTTTATAGCCTTGACCTTGTTTATTGGATCAAAATTTAAACTCTCAAAAATTTAATGACATAAATTTTAACTCCTCAATAATTCTCAAATTAAAATTTATTTCCACTCTTTAATTTATAAATCCACAAATATACATATAAGTGCTCACGGTCTCTAATACTCGAGGTGCAGTCAATACATCTATTGTCTACAACTGTGTACTAAAATTGTACTGTCCGAATCACTTGCACTATTACCTCCAAATGATCAAAGTTATCATCACATGTATTTTCTTCCATGATTTTCCAATCTATATCAACTGGTATATCATCTAATTATCATCACGCAAAGTGTTTACTGTTATCATCATCATTCTCGACTAATCCTTGATATAGAATCATTAGTACCCTTGGTATGATATCACTAGCTTCATTATTGGATCATCTCATCAAACTTATTAGAACTCATGATTACCTGTACCTTCTATAACACTCATGTTTCACTTTACTCTCATGGGCATGTATATGGTTCTTTATCTCGATTGATGTATAGGTATTTCCCTTTAATCTTTTACAGCCTGTTAAACTAATCTATGATATGCTTCACCAGTTTTATTATCAATTCTGATATTTCTCTACTCATGATACCTCATCATAACTCTTTATGCATATATTTCTTTACTTTTAATACACCCGATATCAATCATCAAATTGAACATCATGCTCCATTAATCCTTAACACAATTCCTGGATACTTAATTGTTTACATAGATCATCCAATTACATAATCATAATCATCCAGGACGGGTATGTTGGCTCTGATACTAACTCTAGGAACTATCACTGATACTTTATACTCTCCTTTACTCTCAGTACTGTAATAACACATATCCTAGAACTATTGCCACAAGGTACTATGCTATGGGTTAACTCTAGTTTTAAGGCCTACTGCTCACATGTCCAACTAGGAAACACTTACAACTCACTAGCAACACTCAGTCAATACTAATACTCAAGACACAGACATAATTACAAGTCACTAATTATCATACTTAACAAGGAATCCTCAAAGAATGGAAGCTCAAAAGGAACTGGGTTGAGGACTAAAGGTATTTCTACTACTAGCAACCAAAAGAAACGATGGAAAAAGTCCTGTATAATAGAAATAGATAAGTGTTGAGATGATACTTTAAGAACCAATTTTTAAGATACAACCTGATAATTATACACGTCGGTCAGAAATCATGATGCTGAGAATCCTCGCCATGCCAGTAAGCATAGGTGCGATAAACAACAGGTTTCGTAACTAAGTACGCAACCCTATAATCATGTCATCTAGAATCTTCGCCACGTCAACCGGTATGGCTGCGATAAACTCTAGGTTCCATGACCAAAGTAGATGTTTTACCTTTCTCACAGTTCTCATCAATATATGTCATCAGATGATATCGTAAAGTTTAGTCCGTAAAATTTATCTCGATATGAAATTAAACTCTACAATGAAACCAAGATCCTAATTTAATTAAATAATTAAATTCAATATCAACGAGTGAGGACGGACGAAAATAAGGGAAATGATTTAAATTAGAATTATAATAAGATTCTCAAGGAGTCATCCCAGGAATCTCTCAAGAATTTGTGATTGAGTATCCTCTCTCATCCTAGTATCCTATGTCCTATATTCTATAGCAGGCACACAGTAGTTTAACTATGACGTTGCACTACTACGACATCGTGCAACTTGCGAAGTCTGACCTGCGTGGACCACCACTAAAAATGTGTCACGACCCGCACCCGGTATAGGGGTACGAGAGCGTGGGTACGTCCAGTCTACGCCGCAGCATCGACGGTAGAACGCTGTCTAGGTCAAACACTATCTAATCGATCTCGCACTAGCATCCAATCTCTATAAGGAAGCACGGATGACACAAAATAAATGAATAACATACTTAATCACATAACTACAGCACGATAAGAATCGAAGAAAAAATAAAATACAACACAAGTCTAATGTAAAATAAATCTAACTCAACATAATCCAAGTCTGAAATAAGATTTGCCGGAGACAAATCCGGTACCAAATAATATGCTAAAGGAACTAACTAGACAACTAGTGATTCCGGCTAGACCTTCCGGAATCACGACTGCACTACTAAGACCAAGACTGCAGCTACTCACCCTGTGGTCCACCAGTGTCGGATACCAGTCCTCTAGGCAAAGTCTGGAAAATATTTTCCAGTCAGGAAGGAGCAAAGTACATTTCTAAATAGCAGTTCTATATCAATGATATAAACTATGTAGCAGTATATAGATGGAAATATACAAGATGCATGTATATGTACGAGAAGTATACAATAAAGGATATACTGGAAATACTATAAGTAAATGCAGGAAAGGAAACAATATGTCAATGAGCAAGAATACTATGACTAAGTGTGTGAGTACTAGCTTTAACATGTGATCGGCTTGGGAACTTGATCAGGATGGTTACATGTGATTAGCTATGATTCATGTAAGGTCAGGCTAACCGTTGGTTAGCTATGATGCATGTAGAGGTCAGGCTAATCACATGTAACAGCTATGAAGCATGTAAATGGTCAGGCCATACCCGACGTGAGATATGGGGTGAGCTATGATGCATGTAGAGTTGGGTATGATCACATATCTGTACTAAAATACTCTTCACCCCCGACTGGTATAGTAGATCCAATCATGGTATGCTATGGCACGGGATTCCCTAGGGAGGTAGTAAATCTTCCCGGAAATCAGTGTCTGTACATGTACAAGATAACAATGAAATAAGACTTGTACAAGCTACACCATGAACAAGGAATAACATCTCATGACGAGATCCGTATACATCAATCCGTGTAACCATCGTGTCGAGAATATGGATATTTATACTAGATATAATGAACATAGGGAATATCATAAACAAGAAGCTAATCAGAGAATGTACTCGCCTTGGGTCCTTAGTTGGTAATGTCAATGTCCTGTTCCAGAGTATCGTCTGGAGGAACCAACAGTCCTATAGACATATAATAAATGTAACCTTGCATCAGATGCTACACTAACACAATACAAATACATAACTCAGGGGCTATACCAGGTATGATACTGGTCAACTAGGGTCATCTAGTAGAATATATAAATATACATATCATTAATTAACATATATATTAATATCCATTAATTACAATAATAGATATAAGTATATATATACTTTAAATAAAACTAATACTTGTATATATATATATAAACATATATCATGGAAGGAGGTATACAATACGTATATATATGTCTATATATAGTATATAATTTAACATACTATATTTATGTCCTAAAAGATATATATGTCAAAATATGTTTTATCAAACATATATATATATATATATATATATATATATATATATATATATATATATATATATATATATATAAATATATACATTTATATACCAATAATATATATTTTTTATACCAAAATACATACATATATATATAGGTATATACATATATACCAAAAAAATATATATTAATATACGTACTAAAATATATTAATACATGTACTAACATACACTATGTATGTACATATACATACTTGAGAATATACTATATATATATATATATATATATATATATATATATATATATATATATATATATATATATATATATATATATATATATATATATATATATACTAATTGAAATACACACATATACATTTACACATACATGTATACATTTGCACATACACATACATTTAAATACATATATACGATGAAGGAGGGAGAGGGAGAGGCTCACCGGGGTTGGTCGGAGTCGTCTGCCGGAGTTTGGGGACAACAGGGGGAGAGCTGGGTGGTGGTGCGGCTCGATATGGGAAGGAGAGAATGCAGCTGGTGGAGAGTGGTGGTTCGATGTGCGAGGGATCTCGTCGACGCCGGAGGAGAAACTGGAGTGAACGAGGGGAGTGGAGAGGAGTGCCGGCGGGTGGAGCTCGACTGGGGGTTGTGGTGGTGATGATGGAGTAGCTGGGCCGCGCCGGAGTGCAGCCGAGGAAGCTCAGGGGGAGAGCCGGTGGCGTTCGTGTGGTGGTGGTGATGATGATGGAGGTGCTCCGGGGAGCAATGGCTGATGGTGGGAGGAGGAAGACGCCGAAGTTGGAGCGATGCACAGAGGAGGAAGGAGTGATGGCTGGTGATGGAGAACGGGGTCGGGGCTCAGAGCTCGGCTGTTGGCCGGAGTTGGCTCGAGTGAGGCAGAGTTAGCTGGGGTCGGGGGAGTGAAGTAGGGTAGTTGCAGCATCGGGTGATGGTCGGGGCGGCAGCTCGCCGGACTGCGGGCTCGACGTCGGATGATAGGAGTCGACCGGAGCTGAGTCGTGTGAGGTGGAGGTGGAGGTGTCGTGGCCGGGGAGTGGCGGTGTACTCGTGTAGCAGCCGGAGGCATGAGCTTGCCTGAGCTGCGGGCCGGAGACAGGGAGAGGAATGAAGGAATTCCAGTGGGTCGAGTGGGTGCGGCTGACCGTGCCGAGTGCAGGCCGGCTCGGGGTGGCTGCTCGGGGAAGGAAGGCAGGTCGGGGATGCGGGTTGGCCGGACTGAGCTGCCGGGGCTGGTCGGCCGGGTGGCTCAGGTGAGATAGGGTTAGTTTGGTTTTGGTGTGGGTGATGGTGGTGAGTTTTTGTGAAGAAAAAATATGGAGAGAGTGATGGCTTTTGTATGTGGGAGGAGATGATGGTGACTCCCTAGAAATTAGGGTCGGCCAAACCTAGGGATGGGGTTGCCTTGGGAAAGTGGTTGAGGGAACATGTAAGGGGGTTGTGTGGTGGGGATGGCTCCATTTAAAATGGAAGGCCTAGATTCAACATGAATAAAAATGCAACAAAAAGGAGGAGGGAGAGATTAGGTTGACTAGTCAAGATAGGGGGTTAGTTTCCTTCATTTGGGTTAAACCAATAGGATAGTGACACATCATTGCAATTTTGCAATTAAGTCCCCAACAATTGGAAAATGACACAGGAATGGGTTTCTGAATTTAATTAATTAAAATTAGATACACTTGGCGTTCTAAAATTAATTAGGAATACATGGGGCCAAAATTAGGTCGGATCATCAATATCATTAGTGAAGAAGACTCAAAACAGAACATTACCCTAATTTGGGTTGCACGAAAAATAGGCCAAGATTGCCTCCAATTTCGATTGGAACGCACAACGATACAAAATTAGAATTTATTTAGAATTTAAATAAACGTCCGCGGCGATTATTGTGCGGCTAAAATGAAGCACAAGAGGGCATAATTATGAGTTACAAAAAATGGCAGAATGGAAGGCGGGCACGTCTAGGGCAAAGTTGTAAAATTTGTTGGAAGGCAAAAGCTAGGATAGCGCTCCAAATATCGAAGCAACGACAGCGCGCAACAATTAAATAAATTACGATAATTAATTACAACCTCCAATAATTAAAATTCTAATTAATAAAATTAAATACAAAATCCTATAATTCGGACATGCGTTCGTCTAGTGGGCTTCTAGGTCAAGTCTACCAGCTCAAACATTAATGAACACTGAATATAATATAATATATTTAATACACATCTCATGAAATTATTTAATTTAAATATACGAAATATTAAATACATAAAAAGTCAAAAATACCCTGATTTCAGAATGTGGTAGTGACAGTGTGGTAGTGTGATACGCATTGGTGCAAGGCCAATGTATCCTATTTGCTTTAATTAGTTAAAGTATTATGTGTATTGACTTATATATATATATATATATATATATATATATATATATATATATATATATATATATATATATATATATAAACTACTATTTTCATATATTAAAACTTGCGTATCTTAGGATACGATATTTTGTGTGTTTCTTAGTTTCCTAGATTGGTTAGTGTAGCTTAGTTTCATAGTGTATTGACTTAGTATCCTAGTGTTAGACTCTTACAGCCTAGAAATAGTCGGTTTGACTTAGAAATGGCTTTATGACCTAGAATTGAACTAGTTTAACTTAATTTCATTCCAATACCTTGTATATATATAATATTCCATATATAGGTTTGTGTGACACCAATTGGGACACAGTTTGACATTCATTGCTTGGACGAAAGGCGAGTACTTTCTCTGATAGTTTCCATTATTTGATAATTACTATAATGCAAGTATTTAGAAATATTTTACATAACTCTTGACACATTGGTACACAGACTAGTATACACATGAATCAGTCATGGGATGTTATATATATTATTTTATTGTTCCTCGTGTTCTCAATATTTAACTTAGATAATATTTCAATGTTTAACTTAGACAATATTTAACTTAGACAATGTTCAATGTTCAATGTTTCATGTTCAAGGTTTATTGTTTACAAGGCCTTGAGTATCTTGCATCGTAACGTGTCGTGGTTGGATCCATTGTACTAGTTGGGGGAAAGGGGAAGTGTTAGCTATATATGTGATCAAATCCTAGACAATGTTCAATGTTTAACTTAGAAAATATTTATCCAACGTTAAAGTAGACAATGTTCACCCAAGCCGTTCACATATTTAACTAGTATTTCAATCACTTAGCAGAGTTACTATTCTTCACCATATTTTAGTTCATTGTCTCATTCTATTATCGTGTTCTAGCTTATTGTGATTAGTGAATACCATATTATTCTTGTTTACCTGTTCTTCTACCATAGTTGATATTGTTCATTATTTCTCGCCTTGTATTATATTCTCTATTTCTGTTTATAGTCATTACCAATTAATTGGAACTTCTATTGGGTTGTACTTTGCTCCAATTTTGACTGGATATATTTTTCAGATGAATGGTTAGAGAGGATGAGTCCCACTTACTACGAACCAACAGATGGAGTGTCACCTGAGGATGTAGTGCCATTTACTGAGGCCATTTAAATTTCTCTACCTTGTAGTAGTTGTTTCTATTTAGATTGTGGATTGTATTATTATTTTGAGATCTTGAGTTATGTTTAGATGTTGAGTTGGACTTGTGATGTATTGAGACTTATATTTCTTTTCTTTCTATTCCATATCGTGCTTACATCTTCCTCTAGTTTTATATGTGATTGAGAATCATTTACAAGTTAAGATGGCATGACAATATTTTATACACAATGTGTGAGATGTTAGATAGTATAAAAGACCAAGACAGCGTTCTACCGCTGATGCTGTAGCGTAGGTTGGACGTACCCACGTACTCGTGCCCCTATACCGGGTGTGGGTCATGACAAGTATTTCCTCCGAATTCGAGGAAGACACAATGTCACCCGCCCTCCTTAAAGACTACTCACTACAAGGGTATGGGACGGGGAGCACGACATCCACTGCCCCGTCCGTTTCTCCCCATGTGAGGACGGTATACATGGCCGGAGACGACTATGAAGGCCCCAGTGATCGGCAGTAACTCGAGGTTCTCGAGGCCATGATGCATACAATGAGTGCATCAATGCAAGATCTGACCCAGACAAAGCTAGAAATTAAGGCAAACATGGCCTCCCAGCCAGCAAGGGCCTCTGGGCAAACAAACTTAGACCCCGGGACCAATAGGGATTCAAACACGACTGCTCCAGCCATGGACGGTGATCCTCTTCTAGCTGGCTCATCTGCACCTTCGGCAAGATATGAAGCTAAGGAAGCAAGAAGGGAGGTCCGAAAACTTCAGTCTCACCTAGATTCTATGAGAAACCGGGACTCACTCCGTGATCTTGGGGTACGACAACCATACCCGATAGAATGGTACAAGCCCTTTAACATAAAGACATTTGACAAAAAGTCCTTCCCTCGTCGCTTCATGGGCTACTTCGAGATTACAATGGGATACTTATCCCACAGCGACGCTATCCTTACCAGGCTCTTCGTTGGGTCATTGGCGGGGGTAGATTTCAATTGGTTATGCAGTCTTGAAGATAACTGCATCTCATCATTCGATGACCTCAAGCATCTGTTCCTTAACAGATTCTATGAGGCAAAAAATGATATGACGATGTCTTCTCTGATGGACGTCGTCCAGGGTGAGAAGGAACTAACACGAAATTATATCGAGCGGTTCCGATAGGCCGAGCTAAGGTTGCCTTATGGCAATCCTGAGGCCACACTTATGAAAATATGCTGGAAGAACATGCTTCCGACAGTCAGCCTCTGGATGGATGAGAGCCAGTTCAAAGACTGGACAACATTCATTGTAAGTGCTGTCAACGCTGAGAAGAAGCTCAAGGACGCGTGGCATTTGAGGATCCATATCCCTTCTGCTGAGGAAAAAGGGCAAGCGTCCCAGCAACAACAACAAAAATAACACCACCACCAACAATAACAGTAATGGCAGCAATAGCTGTCATGATGGAAAGGAAAAATAGGATATGGTCACTACCTTGACCAAGAAGCCTGAGCAAAAGTTGACAGAGCCTCCAAAACCAAAGGAGACTTACTCTTTCGAAGATGGTGATGTCAAACCCATCTTTGACATGCTGATGCAGGGAGGCAAAATCTCGCTCCCCAACGTCAGACGTCAACCTGAGGTGGCAAAAATGGTCAATCCAAAGTATTTTTACTTCCACCGCTACATCCACTACCCAACGCATGAGTGATATACTCTGAAGCGGTACATCCATTGCTTGATAGATACCAAGGCTTTTTCCTTGGACTTTGACGACGTGATGGTCGCCACCAATATGGTGTCCCTCCAGTTTGGAAACTTTCTCCCAACGGAAGCCCAAGAGAGAGTGGTCCCAGGCCAAAGGCAACTATGGAGGTGGTCAACCTTCCACCTGCTCGAGACCAGACGGCTGAGCTAATACCACTTACCCCACCATGTGGGGAGGTCATGTGGGTCCATCTCGACCTCGTGCCAGACTTGACGTAGCTGGCGACATCCTTCACCGCCAAGTCCAAGGGCAGGAAATCTAAATCATGTTACACAGTTTCCTCCTCGGTTGAAGAGCTGGAAGCAGGTACAATAAGGTTAGGCATAATGTACCAACCGATGCACATCGATACACCCCCGGTTGTCGTGCCTACAACTACTGGTCCTGGGCTATCTCAGCCCCCGCCAGCGGACAAGTCTAAACAAATGGAGACGCGCTTCGATAAACCGCTGCGCAGGGATACACCATAAGGGCTGGAAAGGCCCTATAACTTTCGATATCTTAGCATAATTAGCCAACACTCCGGTAAAATTATCGCTATTTGAGCTTTTGCGGCTCTCTAAAGACACTTGGGCTGCCCTGAGTGAGGTACTACAGAATGCCGATATCTACCTAGCGCAAGTCAAGCCAACAACCGAATATCTTGCTGGTTGTCCACATTGCAACAATGCCATGGATGCGATACCCAATATCACCTTCTAGCAATAGGACATGTTGCTCAAAAAATATAGGCATGATCGGCCCACATACTACATAGGATATATTGGCGACGTTAAGGTGGACTGGATGCATATTAACCTAGGATCGTCAATCAGCATCTTCCGAGAAGTTTGCTTCAGACCCTGGGGATCCCGATGCACCGTCTGGCGGCCACCAATACCGCCAGCAGTGGCTTCAACAAAGGAAGAAGTTACCCTCTGGGCAAAATATGTCTAAAATGCCAGATCGGCGACTTAAGAACAAAAGTCATCTGCTACGTCAAAGACGTAGATACGTCCTAAAACATCTTATTAGGATGTACATGGATACATGAATACATGATCGTGCCATCCATCCTCCACCAGTGCCTAAAATATGTAGACGAACACGGTTTCGTCAAGATGGATTTCGCTGATGTTGATCCATTTAAGGGAATCGAGATTTACTACTCCGATTCGATCCTCAACAAGAAAGTCCATCAAGATGAAGGTGGCAATGAGGCCGACGATGAAGCCGAGGCCACAACAGCACCCGAGGAGCCCATGAGAATCTGTCTCAAGGCTCACACTCCCGGGGCGGCCTTACTCCTCTTCGTCAAATCGTGTGGGAAGGCCCTGAATCTCCGGTACCTTTAACGTTGTCAGAACCAATGGTCATCCGCCTTTGCAGGCTGAATCGACCACCAAAAGAAGATCCTGCCCTATCTACGTCTCCCGAACCTATGGTCATTCGCCTTCACAGGCTGAGTCGACCACCAAAGGAAGATCCGACCACAACTGCAACTTCTAGACCTTTGGTGGTAAAATTATACAGAAAACCACCAAATCCTTCGCTTGCGCTGGGGGTAGCCGATGAGAAGGATGAGATGGAGGAGTATATATCCGCTAATGTCAATATCCCTTCCCCTAATGATATAATTCCACCAAAAAAGATATCTTATTTTTTCAATAAAGGACTATCTTTGAACTACTCGGAGCGTATGCATATAAGTACACTCTACTCCCTGGAGCACGGTCTGGGCCTTCATCTGCACACACAAGTGACCACTAACTACGCCGTGCACCGGCTTCGTTCTAGTTAGGATTCTTATTTCCTAGTCCCACGCAGGAAGAAGGGATATAAGCTCATCATCTTCGGCAGAGTGGAATACCCCCGGTCCTTCATCCAAAAGGAAGTAGAACCAGAATTCGAGGTAGGTAGAATGCCAATATATCGGTATAGTTCATACAACCCTGCATCTTATCCAGAAGATGGAATACAACTTGAAGATCACTGAGGGGTTGAACTACGGCAAAGGCCGAAGGTCGCCTTTACGACTTTCATCCCCTGCGGACAAGCCCGAGGAATACTATCATAAGACTAAGCATGGCTTAGTATACGTAATGCCTCCTATAACCCCCGAGAGCTCAGATAAAGAAGATGAAGATCGCTCACACTCTTCAGAATATTCATCCGGGGACTCCAACGTCAGAGTCGGGGACGTGCTCAGACAAACACCGTCCTCTAATATGGTGTCTGCCGACCTTGAGGAAGACAACAAGGATCCACCCAAACTCTTTAAGATGGAACCTTGGGCGCAATACCTTGGTTCACAATGGAAGATACGATTTGAGCAACAAGAACCTCCTACCGAGGATGAAGTTGTACAAGTCGATCTAGATGATGAGACCTCCCCAAAGCCTATCTTTGTTAGCAAAATTCTGTCCGACGAAGACCGGGAATCCCTATTACAACTCGTCAGGGAATATATCAATGTCTTTGCCTAGAGTTATGAAGATATTCCATGACTAGTTCCCCAAATCACGGTCCACAAACTCAACATTCTACCAAATGCCAAACCAGTAAAGCAACAACAACGACGGTTTCGGCCAGACGTGATAGATTCTATTGAAGCTGAAGTCAACAAGTTGATAGCTAGTGGCTTCATCTGCAAAAATTAACATCTCGACTGTGTAGCCAACATTGTGTCTGTCGTTAAGAAGAATAAAAAATTTGAATCTGCATCGACTTTCGTGATCTAAACACGACATGTTCCAAAGACAAATTCCCTCTTCTAATTACTGACGTAATCACGTGTGGCTTTGAGCGCATCTCCTTCATGGAAGGTTTCTCAGGTTACAACCAAATTAAGATGTTTTTCAACGATAATAAACATACATCGTTCTAGACCCCGATAGGCGTATAATGCTAGACGGTCAAGCCTTTCGGTCTAAAGAATGCAGGTGCTACATATCAGTGAGCTATGAGCACCATTTTTTGTGAACATCTACGTAAGATGGTAGAATGCTACGCCGACGACATCGCCGTCAAGATTCGCTCCAAAGATGATCACCTCCAAGACCTGAGGACTGTGTTCAAATTAATGCATGCATACCGTCTCAAGATGAACCCTACCAAGTCCTTCCTGGGAGCTCCAACGGCAAATTCTTGGGTTTCATTATCACTTCCCTGGGTATTCTTATAGACCCTGACAAGACCAAGGCATCCTAGAGATGAATCCGCGAAGGAACCTCTAGGAACTCCGTGGCCTCCAAAGGAGGTTGGCATACATTATGAGGTTCATATCAAACCTCTCTGGACATTGCCGGTTGTTCACATAACTCATGAAGAAAGGTGTCTCCTTTGTTTGGAATGAAGAGTGCCAATGAGCGTTCGATAATATCAAAGAATGCCTATCAAATCCTCCTGTGTTGGTGGCCCCGGTTATGGGAAAGCCATTCCTGCTCTATGTACGCGCGATGGATCACTCTCTCAGTGCCCTGTTAGCCCAGAATAATGATTCAGGCTACGAGCAGGCCATATACTACCTCAGCCGGATAATGGTCGGCCCAGAGCATAGGTATACTGCCGTTGAGAAGGAATACCTTGTGCTGGTATTCGCCATCCAGAAAACTCGACACTACGTGACTGGACAGACCATTCATGTAATTTTGCGAGTCAACCCCCTCAGGGTCCTCATAACCAAACCTGGGGCACTCAGTTCCCGCTTGGCTGCCTGGGCAATACTATTATCTCCATATGATATGGTATTCGTCCCATAGAAGGCCGTCAAGGGTCATACATTGGATGACTTTTTAGCAGCCCACCCAGGGTCAGAAACCTCAAAGCTCTATGAAGAGATTCCAGACGAAGTGGCGGACGCCAACGTTATTTTACACGAAGCTGTTTGGCGAATGTTCTTTGACGGTGCTTCAAGAGTGGGGCCCAAAGGTAACATCATCACCGGGGTCGGGATTGTGTTGATCTTCCTATACACCCTCGTCATCAATCGTGCATTCTCTCTCACGGAGCCATACTCCAATAATGTGATAAAGTACAATGCACTAATCATCGGATTCCAAATTGCCAAGCAAGTCAAAGTAGAATGTAAAAGCATAAAATATACTGGGGAATTGTCCGCATATTTTACAGTCAAAACCCCCAATAATACATGAAGTCCCTGTCCGCATAAAACAGAGCTTTAGAAGCTGTCCGCGTAAAACAAAGCTTCAAGGCTGTTTGGCGTAAAACAGAGCTTCAGAGCTGTCCACGTAAAATAAAGCTTCAAAGCTGTTTGGCGTAAAACAGAGCTTCAGAGCTGTCCGCGTAAAGCATAGCTTCAAGGCTGTTCTGCGTAAAAGGTTGTTATATCTTCCTGCGTAAAGTTTAAAATACGTTGTTTTTAATGTAGCGTAAAGTGGTACGAGGAACTCTTCGTATTCCTCGGATGAATTTGTCAGACAAATCAGTGAACCTAACATATGATAAAAGTACTGCAAGATGATCGAGGGGACGTCTATGATGATGATTTTGCACAGAGACCCAGGTTGCCATTTAGTAACATATTCTTGATACAAGTCATTTTTACGCATTCAAAGAATACGCTGCCTATTCTACATTGACAGAAATGAGTTTTTATGCTCAAGATAAGACAAAATCAGAGGCCACGTCAAAAGTTGTTTTCTGTACAGAGCTCGAGGCATATCTCTGCATTTAATGCACGAGATTTTGTTCTATTTTTAAATTTTGTCATGACTGGGAAAGCTAAAAACTATGACTAATACACTCACATCACCATCCTTACATTTTATGCCAACCAGGCTATTTTCAACTATAGGAGTATGCCATATGCTATCTCCTCGAAATACGCCAACTCGGCTATATTTGCAAAGGTACGTGATAAGGCTATTTAGCCCAGAATACGCTCAAGACCTCAGTCGTGAAGGATAATTGGCTATTTTTATGCTGGTTATCTATTATTCATGAAATCATCAAGTTTTACGCAGGGGGCAGTTACCTACATGGCTTGCATGCCATGATCTTCGAGAAGCAGTTATACGCGTTACTTTATAAAGGGATACGTGTCATACGTAGATTGAGAAGATTATTTGAACGTGGGTAGCAGTTGTCATAACCGCAGCGTAAAGAAGATAATCTTCTTCACAGTTTGGCCTTTTATGCCAACAAGACAATCATTTGGCTTTTACGCCAACAAGACAGTTATTTTGCTTTTACGCCAACAAGACAGTTATTTGGCTTTTACGACAACAAGACAGTTATTTGGCTTTTACGCCAACCAGGCAGTTATTTGATTGATCTCAAGTTTTACGCAGGGAGCAGTTACCTACGTGGCTTGCATGCCATGATCTTCAAGAAGCAGTTATACGCGTTACTTTATAAAGGAATACATGTCATACGCAGATTGAGAAGATTATTTGAACGTGGGTAGCAGTTGTCATAACCGCATCGTAAATGAGGCAACCTTCTTCACAGTTTGGCCTTTTACGCCAACAAGACAGTTATTTGGCTTTTACATCAACTAGAAAGTTATTTGACTAATCTCTATAAATAGATACCCCTGGTCACAGGGTAAGGGGCACAATCAGATCAGAAGAAAAAAAGAGAGAAAAAAGACGAGAACAGAGTTGTTGCTGACAACTTTGGCAACGAGAATTCGATCCTACTTGCAACTTTCCTTTGACTGGCCTTTGCCTTTAATTCAGATAAAGTTTGAAGCTCCTTCTATAATACTTCTTCATCATCGTGTGGTCCAAGGAACAAAGTGATCGACCGCAGATCAGACTTCTATAGCAATACTTTTCCAGAATTATTTTATTGTACTAAACATCCTCGTATAGGATTAATTATACTTTTCTTTTTTCTCATTTGTAAGCAAAAGTTTCGTACAAATATTTGTTCATCCAAACAAAATGGCGACTCTGCTGGGGACGACTTTCTCCTATGACGAGAAAGCAATTGCTCAACACGATGTTGTATCCATCGGATCGACGAAGAAGACTTTGGTCGTCCAGTTCGACCAATCTGCCTATGAAGACATGCTTCATGCAGGGGGTAGCTTTCATTCCTCCTATGTCCATAATAACAGGAAGCTGCGTAAAGTATGGATGCCTAAGATGTCCTCTACCCTTCCTGCAAGCTCTCACTCACTGATCAACAAAGTTATGACAACACAGCCAACACGCCCTGTGCGTAAAAATTTGTCTCCCGTCTGTGACATGGTAGACAAGACTTTTGGCAATGCCTCAGTGCCAATCCAGAAGTTTCAAACATGCCCTGTGCGTAAAACTTTGTCTCCCATTTGTAACGTGGTAGATAAGACTTCTGGCAATACCTCAGTGCCAATCCAGAAGTCTCGAACACGCCCTGTGCGTAAAACTTTGTCTCCCTTTCGGAACGTGGTAGACAAGACTTTTGGCAATGCCCCAGTGCCAATCCAGAAGTCTCAGACATGCACTGCGCGTAAACCTTCGTCTCCCATCTGTGACGTGGTAGACAAAATTTTTGACAAGGCCTCAGTGCCAATTCGGAAATTTCAAACACGCCCTACGCGTAAAATTACATCTCTCGTCTATGATGAGGCAGATGTACCCTTTGATCACATAAAAGGAAAACAAGTGGCGAATCCTTCAACCTCTAAGATTTTATGCCCACAAGAGAAGAAAGTTCCCACTTTATAGATTACGCGTGACGTTGAAGGCCGTTGGAGGACTTTCCCTGTTTTACGCGAACCTATGCAGAAATCCAAATTATGCCAGGATAGGTCTATCCGCGTAAAGAAGACTCATTTTACGGGAAGATACGCTCCTCAGACAGATGATGGATCATATGCTACTCATATGGGTGAACTGCTGTATTCCTATGGCAGAGAAAGGGTTATGGTTCCTAATCTCCACATTCCTACTGATATAAAAAGTCAGAATAAACCTTCTTCTTCTTCTGGTAATCCCCTTGATTTGCGTGATTTCTTGATCCAGAAACGCAAAGACAGGGGATCTCCTAATATGTCTATTACACCCCCCAGAGAACATTATTGTAATAGTCATAAGGTTGTAATTAATTGTTGCTGTTCTAAAGCAAAATAGTTAGTTTTCGACCGATTGAACTATACTTTGTCATTACATGAAAAAGAACCAACATTTGTGTCAGTAAACATGGCTTCCCATATCCCTAGAGGACGGTCGAGTTCAAGACGTCATCCCTCTAGAACTCCAAGCCAAAGGAGATTTGACAAACTCATCGAGACTTTTGAAGAAGGTATTTTTTGAAACACTCGCTCGAGGTCATGACGATCAGCTTCATATTCTTCAGATTCTGACACGGGGAGTCGCCAGTTTTCTGAATTTGGTGCTGAAAGTATAGATTCAATCTCTACAGAGATCTATACTAATCCCTCATTGGCATCTAGAGAAATGGGAGTTTATGCTGTTGGAGACGAACAGGAAGAAGCTTCCCCATCAGGAAGTTCTGAACAACGCATCACTGCATTGGAAACATCACTTAAAGAAATGCATACCATGATGGAGAGTATGCACCAAATGATGGTGACTCAACATACAACCACAATAGCTCAAACACCTGTTCCTCCGACTCAATTACGTATGGGGGTAGACATACCACCAGCCAATGCAAGCCAAGAGCCTGTTCAAAATCAAGAATCAGCTTCTCCTCAACCTCTTAACTTGGAGAATGTATTACCTCCTGTTGGAGTTACAATACATCCAATCTCTCACCTTTCTGCTGTCCCTCTCCCATCTGAAGATCCACTACAAGCAGTTCGGGAATTGAAAGCCCAATTTGATGCTTTAAAACATAAAAATTAGCTCAATAAGTTGGGAATTAACCAGCCATATCCAGCTATCTGGGATGAGATCCCTTTCCCACCAAAATATAAACCACAGGCTATGGTTTTATTTGAGGGAAAGACGTCGCCAAGCCAATATATGAACTACTTCAGCATGATGACGGTATTGCTGCAAGGAAATGATGCCCTTCTTACTCGAGTGTTTAAAGGCTGTCTGTCTGGAGTAGCTTACCAATGGTATCGTAGTCTATCTGACAACTGCATTACTTCTTTTGAAAATTTTAAAACTCTATTCTTCACTCGATTCTACGAGGGAGGAATGGACATGTCTATGTCATCACTCATTGAAGTAAAGCTAAAGGAAAAAAGAAAACGTTCGTACTTTTATTGAACGCTTTCATCAGGCTACTTTATAGATGCCTCCTGGAGTTCCAAATTCAGCCTTGGTGGACATTTGCAGAAAGAATCTACTTCCACTGATCTCAGTATTCACGGGACCATATCAGTTCCATGATTGGCCCTCATTTATCATATCGGCAGTAGCCGCTGAAGATAACAGTCGGAAGGCTCATGACAACGGAATCATGATCTCTACCTCTGATAGAGGGAAGCGGTCATCCTCCAATAATGACCATACTCATAGTTCAAAAGGAAAGGAAGCCCTGACAATCAATACGTCCAGAAAAAATACTCCGGTAACTACGCAGACAAATTCTGGAACTTTCAAACCTAAGGAAGAATATTCCTTTGACGACAATGATATTCTAAGCATATTTGATTGTCATGTCAAAAGTGGCAAGCTTACTCTACCAGAGATAAAGCGTCCAAATAAAGTCAGCAGTACAGATAATCCTAAGTACTATATTTTTCACAGATACATACATCACCCCACAAAGGCATGCTATGTACTGAAAAGGAAAATCCAGGAGTTGATCGACGCCAAAGTTATCACTTTGCGTAATAACGAGAAGACGGTCACTGTAAATATGATCTCACTGTAATTTGGCAATTTTCTCTCTCAAGAAGTACCGGATGGTGTGGTACCTATTCCATGGGTCATGATGGATATTGTTAATCTCCCTCCTACCAGGGGTCAAAATCAAGATTTAGTGCCCCTAACTACTAAGCGTGGGGAGATCATGTGGGTTCACCCTGATCTAGTATCAAAAATTGAGAAAGAGACTAAAGCTAAGTCTACGAAGAACTCAAGATGTAAACCATGCCATATGGTTGGAATATCCCTGGCATCGGAAAAAGAGGCTTTAGCAACCGAAATACGGTCAGGGAAAGCCTACCTCAAAGAATATGGAGGGAATCAGGAAGAAGCAACGACAGACACTTCAGCTACCAAACCTCCAGAGTCTGAACCTGTAATACCAGAGGCAGGTCCTTCCAAACCAACTTCTATGGACAAAGGCAAAGAAAAGAAAGTTCGTTTCGATAAACCTCTGAAGAATATTTTAAAACAAAGGTTTAGAGAAACCATATAACTTCGACATCTTGGCTCAGTTGGCTAATACTCCAGCCAGATTGTCCATTTTTGAGCTACTTTGGTTATCCAAAGACACTCGTTAAGCCTTGAGTGAAGCATTAATGCAAGCAGATGTATGCTTGAATCAGCTCAAGTCCCCTGATAAAGAGCCTGTGGCATGTCCTCAATGCCATAGTGTGATGGAAGTAGTCCCTAACATTACTTTCACTCAAGAGGATATGTTATTGAAGCATAACAAGCATGACAGACCTCTTTATTATACAGGATACGTCGGCTCCGTTGAGGTAGACCGGATTCACATAGATCCGGGATCGTCGATCAGTATTATCCCTCATAGTCTGCTAAGACTATTGAGAATTCCTACCAGTGAACTGGCTTACACTACCACTACAATTGTGCGTTTCAACGCCAGGAAAAGTAGACCATTGGGGAAGATTCGTCTGAGAATCCAGATTGGTGATCTTAGATCATTGGCTATATGCTATGTCATTGATTCAGAGGTGTCTTACAATATTCTGTTGGGTATACCATGGATCCATGATCACAATATTGTTCCTTCAACTCTACATCAATGTTTCAAATATGTAGATGCTCAAGGAACAGTAAAAACATAGTTTGTTGATCTCAATCTGTTCAAAGGAGTGGAATCCTACTATTCTGATGCCCTGTTGTACACTCAAGACTATATGAAAGAGGTGTCAGGCAAAGTGGAGGAAGAATTCCACCAGGAGCCAGGAGAACCATTTGCTGAGCAACCTTTGTCGATCCAAGTGAAAGGGCAGATTACCCGTCCAAAAGTCTTGGAACCTTTGACGGTGCTTCAAGAGTGGGGCCCAAAGGTAACATAATCACCGGGGTTGGGATTGTGTTGATCTCCCTATACACCATCGTCATCAATCGTGCATACTCTCTCACGGAGCCATGCTCCAATAATGTGACAAAGTACAACGCACTAATCATCGGATTCCAGCTTGCCAAGCAAGTCAAAGTAGAGTGTAGAAGCATGAAATATACTGGGGAATTGTCCGCATATTTTAAGTCAAAACCCCCAACAATGCATGAAGTCTTTGTCCGCGTAAAATAGAGCTTCAGAATCTGTCCGCGTAAAACAAAGCTTCAAGGCTGTTTGGCGTAAAACAGAGCTTCAGAGATGTCCGAGTAAAACAAAGCTTCAAAGCTGTTTGGCGTAAAACAGAGCTTCAGAGCTGTCCGCGTAAAGCAGAGCTTCAAGGCTGTTCTGCGTAAAAGGTTGCTATATCTTCCTGCGTAAAGTTTAAAATACGTTGTTTTTAATACAGCGTAAAGTGGTACGAGGAACTCTTCGTATTCCTCGGATGAATTTGTCAGACAAATCAGTGAACCTGACATCTGACAAAAGTACTGCACGATGATCGAGAGGACGACTGTGATGATAATTTTGCACAGAGACCCAGGTTGTCATTTAGTGACATATTCTTGATACAAGTCATTTTTACGTATTCAAAGAATACGCTGCCTATTCTACATTGACAGAAATGAGTTTTTACGCTCAAGATAAGACAAAATCAAAGGCCACGTCAAAAGTTGTTTCCTGTACAGAGCTCGAGGCATATCTCTATATTTAATGCACGAGATGGAGTCATATCTCTGCATTTAATGCACAAGATTTTGTTCTATTTTTAAATTTTGTCATGACTGGAAAAGCTAAAAACTGTGACTAATACGCTCACATCACCATCCTTGCATTTTACGCCAACCAGGCTATTTTCAACTATAGGAGTACGCCGTATGCTATCTCCTCAAAATACACCAACTCATCTATATTTGCAAAGGTACGTGATAAGGCTATTTAGCCCAGAATACGCTCAAGACCTCAGTCGTGAAGGATAATTAGCTATTTTTACGCTGGTTATCTATTATTCATGAAATCATCAAGTTTTACACAGGGGCAGTTACCTACGTGGCTTGCATGCCATGATCTTCGAGAAGCAGTTATACGCGTTACTTTATAAAGGGATATACGCAGATTGAGAATATTATTTGAACGTGGGTAGCAGTTGTCATAACCGCAACATAAAGGAGATAATCTTCTTCACAGTTTGGCCTTTTATGCTAACAAGACAATCATTTGTCTTTTACGTCAACAAGACAGTTATTTGGCTTTTACGCCAACAAGACAGTTATTTGGCTTTTACGCCAACCAGACAGTTATTTGATTGATCTCAAGTTTTACGCAGGGAGCAGTTACCTACGTGGCTTGCATGCCATGATCTTGAAGAAGTAGTAATACGCGTTACTTTATAAAAGGATACGTGTCATACGCAGATTGAGAAGATTATTTGAACGTGGGTAGCAGTTGTCATAACCGCGACGTAAAGGAGGCAACCTTCTTCACTGTTTGGCCTTTTACGCCAACAAGACAGTTATTTGGCTTTTACGTCAACTAGAAAGTTATTTAACTAATCTCTATAAATAGAGACCCCTGGTCATAGGGTAAGGGGCACAATCAGATCAGAAGAAAAAAAAGAGAGAAAAAAGAGGAGAACAGAGTTGTTGCTGACAACTTTGGCAACGAGAATTCGATCCTACTTGCAACTTTCCTTTGACTGGCCTTTGCCTTCAATTCAGAGAAAGTCTGAAGCTCCTTCTACAACACTTCTTCATCATCGTGTGGTCCAAGGAACAAAGTGATCGACCGCATATCAGACTTCTATAGTTATACTTCCCCAGAATCATTTTATTGTACTCAACATCCTCGTATAGGATTAATTGTACTTTTCTCTTTTCTTGTTTGTAAGCAAAAGTTTCGTACAAACATTTGTTTATCCAAACATAAAGTACTTGGAGGCCTACGGCGATTCTCAGCTAATCGTCAATCAAGTCTGGGGAGTATATGAAGTCCAAAATGAAGACTTGATCCCCTACCACCAAGCTACACTTAGCATTATCGCAACCTTCAAGATATTCTTTATTGAGCATGTCCCTTGGTTGAAAAACATTAAGGCAGACGCTTTAGTCAGCCTCGCTGCTTTCTTGGCAGTCCAAGACAACACCCATCAGCTAATCACGGTGATCAGTCAATAGCTAGTCTGTCTTAAAAGCGATATATGCTTATACCTCAGCTATACAGCGGAGGTCGACACCGATACTCATGATTGGAGGCTTCCATTCATCGACTATGTAGTCTATAGAATTTTTCCTAAAAATCTAAAGGAAGCTACTTCAATCAGAAGATGCTTCCTCTGTTTCTATTATGACATGGAGACCAAAATATTCTACCGTCGGTCCTATAACGGCCTTTTGCTTCGATGCTTGTCGAACACAAAGGAAAAACAAGCCCTCCGCGAAGCTCATAATGGCATATGCGGGGGGCATCAACCCTGTCCAAAGCTACAGGACCGTCTTCGGAGAATGGGCTACTATTGGCCGACGATGGTAGCAGATGCTGTTGATTACGCGAGAAAGTGCCAAGCATGCCAAATCTACGCAGACTTAATCCACCAGCCATCTGAGTTCCTATACCCAATGATAGCATCTTGTCTATTTAAGGCATGGCGAATGGATATCATCGGGCCAATCAGTCCGTCTTCATCAAAATGACATTGGTTCATCTTGGAGATCACCGATTACTTCTCCAAGTGGGCAAAAGTTATTTCACTCGCAGAAGTCAAAATATCAAACGTGATTAACTTCGTCAAGCATCACATCATATATTACTTCGGCTTGCTGTGTATGATCATCCACGATAATGGGCAAGTCATGCCTTCTATCGATTTTATGATAAGAACCGAATCCAAAATATAGCCTCCCCGACATACAATCCCGCAGTAAACGGTCTGGCGGAAGCGTTCAACAAAACCATCATCAAGATCCTCAAGATCTGTGTCTTCCAACAAACGCTACTGGAATGAAAATCTTGATGAATGTCTCTGGGCCTACCGTACAACAGTCCAAACAGCTACTGGAAATACACTATTCTCTTTGGTGTACGGAAGTGAGGCGGTACTCCCGCTCGTAGTTCTCCTATTCGAGATCAAAATTGCTTCACTATGAGTAGCTCTTTCCAACCAACTAACCACGGATGACAAATACCGTGGACGGTTACAAGTTTAGAAGTACTCGACGAGAAATGGCTCTTAGCTCAACAACGCATATAGTTTTATCAATCGCATCTCTCTGGAGCCTTCAACAAACGGGTAAAATAGAGAATGTTTCAAGTGGGTGACCTCGTCTTAACAGTAAGAAGACCGATGGTTATGACTCACAAGATGGACAGCAAATTCCAACATAAATGGGAGGGCCCGTTAATTGTGGAAATTGTATTTTTTAAAGGCGCATACCGGCTAGCAAAATCTAACGGTGACTTGCTCATGATGCCTATCAACGGCAAGTTCCTCAAAAAGTACTACGTCTAAATTAGCCTGGTACTCCTCTATTACTAAACTATATCATATTTTTTTGGACGTTGGTTCATGTCCACATTACCTCTGGACTGTCGCTCTAATACACTACTCCGACGGAGTCTGCCATGTCCATATTACCTCTGAGCAAACTTTTCGGCCTTGACCATCGATCATCACGTCCATATTACCTATGATATTGATTGTCTTCCAAATTGTCATCCGTACCCAATCCGGAGTATGCCCATGGTGCTAAATCCATAAAATCTATCACGTCCATATTATCTCTTATAGGGTTTGTTTCGAATCTATTTCTCGCACCCCAAGAGCGCAAAAGGATAATAGGTCCACCAAAATCCCCCAGCGAGATGTCCTTACTATCCGCAAAACCTATCATGTCCATATTACCTCTGGTAGGGTTTGTTTCGAATCTATTACTTGTATCCTGAGTGCACAAAAGGGTAATAGGTCTACAAAAATCCTCCAGTGGGATGTCCGCACTAACTACAAATATTGTGCTATGACCATCTCACCTCTAGTACAAGAACCCTAAATGTCACTATGTGCAATAAAAGTGATTTCTTCTTTTATTAAAACAAAAAGAAAGGGAGAATACAAACGTTAAGAAGAAGAGGAATCAGAGTCCTCCAAATTATTGATATACATTGCCAGAAAATGAAAGAAACAAGCATCTGAGGACACAAACAATTGACGAGAAGCGTCTGCAAAAACCTTATCCTCCGAATTAACAGGGGGCTCAAAGGATTCTTAGAAGATGTCCATCTTCCATACCCGGGCGATAGACGTTTCTTCCGTTTTCTCAACGGAAGGCGACTCAGACTCGCCAGAGAGGTAATATGAGGCAATTGGAGCCTTGGAAAGAGATGTATTGGTTTCTTTCGGAGCATTACCAGAAGCCATCATGCCAAAAACACAATGGATGTAAGGAGTCTCGTGATCGTCCGCCACTTATAAATAAGGGATTGACGGCTCACTTCCTAAGTCGTAACTATCTACTCAGCAAGACGCGATAATTCGCTCCTACACAACCCAAGATGTGGTTGCCCAGATTTGGCCTAATCCTCTCAGAGACCCGGACTGACACAGCAATGTGAACACGTCAGGCGCTTATCAATACATAAAGCACATGTAGTGGTCATTTCTCTCTCAGGATACAAATCAAGTCATCCAGACAATCATAACAAAAAGAAAAACTTTTATTGCAATTTACCAAGGTGAAAAGAACAAAATACACTTAAGGGATAATCCATCTCCCAAACCGCAAAATAAACTTCAAAATAAGTACGAAAGAAAGTTTCAGAAAATAAAACGTAAACTACTGCTGCTCCTTATTGGTGCACAATTCCTCTATACGCCTTTGGAGCTGAGCAATGGAAGCATCAATCTTCGTTCTGACTCTACACTCGATTTCCTGAGCCAAAGCCACAGGATTATCAAGGTGAGCATACTCCTGATGCTTGTCCCCCAGCCTCTTCAATGTATTATTCAGGGTAGCAAAAGACTGGGCCATCCTGCTAGTTTCCTCGCATATGGCCTCCCTATCTCAACGAGCCTCCTGAAGGTAACCCTCTATGACAACGAGCTGGGCTTGAAGTTGCACAATTTGCTCATTGATATCAGCTATGGCATGGGTTACGAAGTCCTCCCAAGCAAGACAAGCCTCACCCCGATCATTCAACTCGTCATGTTTGAGGGCCAACTTCTTGATTTCTTGTTCTACGGCCTCCTTGTTCCACGCATAAGCGGTCTTATCCTGCCCTATGGACATCAGAAGGAACTCATGCTCATCTTCCATAGCAGTGACCAGATTAATCTGTCGTGCCTAATGTAATTCATTTAGGCGTTGCTCCACATCCACCAGCTTTTGGCTCAAAAGGTCAGCCATCTGCTCATGACCAAGAAGGATCCTCAAAAGCTCAGCTTGATTTTGGGTGCAGTCCTTGGACCAAGTAAAGGTCTTTCCACGTCCCAGGATGGTTTGCACCCCTTGCTTCAGGTGCATGTAGAATCTTTGAATAGTATCCTTCGAGGCTTCTTCCAAGTCAGCAAAAGTGAAAGGAGTCAAAGGAGTCATGACTGTAGGGACTATAGTTGGCCGCGGAGGAGGCACAACAACAACCGACGGCCCAGGTAACATGATGACAGCTACGAAACATCTAGAGGCTTTAGCCTCTACAAGCTGTAATACCCTGTTCCGCTCAAGCGGACTGCCGTCTCAATCGGCAATCGTGCAGCTGTCCCGACCTGCTTTGCCTTGATCAAGAAGTAAAGGATATCCAGACTTGTCCCTACAGGAATCCGGCTTAGGCTTTCAGAGGCTCGCTCAGACGTATCGCTCTACCGAGGCGAATCATCGCTAAGGTGGGTGGCTACGGTGAACTTGTCTTTGCTTAGCCAGCACACATAAAATCTGGAATATTTATGCTAGTCGCTAGGTGAATCACCCCCTGCATGCTAATAAATCCAACGCACCTAGCTAAGGGAATAATCCCAACTTGTATTGCTTGCTAGAACATGGAAATGAAATACTGCTTATACTCAGACCCTCGCATGCTAAGTCCCTTGACGGTTTCTTCTCTCGGACTACCTTCGGGCCCGAGCAAACGTGCTGATTATGTTCCTTAGAACGTATGCTTATCTGCTTATGAATGTCTAACGTTATTATATTGTGCAATGTTTAAGCAATCCTGAACGCATGAATGGAACGTAGATGCAATATAAATGAATCATGCTACTGCTTGTCTTGTACTCACATAGCCTCCGGGCGATAATTACGTAGCCTACGGGCGCACGTAGCCTACGGGCGATATTCACGTAGCCTACGGGCGATAGTCACGTAGCCTACGGGCGCACGTAGCCTACGGGTGATAATCACGTAGCCTTCGGGCGAATGAATGTTATTGTTCGATCACGGATAACTTGTGCACAAGGTATAGTTCCTGCGGGCGGCTGCTGGGGCACTGGCACCATTCCGACTCCGGACGGAACTAACGTTTAGTCTCATGTACTAGGACAGGGTGGTATGCGGCGCCTAGCGTTCTTGCATGTAGCAAACCATCTTCGTCACAGACTAGTGTCCATTATGGCATACGCCAGTGATTACCATGTACTTAACTTGTTGCATGCTTGCTTATAAACGAAAGATAAACCATTCATCCTCGCTTAGCGGCTATCCGTGTGCGAGATACTGTATCGCATGAAACAAATAAACTGAACACATGAACGATCTTGAAATAAGTACTCGTATTTGTATATGCTATGCCTCCTGAATGTTTATACATGCCCCTGCTTAAATTAACAATGTTTGTCTTGGACAGGGAAGGATAAATGGTAAGTTGGTAAGTCTCGCCGTGTTCCCTCAAACATCGCACGGCGCACTGTCCGACTCGTTAGGCTATTCAACGTTTGCATGAAACTGATCCTAAGGCAACTAGAAAGACAACTTAATAGTTGTGCACGAAACCTGTATTACGTGTTTGGATTTGTCGAGCGGGCGAGTAGCTTCCCCACCAGTGCATTCAATGTACTGATAATCCACCAGTTTGTATGCAGGGTGCGGGAGAACCTCGTTTGGTGCGGATGCCTCCAACGTACGTGCTAAGGCCAGGAGTTCCCTCTGAAGCCTTACAACGGTGCGTCCGGGACTGAAGCATATATATATATATAAGACATAAGTTGTGAACATCGCCTGACTATCGCCTGTACAATTATTTCACAGTTGTAGCCACTTGGCACGCTTTTACTGTTTCAGAGAGAGAGGCTTGAGCGACTTGTAATCTCGGCTATACGCCGCCTGTAACATATGTTATATCAATAAAGAGCTTGCTTTACTTCAACGTGTGTTTCAATGCTTCCGCTACTATTGTCGACTCAGTGAACCTGTTACCGATCGCCTATGCGTTCATGACTCCGCTGCACTCGGACAATCTGTGCGACTCTGTGGCTTAGAACTCTTGCCGCCAGCAAATGAACCATGGCCTTGCACGGGCGTGGATCACGCTCGTACGGCATCACGCCCGGATGGGTTAAGCGATTGTTTCGCGGGAGCGCTGGCGAGGGTGATTCCCGCCTAGCGGGAACGGCCGATTGCCTGCGGGAGATCGGGGCGTGACAGGTTGGTATCAGAGCCTGGCTTCTACGCCTTTGGACTTCGATTCGATATCTCTGTTTCGAAAGCTCGTTCGTGGGTTATGTGCACGCTCTCTCTCAATGCTTCGATGGGATATTCCAACAATAAGTCTAAATACTTTCAAAATACGTTTTGAATGATATGCTTGCTTGTCTGGTTGTATGCTGCGAGTGGCCTTTGTGCCAACCTGTACGAACCCTTGAGAGTATCGCTAGTAGCTTGTCTGATTTTCACTAACCCTAAGTTTGGTTGAATGCATCTATTCGAGGGACGCCTTGAATTAGTGCACCATCCAAGACTTAAGAAAAGGTGAAACTCGAGTGCTGAGACTTCGCTATCACTAAGCTGGTTGACGTGTTCACACTAGAAATGCATGTCGAAGGTGCGCACGATCCAGTCTAAGCGGTATGCTGATTTTGAAGCTTGTGCAAGTGAATATCCAAATGAAACAAGTACAAACGACTTGTCTAGGATTGCCTCAACCCTAGATTTCTGCTTGTCCTTAGTAAGTCTCGAGGACGAGACTTTTTCTAAGTTGGGTAGGATGTAACACCCTGTTTCGCTCAAGCGGACTGCCGTCAATCGGCAATCGTGCAGCTGTCCCGACCTGCTTTGCCTCGATCAAGAAGCAAAGGATATCCAGACTTGTCCCTACAGGAATCCGGCTTAGGATTTCAGAGGCTCGCTCAGACGTATCGCTCTACCGAGGCGAATCATCGCTAAGGTGGGTGGCTACGGTGAACTTGTCTTTGCTTAGCCAGCACACATAAAATCTGGAATATTTATGCTAGTCGCTAGGTGAATCACCCCCTGCATGCTAATAAATCCAACGCACCTAGCTAAGGGAATAATCCTAACTTGTATTGCTTGCTAGAACATGGAAATGAAATACTGCTTATACTCAGACCCTCGCATGCTAAGTCCCTTGACGGTTTCATCTCTCGGACTACCTTCGGGCCCGAGCAAACGTGCTGATTATGTTCCTTAGAACGCATGCTTGTCTGCTTATGAATGTCTAACGTTATTATATTGTGCAATATTTAAGCAATCCTGAACGCATGAATGGAACGTAGATGCAATATAAATGAATTATGCTACTGCTTGTCTTGTACTCACGTAGCCTCCGGGCGATAATCACGTAGCCTACGGGCGCACGTAGCCTACGGGCGATATTCACGTAGCCTACGGGCGATAGTCACGTAGCCTACGGGCGCACGTAGCCTACGGGTGATAATCACGTAGCCTTCGGGCGAATGAATATTATTGTTCGATCACGGACAACTTGTGCACAAGGTATAGTTTCTGCGGGCGGCTGCTGGGGCACTGGCACCGTTCCGGTTCCGGACAGAACTAACGTTTAGTCTCACGTACTAGGACAGGGTGGTATGCGGCGCCTAACGTTCTTGCACGTAGCAAACCATCTTCGTCACAGACTAGTGTCCATTATGACATACGCCAGTGATCACCTTGTACTTAACTTGTTGCATGCTTGCTTGTAAACGAAAGATAAACCATTCATCCTCGCTTAGCGGCTATCCGCGTGCGAGATACTGTATCGCATAAAACAAATAAACTGAACACATGAACGATCTTGAAATAAGTACTCGTGTTTGCATATGCTATGCCTCCTGAATGTTTATACATGCCCCTGCTTAAATTAACAATGTTTGCCTTGGACAGGGAAGGATAAATGGTAAGTTGGTAAGTCTCGCCGTGTTCCCTCAAACATCGCACGGCGCACTGCCCGACTCGTTAGGCTATTCAACGTTTGCATGAAACTGATCCTAAGGCAACTAGAAAGATAACTTAATAGTTGTGCACGAAACCTGTATTACGTGTTTGGATTTGTCGAGCGGGCGAGTAGCTTCCCCACCAGTGCATTCAATGTACTGATAATCCACCAGTTTGTATGCAGAGTGCGGGAGAACCTCGTTCGGTGCGGATGCCTCCAACGTGCGTGCTAAGGCCAGGAGTTCCCTCTGAAGCCTTGCAACGGTGCGTCCGGGACTGAAGCATATATATATATATATAAGACATAAGTTGTGAACATCGCCTGACCATCGCCTGTACAATCATTTCACAGTTGTAGCCACTTGGCACGCTTTTACTGTTTCAGAGAGAGAGGCTTGAGCGACTTGTAATCTCGGCTATACGCCGCCTGTAACACATGTTATATCAATAAAGAGCTTGCTTTACTTCAACGTGTGTTTCAATGCTTCCGCTACTATTGTCGACTCAGTGAACCTGTTACCGATCGCCTATGCGTTCATGACTCCACTACACTCGGACAATCTGTGCGACTCTGTGGCTTAGAACTCTTGCCGCCAGCAAATAAACCATGGCCTTGCACGGGCGTGGATCACGCTCGTGCGGCATCACGCCCGGATGGGTTAAGCGATCGTTCCGCGGGAGCGCTGGCGAGGGTGATTCCCGCCTAGCGGGAACGGTCGATTGCCTGCGGGAGATCGGGGCGTGACACAAGCTGCCTCCAAATTGAAAGAAGCATCTGGGCACTTAGCAGTCAGGAAATCTCGACCTCTGTAAGGTTGACGTCCGAGGATGTGCCAACATCAGCCTGTTCGACAACCACATGGCGGGGAGAAGCCGTCGCACCAGAAGGACCAGTAGCCACAGAAACATCCTCTGTCACGGCCTCCGTAGAAGGTGCCGCCAGAAATTCTTCACCACCCCTAGAGCCAATGGGAGGTTCAGGCCTCTTCCTCACGAGCTCACCCCCTCCTTCTACCGGGATCCTCTCCTCGACAACCATATCTACTGTCCGCAGGGGAGCAATAGCGCCTTCGTGACCAGAACAAGCAACGATTAACTTCGCCCGGAGAATGTGAAACTGAAGCCAGAATATCTCATCTTAGGTAAATTTGCAGAATAACAAACCAGTGGGGGACGATGTAAGTTGTAGCTCGCCTAGAGCCTTTATAGCCTTCCCCATGGCATCAATGTCACCTACAGATATGTGCTCCAAGGGGGTATAAGGCTGCTCTACCGCGGCGATACCAACATCCTGAGCCTCCGAACCCGCTGGTCCAGGCTTTGAGGCAGTCACATTTACGTCATGAGCCTCCGAAGCCGCTAGCACTGGTTCTGAGGCACCCAGATCAACACCTTGGGTGTCCAAGCTCTCAGGTACCCATTCTGAGGTACCTACGTTATACTTCGGCGAGGTCTCCTCTTCCGTTTCTTCCCTTGCCGAGGGTGGTCCTTCTTCCCTTGCGCCTGCAAATGGTCGAACAGACCAGAGGAAAGATATTTATAATGAGGACCTGGAAGAATCCAACTAAGAGGGCTTACGGGTACCGTCATAGCATCTAAATTGAGTCTTGCTTCAGGAACCATTAGTACGAGGGGTCCTATCTCTTCGCTTGCGTAAGACTTTGACTTTGTCGCAGGTCCCGCCCCTGCGACCACTTCAGTCCTCGCTTTCTTTGAGAAGCGAGCATGTGGAGCCCCTGCTTTCGACTTGTGCTTAGCAGGAAAAGAATCATCGGAAGGAGATATCGTCACCTCCTCCACATTGGATGTCTCCAACTCTACAAGTAGGGGCCTAGCAACCCCCTTACATTTCTTGGGCGTTCGACGAACCTTGGCATCGGATGGCATCAACATAGTACCTTTAATTTAGCTCATCTTTGAGCCAAAGCCGGACGACAGAGTATTAATCGAGCAATAGTACCTCGCAGCCGTGTATAGAATTCTGGGGTCGGCACTGACTTTTGGTAACTGGAATATAACCTGAGTATGGGTGGCATCGTAGTAACTCCATGCCTATAATCCGTCCAATAGACTCCTACGATGACCAAGGAAGGCGCTCAGATGGCCCAGCAAGAAATGACTTTACCCGAACTGGCGGGCAAACCAGACGGTAGATACTGCTCCATGAAGACAAGGTTCGAGTATACTAGGTGGGAAGGACGAATGGCGTGGAGCCAACAAAAAAGCTTCTCCGACAGGGTCCGAGTGCTTTCCCCAGCATTTTTATGAACCGAATTCCTTTCCTTATCGAAAAACTCAGGTTCGATCGTAAAAAAAGGCCAACCTTACATGAAGGCCATCTCCTTTCTATAGGTAGGGACTGATTCACAAGCCCACTTCATGCTCCGATACTTGCAAATCCAGGCATCATCCTCCACCATGTCGTCATCAGGTCCGGGACGCATCAGGGAGTCATGGTCCAAGAGAAGCCAGCTCATCAAGTAGTGATAAGGGAGTTCAACCCTATTAAAATACCCTTTGCCAGGATGTGCTTCCAGCTTCTGAGCAAAGGTTCGAAGACCATGGTGTATGCTGCAAACCATAGCCGGTAGTAGGGCCATCTTGAGGCCAAAAGACAACTTCACGGCATGGAGGATTAGGTTGCTACTGACCCTATCTATCGACCCGGAGCCGCCAGAAACTATGCAAGTACGTAGTCAAAGCATCAGGTATCCTGCTAATACGGCCTTAGCGGATAGCCTGTGGGTGTCCGCATAAAGTTGCTAAAATCCTCATCCGAGATAACAATCTCATTAGGCGACTCTTCACTTCCCTCTGATTCTGAGGATCCCTCGGCCTCTTCGTTCTCAGCAGCTAAATTCTTCAGCTTCTGAATCGAGTAAGCAATTTCCTGCTTTGACAGTGGGATCCGAACATGGATGTTGGTTGACCCTTTCTACTCTGGAATGAGATAGCAGGTCCATGACATAATATGGAGAGAGGATCCCTCGGAAGACTTGTTCTTCTGCTTCTTTATCTGCTGACAAATGCGGTGATGACACAGTAACTCCTGGTACACCTCCAGGTTCTCTGGATTCTCTACCTCCAACTCCCCCAACTTCGCATTGCATGGGGAGTACTCCTCGTAGGGCACCTCGCCCCAAGTAAGCTTAGATACAAAATGCATCTAGTGCAAATAATCCCATCTTCCCGCAGGCATATAGAAAGTCCATGTGTGACAACTATACAACTCCATCAGAATGACAAAGAGAGGTCGGTTTATTTCCAGGCCGTAGCAGGTGCCCCTCACTACAAAGTACATATTGGCTTCCCTAAGCTCTTGCTCATATCTCTTCAGAATCCACAAAATTAGACGATACCAGGAGGTGTTATAATGTGCCCAGCTGACAGCCCGCAGTTGTCCAGTCGGGTAAGATCCTTTCTTCGCAACCTGACGGAGAAAAGTATCCATTGCATATGCGCTCAAGTTTGGCCCCAACTCACTCCCAACAAGGCCGGGTTTCAATCCACGTAAGGAGTATGAGCATGCCTCCTTTTGGCTAAAAAATCCCCCTTATTCTTGTCCCATCGAATACCGCCGGCGAGGACCCCTGCTGCCCGTGTGTTAGGTCCCAATCAATTTGCCGTGGACCCATCATCACCTTCAAGTCCAATAAAGGCAGATAATTCTCAAAGGAGGGAAATGATATTTCTTTTTCGCAGAAGGTGAATAGCCAGTTCTCATTAATCTTCCCTATCTCTGGATGAATGGCCTTCAGCATATCCCCAAATAGGAAGTATGATTTCTTAAAGAAATATTTGTCCCTCGCAGGGATCTCTCCCACATTTAGTTGACTTAGCAAAAAGGAAGGATCTTGTGCAATAATCCTCTATTGATACTAAGGAGGTAGATCCCTATCCACCTGGCCTCGGACAGTAGAAATCAAGTCCCCCAGGTTCATACCCAGAGGAAGCATGCCATGGCCAGGCACCAGTTCACTTGAGGGCTCAGTGGGTAAAGTCACTGCAAAACAACAAAGAAATATAGTCAGAGACATAAAGAAACCCTTATGCGGCAGAAACCCTCATGCGACAAAGGTTCTCATGCGATAGAAACTCTCATGCGGCGAAGATCCTCGTGCAACAGAGGCCCTCATGTGGCAGAGTGAATTATGTGACAAAGGATCTTATGCAGCAGAGTTACGCATACGGCTGCAGTCCTCATGCGGTCGAGTAACTCACAACGCAATGATAAGTTAGCGCATGTTCTAGATGATGATGAGTCATCCATGCGACCAACTATGCACAAGTGTCTCTGTGTTTAGGGTCTTCTTCTCTAAAATAAACTTACCTAAGATTAGTGGTTGCATATCCTTGGGGAATGTGTCCTCCTTACACTTCTCCTTGCCCTTACTCCTCTTCCAAGAGACTCTCCTGGCAGCAGTTGTAACCATCACTTTTCTACATAGGGGTATCTTAGTCATTTTGGTATTATTATTATTGTTATATTTTATTACATAATAAATTATGTGGTTGTATATATATATTGATATTAATATAAAAGATTGTGTGTTAGCCCTTAGTTAGACTAGACTTAAAACTAACTAGACTTGGCTTGACCATTAGTACACCAATTCGTTAGTCATAGTTGATTATTTTAATAAGGAAGAATGATCTATAAACTCTTGTAATTAAATTAGAGACCCTCTTAGTTAAACCCCCATGAATTAAATAAACTCTTCCTGACAACTTGGAGGGACATTTTGGACATTGTGCCTTAGCCAACCCAAATCCTAAGTGGCCGGCCCTATAAGGAAGAAGAGGAGCGTCCAACTTCCTCATTATTGTTCATGAAGAAATCCTAAGTTAGTTCTTCACTCCAAGCATCCATTTCTCCACCAAATTCCTTCAAACCAAGTCCCATCCCTCTCATTTCCACCCCCATGGAGAGCTAGAAGCTTGAGAATTATAAGAGGCTAGAAGAGGAGGGGTATTGTTAAGAGTTCGAGCTCATTTCTCATCTTTATGCTCCTTGGAAGGAACCACATTGGGAATCCATCTCCCAATTGGTAAAATCTCATTCCCTTTGTCATTTTCATACTATAATAGTGTAATAGACCTATATGAACCCTTCCTTGGCTTAAGGCTACCCATAGGATGAAGAACTAGGTCCATAGGAGGCCATTGGTGGGAGTTACATGAAGTTTTGTGACCATTTGGAGAAAACTCTGAGGTGGTACACTAAGTGGTTGATAGAATGCCTAATGGATCATTCCTCACTATTTTATATTATTTATTTCTATTTTAATTATTTCATAATGATTTGGTTGTGTTTGGGAGAGATTTGAGGGAGTATCATATTAGTATCAAGGTGTAATACCAATATGTAGCCTAGTTGCACACCAAGTGCTTGTGTTTGGGTGTGAGAGTGTACCTATTGGGTATTAGAGTATATCATTGGTGTGTGTGTGTGTGTGTGTGTGTGTGTGTGTGTGTGTATGTATATATTGATATGTGGGTGTAATGTGTACATACATTGTGAGTAGTTGTATATGTGTGCCAATGTGCATTTAGGAGGCACTGTTACTGTGACAGTAACAGTAATAGTGCACTGTGGTGAAGAGGTGTGTGCACTGGAGAGGCTGAAATAGTGTGATATTAGTATTCAGTGGTTTAAAGCAATAGCAGCAACCTTGAAGTTGCACCTTAGTAAATATTGTGTATCACATTAGAATTAAGGGGAGGGGATGGCAGTAGATAACTGGTATAGGCTCGCGTACTTGTTGTACACAGCAGTAGGTATTATATGGGGGAGTGGTGATCACACTAACAGTATATCAGTATAATCAGTATACACACTGATGTGTGTATCAGTGTATACACTGATGTGAGTATCAGTGTACATACTGGCAGTGTATTAATGGTCACACTGATGTGTGTATAGAGGGAACCATCTAAGAAGCCACTTTGGCATTGCCTTGGACCTGGAATGTCGGGTTCTAGCATGTCAGTAGCAGCACCAATAAGATCTAGCAAGAGAAGTAGTAACTGCAGTAAATGCAAGGAGGGAGAGTTGTGTTTAGGTGATGGGGGATGATGCTCAAGTGGTAGAGTTGTTAGATCAAATTGAGGAAGGGAATACTCTATGCATGAATTGGGAGCTGAATATCATAGAGAGTAACACCAGCAGTGTCAATACAGACACTAGTTACTTAAAACTTTAGCAACAATATCTCTTAGTGATATGGTTGTAACTGAATTTCAGACCTTACTTGTTATACTAAGAAGCATTAGACATGAAAGGCAATTGCAGCAGCACACATAGCTGTGTGGATGTGAGCAAGCGAAGTGAGGGTCAAATGTGTACCAGTAAGGTATCGAGTGAGGTGAGAAGGATTAGCTTGGGACTGATAGTGATGGGGATCAAGCAGCAGCATCAGGATGCTGAAAAAGGGAGGATCAGTAAGTGATGTTGTCTTGAAGGTCTGGGCATCTAGTGACAAGTATCAGTAAGGTATCTTGTGTATATGAGGATGTACAAGGGGAGTTTCAAATTCTGAATTTGGAATGTGGTCAGTTGGTATATGTGTGCCAATTTAGTGATAAGTATAACTTGTTTGTGTGCTACTTTATAGAGAATGTAATGCAACTTGAAGGAAAGTAACAACAACTCTAGGACAATAGCATATAATTTCTATTGTGAGCAGTAGGTGAAATTTGGGTCAGTATTGTATTAGCAATTACCACTGATACTGCAACAGTTGGGTTCTAGAATAATAAGGGGAGGTTAGGAGAATATATGTAATAACTAGAGTTCTATTGATATATTTAGATATGAGTTTGATATACATAAGGTATTAAGTACTAGTTAAGGTTTTAGCTTGGGAATACCAGGTTAATAGATAACTGAGGTTTTGGTATTACCTGAAAGTTATGTATATATTAGCAGGATACTATACATAAGGGTTATATATTGTTAAGGTATTCATGTTATACTTAGTTAAGTTCTGAGTTAAGTGCTAGTACTAGCCTAAGGTAATAATGTGAGTATGAGGAAAAGAGTATCAGTAAGTAACAAGTTGTGTAGGTAAGACTTGGATATCAAGATAATGGGTTAGTAGACTAGGTAATAAGGTGAGGTATTGGTAAATATCTAGGTAATAGGTATTATAGATTAAGATACTAAATTGATATCATAGACTCTATATTATATATATGATATATAATGTACTAAATTAGCTAGTTCGACCTAGAAACCTAGTCACAACCTAGTATCAGCTAGTTTAGGCTTGTAATGAACTTAGAAGCTAGGTATAACGAAGTTTTGACTAAGAAATCACATTTAGTTTATTTTAACTCATTCTCTTTCATTACACCTAGTAACCTGTAAATTTATTTATAGGTTTCTCTGACACTAGTTCGGACACCGTTCCACCTTATTTGCTCAAGACCTCGGGCGAGTACATTCTTTGTTAGTTTTCTGTACTTGATAGTATATATATTATATGTTCTAGATTAGTTTACTTGATTCTGACACCATGTTACACGGGCTGGTATTATATGGATCGAGTCAGAAGATTTTATTTATTTGACGAGTGCATTAGATACTTTTACACATGTACTTTATCGTGTGCTTCGGATATTCCGTGTGCTCGTACATATCGTATTATCTGTGTGCTCATATTATACTCGTGTGCGTAACGTGTCATAATTTTATCCATGAATATTAGTCGGAGCGGAGGAGTAGGAGTTGATTATGTGATCAAACCCTTAATGTATTCATGTGCATGTCAATTACACCCAACAAATATAATTGAGTTACCGTAGAATATTCGTTGCAACCTAAACTGATCACATAATGAACTTTTACTCTATGACACTAGTTAGTATCATCAGTTCTCTTAATGCAAGTTCACACCATATTGATTATTTTACTTTTTCGGTTATATTTTATTCCCTAGTTACCTATGCATCTTATATTCATTTCTATTATAGTTATATATTCTCTACCATGTATATGAAACTTCTTTCAGAGTATTGTACTTTGCTCCTTTTCTGATTGGATATATTTTTCCAGACGACTGCTTAGAGAACTGGTGTCCTACCTACTACGACCCACAGGACGGAGAGCCAGTTGAGGTAGATCCTTTAGTCCAAGATGATCTGATTCCACCTATTGAGGAGACTCACCTAGCCATATGAGGCCAGTAGCTAGTATATTTTATTTGTACTGGATATGTTTCCAGCTTAGATCTTGATATGTTATTTATATTGATACCCCTTATATTATTTGTTAACTCTAGCCTTGGATATTATGATACTCGTTATTTTCTTTCTTTTATGACATCGTGTCATTATCTATCCCTAGTTTGTTTGATTAATTATTGATGTTATATATATTTATCTTGTCCTCCTTTTGGAGTTGAGTTATCATTGACAGGATATACATATACCATTACCTAAGTTTGTTAAATGGTTTTGTGGACCTTACAATGTTCTACCGCCGATAATGCGGCATAGGCTGGGCATACCCATGACTCATGCCCAATTTTTGGGTATAGGTCATGACAGTAGTAGCAGAAGAAGAACCCTTGGGAGCCATGTCGAGCAGAGTGGTAGCAGGCGGTCAGCAAAGGCAAGAAGAAGAGGAAGAAGAGAAAGTAAAAAAGAAAAGAAAATTTTCTTTCTCCTCAAACCTCTTATATAGGGGAGAAAAGGTGGCTCAGAATAATGATGAGGCCATTTCGTATCCCGATCTGTCTCGATTCGCACGACAAAGAGAGATGACAGTGTTGCCTCATTCATTGCATTTCCTTGCCTTCTGTGAACAGTTGCTTTATATTCTGTGTCAACAGACGGCTCAGAATCCCTCCGAGATCCAACCAAATTCCCTTATTAAAATCTAACAGTCTGTCAGATGTGCCTATGCGGCAACGTATGTATGCGACAACGTATGTATACAGCACGTTAAGTTAGGCGGCCAAAAAGCGATCAACCATGCTTCTTATTCAAAGTATTTTAAACTTTCCACTTTAAAAACTTTGAAGGGAGTCTTATAGAAGCATGAAAAATCTATAGTCATGCGTCTTATATGCAGGCCGCACCCTCATGCTGAAGACAAGTCGCATAGTCATCCCCCATGCAACCTGGATAGACAAAAAGAGCCGAGTCACATACATGCCCTCTGACAAGGCTCCTAAAGGTCTGCCACAGTTCCAAACAAATCACTTATTGCCCTGACTGCCTCAAAAAGTATGAGAGAGACAGCGATACACAATCTGACCAAAAAGTCACGTCAGACATTAATGACTTAGTCACAAGCACAGAGCCATGCGTCGAATACTCTGCGGCCTCGTCGCTCGGCGGCCTTGCCTCTCTGCGGCCTCGATTCCATGCAGTTCTCATATGCGACCTCAACCATATGCGGCCACAATATCCATAAGACCAGGGCCAAATGGAAGCTCATATGCGGCAGCAATCCTACGCATCCAAGACAACGCTCAGTCTGTAGGATCTTTTCTGTTGCAACTAACAAGATCTTCGTAGACTCAGTGCTGACTACGTGGCCGGTTAACCAAGTCACGCATACAATGGGTTGAAACAACCCTGAGATCTCATCAACCAAATATCTTAACCAAACTCATGTGGCAACTTGCCCGCATCATGCGGCTACCGTTTCGTCGTATTCTGCCAAAGGAGCCTTACGCGGTGTCATGCCCCAGTCCCAAATATAAGAAAATGAGCTACGTGGCATTGGCCAGCGGGTGCACTCCAATGGGCATCCTAATCTAATGGACCCATTAGAGTGCACCTAAGTTGTAAAGTACAATAATATAACCCAATATTTAAACATAAGCAATACAACTAATCTCATCCACAGACATAAAAATATGAAACATAGAGAGAAAACAAGTCTATTAATGTGCAAAAATAAAAATAAGTCTAGAAATGTATCATAATACAAAACATATAGAGTCATACGGGAACAAACCCGCTAATACAAGTACTAAATGAAGGAAAGCAATAAGATAACTAGGATCGATATCTTCTAACTAGATAATGATACCGGACCCAAGGTGAAGTCACTACCGGTGATCAAGAGAATCATCGGGAAGGATCTCGTCCTCTGCTACAAGTCCTGCTCCTAGATATACACCCGGTCCGTACTCCTCCAGGTAGTCCTCTTCGCCTATGCCTGGAAGGGAGCCAGGTCCTCAAAGGGACATAACAAGGTACAAAAATAGCATGCCATAGTAAAACATAAAGGAAACATGTGATACGTTGGTGTAATCTAGAATAATCACCTAAGTGAGACACAACTTGAAGACAATATTCGACACATATGCTTTCCAAATATAAATTCTTAGCTCTGAGGCAAAGGGACACACAGTGCATACCCATAGCTCTAAGCACAGAGACACACATTAAGTAAGTACTACGCCTCCGAATACAGGATCTCTACGTAAATAAGGATATATATAGTGCATGCGAAGTAGCCCAAGCGTCTAGTAACTGTCTTCCCCTCCCAATGCGGTCAACGAGACGCATTCGCAGCTCACTGAGCATGAACCTCTATCTAAACAGTCTCGTCATACTGAAGTAACTAGCACCAATCATGATCCTATAGTTATCACAGGTTTTGGTCATGCTGACACTATCAGGATACAGGAAGTCTGGCACAATGACAATATCTAAAGGTGTCCCAGGGCTCTGATGTACCCAAGTAGGTACATAAAGGTATCAAAAAATATCTAACAATCGATAATAGACGTTATCGATAAATATCTGCACCCGAATATGATCCAGATACTAAGTAACGATTTTGATCCAAGCGCACACAATGTATAGGCAAAATAAATAAATCTGGAACTGAGTTACAATATGGAAAGGTACACTTGCTTGAGTCCGGATGCTGAGGACGGGGCTTTGGTACAATGTCCAAGTTCGAGGATCCCAAAGTACCCAAAGGAGTAATTAAAACTAATTAATAATTAACACAAGTCTATTTATTATTGAAAAAGTGTCATTGAGAACTTAACTTAGGTTTTGTCATAGTATATAACTCACGACTAAGCATACTAATTAGGGTTTTGACCAAAGTTGACTAGGGAAGCATTATAATAAATACATAATCATCAAATCGTATAACGTCCTCAAACACTATCCTCAAACACTAGTATTCATCAAGTATGGATTTGATCAACTGCGAACAATGTTGATCCTCAACCCATCTCATCAATGTAACCATAAACACAAGTGCATCAGTCATAAATTAGTTGTCACCTCTTAATACGCAGAATGATCACATCTTCATCTTTCAATTATACCATCAATGCTACCTAACATAAATTTTATTGAACAATATCCTATCAACTCATGCATTTCACACATATATATAACCCTAAACAATAAATGCTATTATTCTTGGATACAAACTAAACATGGGTATTTAACAAAGTGTTAACAAGTATTGCTCAAAGGAATCTATAACCTAACTAGGGTTTTTAACGAATTAAAAGAGTTGCAAAAATAAATAAAGAAGGAGACGAAGAGAGGAGTGATACTAAAGGTAGATTTCGGTGGTGGAGGTGGTGTCCTAGCTGCTACTGTCGTTGGTGGTGGTTGGCCATAGTAGGGATGTTGTTGTCGTGGTAGTGTTGGTGTTGGCTGTGGTGGTGGTGTTAATGGTGGCGGCAGTGGTGGTGGTGACGGTGGTGTTAGTGGTGATGGTGTTGACGGTGGTGATGGTGTGTAGTGATGTTTGTTTAGGGTTTCAATGAAAGAGGAGGAAAGGAAGAAGAAGAGAAAAAGAAGAAGATGGAGGGAAGGTGTCGGCTGTGGAGAGGAGAGGGAGGGGAGTGAGGAGAGAGAGTGATGATGAGGGTTCTCTTGGGATTAGGGCCGGTTGTATGATGTGTGTATGTTTCCATGAAGGAATTGGGTGGTAGTGATTGATGGAGGAATGAATCAAAGGCTAGAATTAAGTGTGAGTAGATGAGGATAAAAAGTATAATACAAATAGAAAGAAAAATGTGGTCATGACTGATCACATGGCCAAGGATAGTCTTCTTCATTTGAATTGCACCAATATGAGGTTGACACCTTGTATTACTTTTGTAATTGGATCTTTAAGAGTTTGGGGTTTACAAATAAAGGGAAAAAAATGGGGATTTGATGTAGAAAAAGGGTATTTGGTGTTTTGTAGGATGGAGTGGGTGTTGGGTGTTTTGTATGAGTCTCAAGATTTGGTGTGAGGGTTTAGTTGGGGTTAAGTTAAGTCAGTTTCACCAAATTAAATAAATATTGCGTCATAGGTATTCTTAAATAAAATAGAAGTATATGGGTTCTCAATTGGGAGTGACACAAATGTCATGGACGTCGTAGGATTGATATTAGTCTTGGGCCCTTTAATTGGTTAGGTGAAATGGGTTGAGTTTGTGTCCCAAAAATCGATGACAACGACATAGGTACATGGCATCGAACTTAAATTAATTTTTTTGTGACCAAAAAGTTGTGAAATTAAAATAAAGCACAAAGGAGTATGTTTGTGAATGACAGAAATATCCAGTGCCTAGGTTGGCTCGTCAGGTCAAGAGTGCAAAACTTGTTGGAAGGTAAAGGCTATTGTTGTGCTCCAAATATTATATCAATGGTAAGGTGCACCAAGAGTTTAAATTAAAGAACTAGTCTTGATAATCCCTAATTTCTAATCCTTTAAATAATCTGAAGCTAAACCAAAATTCTAACCATACCCAGTCTACCTAAAAAACTTGTTGAGAGGGTTTACACGCGGCCACCAAGCCCGAGTATATGTGGCATCCATAGCACACCCATATGGCGACTATAAATAGCAGGGTACCACACCCGAATAACATGCTGGCTATCTGCAGATCTACACTCAAACGAGAGAAGAGCTTCTGCATCGGATCATCCATGGAGTAAAGAGAGTTGCGATACTCCAAACCCTCCAACGTCACTCCCAGAAAACAAATTTGTATTTAGATCGTCTTCTAGGATTTCTCTGTACTTTCTCTTAGTTTGTTAATCAAATCCAGTTCTTTCAATTCTCTTTTGATTTAGATGGCAAATAAGGGTAATTATATATAACAGGCTATGAGGCATGCAATATGGTCAGGCTATACCCTACATGAGATGTGGGGTGAGCTATGATGCATGTAAGGTAGGGTATGATCACATAACTTGCTAATATTTCTTCGTCCCCGGCTAGTACGATGGATCCAATCATGACTCCTCATGACATGTATCTATGATACTAGCCCATGTTTTACTTTGTCAGAAATCAAGTATAACACTACAAAACTAGAATCATAGTAATCATCAAAATAATAGAAATTGTTAGAGAATGTACTCACAAGTGGTCCTGAGCAATGTGTGAGGATTGATGTTTAAACTGGAGTCACACTGACCTAAATATAGAATAATAATATCAAATGGTGATACAGAATGATAATTGTGATTAACAATGTTGAAATATAATTTTTAGGCTAAAACTAGGTCTTGGAAATCAAATTAGGTCAATACCTACGTTCCTTGGTCAATACTAGATTTTTTAGGCCTTAACAAGGTCAATTAGTCAATATTAGACTTTTACTAGTTACTACCTAGCTTATACTAGTTAGTACCAAAGTCTTCTAGCTATATTAGTTAAGGTTTAATTAATACTAGATAATATCTAACTAAATAACTTAATACTTAACATATACCTAGACTACACCATTACCTTAACTCAAGTCTAACCCTTTATTCCTCATAAAATTCCTAGCCCTCCTACTAATACCAAGTTAATACCTAATATCATAATGATTAACCACCCTAACCTAGATACTAGTTAATACCTTGATTGACCAACTATATAAACTGATACCAACAATACCTTAGTGTAATAATGATACCTTGGTATCAGACCTTAGCCTCTACTTTCACTAATATTGGTACCAACCCCATATACTCTAGCCCCCAACTGTCCATGTACTGATACACCACCCCAACTCCAAGTCTAATATCTACTGCTACTGCTACTGATGTTCTATATGTTCCAACAGATATTGCCGGAAGCCTACCTAACTGATATACACTAGAACACTAGTCCCCCTTTACTTGGTCTGATACTGCTGTTGACACCCTGTTGTGTACAACAGTGGCACCACTACCCCTTCTAACTATTGGTCAACTGAGCATATACCAATATAACTCCTGCACAAGTGTGCACACAAGCTTAGCTTGCTTCCCCCAGGTACTGGACTGATACTAAGGTATCAGTCCCCTCCTTCGTTCTCAACTGGTACTAGATTATCAGTTGCCTTCACACTCACCCAAGTGTCAACTGTCATGTCTCCCAATGCATTCCTCTTATCTCAAGGACTGATACACTCAGGTATCAAAGCCCGACGTCTTCAATATCTTGAACCACCTGCTACACACCACACCTTCTTATACTGCTACTGTTTTAGTCCCTGTTTTAGTTGTTGATTCACAGCTGGAACCCGACTTGCCTGCTCGAGTTTTCCCCTCCAGGTACTACCTATCATACACTACTAACTAACACAAAGTTTATACTACACTAACACATCCACATCTACTCCTAGTCACAGTCCCACAACCACAACCACAACCACACACACACACACACACACACACACACACACACAAGTTTAACAACTTAATCTATCTCACTGTCATAGTCCACATTGCCACACACTGAACACAGAATCACAATCCACTTATGTATACTCATATCAATATATCATTGTATATATATATATATATATATATATATATATATATATATATATATATATATATATATATATATATATATATATATATATATACACTATCATATGAATATCACATTTAAAATAGATACACATACTAATAATCAATTTAACAAACACCTTGAGTGCACAAGTCAAGACACTCTCTATAATGTCATGATACACTATCAACTATCTTGTCAAATTCCCAAATACTCAACTAATACTATATATATATATATATATATATATATATATATATATATATATATATATATATATATATATATATATATAAAACTAATATGACTAGTTGCAATGAAGAATAGAGAAAAATTACACTAACATGCACAAAAACCCCAATTTACCAACCCGTATCATGACGTATCACAACATATCATGATACGTCCTATTCTTATCCAATTGTGGACACGTAGATACCCCCAAAATACTAATTTAGGTCTAATTAAACCTATTTAACTCAATGACACACACTTGGTGCACCAATATTAAATTTTCCCTAATTTGGGCACAAAACTTAATGTAGAAGTCACAATAAGGGTCATTAGAAGCTCAAACTTCTTCCAATGGGTAGCCCTAATCTATGGGTGGATTCTTAATAGTCAAATACATAATAAAAATAGAGAGAGATTTTGAGGGTTGTACCTATTGGGAGATGTATTTCTAATAAAAACTCAATAGGATACGATTTGGACACAAGCTCCTAGCCAAACTCTTTCTCCAATGCTCCTTGTAATCTAAGTTTCTAGGCTCCTTAGATGATGAATATGGAAGGAATTGGGAGTGATTTTGTGAAATTTGGTGAAAGAATGGGTTGATTTGGGAAAATAACTAAATTAGGATTTTTGAGCTAATAAATGAAGGTGGAGGGAGGCCCTCTTACTATATAGGGCTGGCCACATAAACCCTAGGGTTTAGCTAATGCAAAAGGTCAACATTGCCCCTATGGATTTTTATGAAGATTTATTTGTTTAGTGAAAGATTTTACATCCTAATGAAGGATTATTCTAATGTCTAACTTAAAGAAAATTAATTAATCTAGTCTAGTTGTGACTAGCTCAACTAGTTGGCACCATGGGTGATGTCAAGTCTAGTCTAGTAACCAATAATAAAACCAATATATATAATAGTTATAATATATAAATTATACATATTATATTTAATATATAAACAAAATATATAATTATTGTAAAATGACAAAAATATCCCTATTTTGAAAATATAGTAGTGACAAATATTCCTATTATATGTAGGAATACCCAATCCAAATCTATTGATATATTTCTATTATATGTAGGATTACTCAATCCAACTCTGGGGTATTTTTTACATAGGTTGGGAATCCCACCCATTCCAACAAATCTTCTCCTTTTCAACTAGGTGTAGGAGCTCGTCATACCGACGATCCGCCTGCAGTACTCGAACTCCCCCTTGGTAGAACCTTCGTGAACATGTCTACTCCATTATCATCTATATGAAACTTCTCAAGCTTCGCATCCTTCTTCAAAACTACTTCTCGTATCCAATAATACTGAGTCTCAATGTGCTTGGACCGACTATGAAATATCTGGTTCTTCACAAGGTGAATTATACTGTGGCTATCGCAAAGCAAAGTGTACTGGTCTTGCTTTAGCCCCATTTTCTGTAACAACTTTTTTATCCACAATAACTTCTTGCAAGGCTCTGTCATCGCAATGTACTCTGTCTTTATCGTCGACAAGGCAACATACTTCTGCAACCGCGACTGCCACGATACTGCTCTACCAGCAAATATTATCACATAGCCAGAACCATGTCACCATCAATATATTCGACCAGCTTTGGCTCGTCACCACCAAAAGAAAGTCTCCAATTGGCAGTGCCTTGAAGGTACCGTAGAATCCACTTGACCACACTCCAATATATCCTTCCAGGATTGGAGAGATACATGCTAACCGTGTCAACTACGTAAGTGATGTCTGACCTTGTGTACCCCATGAAATATATGAGACTCCCCACTGCTGAAGCATATAGAACATGCTCCATATCTTCGCTTTCGTCCTCGGTAGATGGACACTGCTTCATAGTAAGCTTAAAGTGAGCCGTAAGGTAGTTGCTCACTTTCTTTGACCCGTCCATCCTGAAATACTGAAGTACCCGATGAATATACTTCTTTTAGGACAAATAAAGCATCTTGGACTCTCTCTCTCTCTCGGCTGATCTCCATCCCAAGAATAGCCTTCGTTGCGTCCAAATCCTTCATAGAGAAGGTCGCGCACAGTTGATGCTTCAACTCTGCTATCCTGGTGGTATTCAAACCCACCAATAGCATATTATCTACATAGAGAAAAAGTATAATAAAATTATTATCGTCAAAGTACCTCACAAAAATACAGTGGTTCGACGTCGCATGTGCATAAGCATGCTCTTCCATAAACAAATCGAACTTCCTGTACCACTTTTTTGGAGCCTGCTTCAGACCATATAGACTTTTCTTCAACCAGCAGACTAGGTGTGACTTACCCTGCTCATATAATCCCTCTGGCTGCTCCATATACAACTCCTCTAAATCACCGTGGAGGAATATCGTCTTCACATCCATCTTCTCGACCTCCAAGTCAAAACTGGATGCCAATGTTAGCACCACCCGAATAGACGACTGGCAAAAATATCTCATCATAATCCATGTCCTTTCGCTGACCGTAGTCTTTAACTACAAGCCTCACATTTTATCAAGGGCGAGTAGAACCATCCTCTGCTTCACTCTAAACACCCATCGATTATTCAAAGCCTTCTTGCCCTTTTGCAACCGTAATAGCTCATAAGTAGAATTGGCATATATGAAACTCATCTCCTCCTGCATGGCCTCCAACCACTCATGCATGTGTTCGTCTTCCAAATCCTTTGTAAAACTTTCAGGTTCTCCCCCGTCAGTCAGTAGCACATACTCATCTGTTGAGTATCTAGTAGATGGTTGACGATCTCTCGTACTCCTTCTCAATAAAAGCTCTGGTGCTGGTTGTATACTGACAACCTCCTCCCCTTTAGGAACTACCTCCTCGGCATGATTATCCTCCTGAGGGTCATCCTGACCATCAACAATAGGCCTATGATCAAGGTTGGGAGCATCTCCATATGCTGGTTCCCCCATAACTGGATCCTCTGCAGTGTCATATAGAAAAGTCTCGAAGCAAAATGACTCTAACTCAGGCAATTCCTCAGCCTCAGAAGGTATCTCAAAATCCTGAGTGTTGGTCATGGTCTGATCATCGATGAATACCACGTCCTTGCTTCTGTAGAGCTTTCTTTTCACTTGATCGTAGAGTCTATATCCAAACTCATCCTGACCAGAGCCGATAAAGACACTTGGCCTCATCTTCGGCTCAAGTTTGGATCTCTCATCCTTTGGTACATACACGAAGGCCTTACAACCAAACACTCACAAGTGATTATATAAAGGCTCTTTGTCGTACCATACTTTGTCAGGTACATTATCCTACAAAGGAGCACTAGGAGACAAATTAATAACATAAGCAACAGTATAAAGAGCCTCATCGTAATAACTGTCTGGTAAGTTTGTTTTAGACAGTAAACATCGTATCCTCTCCATCAGTGTCCTGTTCAAGCACTCCGCTAAACCATTGAGATGAGGTATCTTTGGCAGACTATTATGGTGTCGTATCCCTTGCTCTTTGTAATATACATCAAAGGGGCTGATGTATTTGCCGGCGGTATCGGACTAAACATACAGCAACTTCTTGTCGGTCTTTTTTTCAACAAAGGGATGAAACTGTTTGAAAGTGGGCAGCACATGATCCTTGGCCTTTAAGGCATAAACACAAACCTTCCTAGAATAATCATCAATAAAAGTCATAAAGTAAGAAGTACCACAAATAGATTTTACCTTCATAGGACCGCAAATATCCGAGTGAATCAACACGAGCAACGTCGGCTTCCTTGAACTTGGGTTACTTTAGAAAGATACCCTATTTTGCTTTCACATTAAAAAGTGCGTACATCTCTCAAACTTTGTAGACTTGAGCCTCGAAATCACCTTCTTGTTCACCAAGTAGCTCATCAACTTCTCAATGATATGGCTGCCTCATGTGCCACAACTCGGTAGACGCATCAGTAGCTACGTTCACCTCATGTGCCCCATATGCGCTTTCTTTCATATAATAGAGTTCAGACCTCTTGCTTCTTCTGGCAATTACCAATTAACCTCTGGAAAGCTTCCACTGACCGTTCCCGAAAAGATTGAAGAATCTTTTATTATCCAACATTCTAACCGACACCGGATTAGAACGGATATCGGGGTCATGAAGAACATCCTTGAGAACAAGAACTGCACCTGTTTTGGTTCTCACATGCACATCTCCAATAGCAACAGCCTTTGACACATCTCCGTTGCCCATCTTCAACACTCTACAATTGCATGTCGTATAAGTAAAAAATAGTGCCTTATTGTGAGATATGTGAGCTAAAGCACCTGAGTCCATTAGCCAAGAATTGTCATCGCAGGTGAGGTTCATGACTACCTCATCACCTATAATGATCACATCATCTCCATGTGCTGAGGCAATCGCTGTTGTCTTCTCACCTTGCTTTTTCTTGTCTCCCTTCTTCTCCCTCTTCCAAGCAAAAGAGTTTCGTCTGATGTGACCCTTCTTGCCGCAATGATATCACTCTGAGTTCTTGTCACTACCGTATTTTCTAAAAAAGGGTATTTTGGTCATTTCATAATTAATTAAATATTGTGCATGTTAAATATTTATTTATTGTATTATTATTTATTATTAGCATGTTAGATTTATTTTTGTACTTGTGTTAGTGGACCTAACTAGTTTAGTTTAGACTCATGGACCAACATGTATTAATTGTTAGAATTGAGCCCAACAAGAAAGCCCATTAATTAGGAGGATGATTAAATTAATTAAACTATTGGACTAGAAGCTTTCCTTCTTAATTAATTTTTTTATGAGAGGCCCCAAGGGGTATTTTAGACTTTACATAGTAGCTTGAGGGAGAGGGCAAGTGAGGCCTATATAAAGGGGATGAAAACTTTCTCTCTCTTTATTTTTCATTCCAAATCTAGATCTATAATTTTCCTCAACCAAATTTCATCAAATCCCTACCAAATTTCTACCCAATTCCTTTCTAAATCACCATTGGAGACTAGAAGAGCAAGGATCTAGAAGGAGGAAGCAAGGATCTACAAAGAGGAGCAAGGATCTACAAGTTTGAGGCCAATTTTATCAATTTTGGAGGTTTTATTGGGAATCCATCTCCCAATAGGTACAATTTAGTTTTTTCTCTTAAATTAGGTTCTAAATATGATATTTAACCATGAGAAATCAACCCATATGCATAGGCTACCTATAGGATTTGGTTTTGTGTTCATAGGAGGTCTATTGAGAAGTTATGGTACTTTTTGTGTCAATTTTGAGGAAATTCCGATATTGACATTTGTTGTGTGTGTCAATTGGTCCTATAGATCAATTTGGCATTTGCTTGTGTATTTGGGGCTAGTGTCGTATCCATAATTGGGTACGTGTAGGTCGTATCCCATCAATTTGGTGATACGTGTTGATTTGGGGGTTTTCGATCCGACACGGGACTTTGAGCATGTCATATTTTGTCACGGACACGTAGATTTATTTTTGACTCTTCGTATTATTCATAAATAATATATGTGACTTGTTCGTGTCCTTCGGGGTACGTTTGGATGTGTGGTGGACTCGTGTTGCATGTGTATCCTAGATCTAGTGGGATACGGGGTGATACGGTCCATGTGGGTACAATTTAATTGTAGATCTAATTCTTTGTGTTCTTATTTCATGGAGAAGTATAATTATATATATATATATATATATATATATATATTATTGTGTATATATTTATGTAGTGTTGTGCCTTAGATCTATGTATCTATGTATATATTATATGTGTATATTTATTATGTAGCTATTTTTCTACATGTAGATATATATTTATAAGTGGTAGCATATGTATATATAATATAGTAGATATATTTATATGTGGTTATATATATAGTTATATTATATATTGGTATGTATTTATATTATTGTATGATTATAAATATGTATACATATATGTATAATTATATATACATATTACTATGTGTGTGTGTATGTTACTATGTGATATTTTATACAATTTACTATATATAAGTGTATATATAGTTATATATAGTTTTATATTTATATTGTATAAATATATATTGTGGGTTATATATATGTATTTAAATATATATTGTATAAATATATATTGTGGGTTATATATATGTATTTAAATATATATATTGTATAAATATATATGGTGGGTTATATATGTATTTATATATATATTGTATATAAATATATATATACATATATTTTCTGTGACAGCAGCGAGCTAGAAGTGTCGCAACAACAGCAACAAATGCAAATAGCAACAGCGGTAGCAGATTTTCAGCAACAGCAGTCAGCAACAGTTGCAGGAAACTGTCGCTGAAACAACAGTGTATCAACAGAGTATCAGAAGCTTCTGCGACAGTGTTTAGTGACAGTGCAGGAAACTGTCACAAAAAACTGTAGTGTATTTATATACACAACCGCTTTCTGCGACAGTGGACAGGGTATTTAGCGACAGTTTGGTAGTTTTTAATATATTAGATATTAATATATATATATAGATATATATGTATATATATGGTAATTAATATATATATTAATATGTTCCTAATTGCTATTTGTATTATAGTATACTATATATGTATATATTTAGTTGTAGCATATAAATTTATTAGAATAGTTAGTATATTTTAGTTATCAATTGTTATGAGTATCTTTTATATATTATATATTTGTAGGTATGTATGTACGTATATATGTATTAATAGTTAATGTGTAGTTGGTAGTTAGTATTTTTCTATTAGTACATACTAGAGTTATATTGGATTGATATATGTAATTATTAATGGGTAGTTAGTATATATATATATGAGATTTTGGCAATTACCTTGAGATACCAAGGTAAGTATCAAGATATACCAAGGTATGAGTAGTAGGTATTGGCATAAGTAATAGGATAGTTGTAAACTAATTATTGGTTGGTATTAAGGTGACTAAAATAATGTATATAGTATTATATAAATATTAAATGCATAGTAGTTTATAATTATTGTTGGGTAGTTAGTATAAATAAGGTTTTGAATTTACCTTGAGATGCCAAGGTAAGTATCAAGGTATTGGAGGATAATCAAGGTATTGGGTTTGGATATCAAGATAGAGGTTTAGTATTGTGATACCAAGTTGGTTCGAAACCAAGGCATCCATTTAGCATTTGTAATTAGGATTTTATATATATAATATTGTTTGATATGTACATATGTGTTATATTTATCCCTTGTTTGCGTATCAAGAGATATGGTATCTTAGTATCCTAAGATGTAGCTTGTATGGCCTAGATTCATAGTGTGTGAGCCCAATATCTTTGAGTTAGACTCATGCAACCTAGAAATAGGTAGTTGACCATAATTTGACTATAGTTGACCATAGTTGACTTAGAGTTGACCTAGTTTGACTTTTGACTTAGAAATGACTTTATGACCTAGAAAGTTGACTAGTTTAATTTATTTCTCTTCCCAAAAACTTATATTAATGCAATATTTCATTTATAGGTCTGTGACACCAGTTCAGACATTATTTTTTTATCATTTGCTCTGGACAACAGGCGAGTACATTCTCTGATAATTTTTATTATTTGATTACCACTATAATTCAAGTATTTAGAAATGTTACTTATGATTCTTGATACGATGGTACACGAATTGGTATTGTTACTGGATCATCAGTCATGGGATGTTACCTTGATTATGGAGATGGTATCGGATACTGTCCTTGTTGGTATTTGATAACATTAAATATTGTAGATTAAATATTGGATACATTGGCTAGTGACGTGTCATGATTCGATCCATCATATCAGTCGGGGCGGGGGAAATACCAATTAAATATGTGATCAAGAAACTATCGTCTAGTAGTGTAATCATTGGCTACTAACTAACCATGCAATTCACGTATGGTTGAGTTAGCTCCTTAGTGTAATAATTGAATCTCTCAGGCCGATCACATATTTAGTTAGTATCTCAAATCACATAGTTATTGTAGATTCTATTATTCAGTTCATTGATTACCTTGTTCTATTCTGACATTATAGTTCATTCCTTTATTCTTGTATGAATTGATTATATTCTGTTGCTAATATTGCCTATTCTCTCATTGTTCTTGATTATAAGTTATATCATCATCGTAGATAGCATCTTCTATTGTACTGTTTTATAGTTTTTGTCAATTAATTGGAACTGCTATTGGATTGTACTTTGCTCCATTCCTGACTGGAAAATATTTTTTAGAGGATCCGGGAGATTGGTGTCCGACATACTATGGACCTCAGCCTATAGATGGTGCAGACTTGGACCCACTAGTTCTGGAGTGACTGCCGGGAAATTTAGCCGGGTTCACTAGTTAGCATAGTTAGTTCTCTTTAGCATTTTGGTAACGGATTTGTTTTCGGCATATTATCGTGTTTGTATATTATTTCTATTTGTTATTGTTATATTTTAATTGCATAGTTATGTTAAACTTCTGTGATATCTTCTCGTGCCAAAGAATTATGATTGAGTATTGTGTTGATTTAAGTTGATTACTCTCATCTTGAAGTTGAGATATTATTGGAGGCTTATGCTTTATTGTGAGATAATTAGATAGTATAGTTGAGCAAGACAGTGTTCTACCGCCGATGCTGCGGCGTAGGCTGGACGTTGTTCCCGACTTGCATCCCTACACCGGGTGCGGGTCGTGACACATTTTTAGTGGTGACCCATGCAGGTCAGTCTTCGCAAGTTATGCGATGTCGTGGTAGTGCGTCGACTTAGTTGTTCTACTGCGTGCCTGCGATAGGACATAGGATACTAGGATGAGAAAGAGATACTCAATCACAACTAGGAATTCTAATATGAATTGAATCGCTACTTTTGATTTCTTCTGAATACTTTTGTCCTTCCTTGATAATATCTTATCTTGTGTCGAATTAATCTCCTTTGTTTTAATCTGTCTTCAGGATGCCGCCGAAGACTAGATCCCATCGATCGGGAGCAGTTTCTGCGAGGTCTGCCACCTCTCAATCTTCTACTCAGGCAATAGAGTTTGTACCTCCTATGACATTAGTTCACGTAGGAGTCTCGGCTGCCTTCGGGGGTTCTCCTCCACCTGTTCCGAGGACTACTCCAGTTGCTTCGGAGGGACTTCCACCACCTCCATTTTCAGGAGATACCGCGCCGATGGTTGCACTGTTTAGAGAGATGATGGAATTACAGAGGGCACATATAGAAGCCCAGCACAAGCATTCAAATATGATACGGCAGAGTATGGAAAATGCCCATCAGGTAGCTATAGCAGCTGTTCAGAGAGAGGCTCCTCCACAGCCACAGGATATTCAGATCAAGCCAGGCAACATTCAAAATTTCAAGAAGCTTGAGCCTCAAGTTTTCAAGGGTACAGAAGGTATAGTCTATGCTGACGATTGGCTTGAAGATATCGAGCGACTCATGAAGGGGTCCCGTCTTGTGGAGGATTTGAAGGTTGAGGCGGTAGGACTTCAACTGTTCGACGTTGCTCACACTTGGTTCAGGAATGAGCCAATCCTTACTAATGTGGGGCAGTCTTGGGAGATATTCAAGGATCTCTTTAAGAAGAAGTTCTTTGCTCGGACGGACAGATTAGAATTAGGAAGGCAATTTGAGAGCCTTATACAAGGAAGCATGTCCGTAGAGGAGTATGCCGCAGAGTTCGGAAGGCTGAGATAATTTGCGGAGTACTTGGTGAGAGAGCCAGAAGTTTAAGCTATCCGTTTCCGTGAGGGTCTGAATTGGGAAGTGAAGATTCTCATTCCGTCTTTCAACGAGACGTATTCTGAGATACTTTCGGAGGCACGCAAGGTTGAGCGGGAGTGGAACTTGAAGCCGAAGAGGGACCGTGATATGTTTGGGGTTGAGAGTAGCAGTGCGGGACCGACAAAGAGGTCGCGGTTCCAGCAACAGCAGTTTTTAGTACAATTCGGAGCCTATCAGCAGCAATATCAGATGTCAGAACCTATTGTTGCTCCAGTACAAGCTCCAGTACAACAGATACCATAACAGCCTCAGAGACAGGTGCAACAGGCTCCTCAATGCACCTATTGCAAGAAGACTGGGCACACTTGGGAGATGTACCGGAAGAGACTTGGAGCATGCTTATATTGTGGATCAACGGAGCATATGGTAAAGTATTGTCTCTGGACACTTCAACGTCCAGGCCAGGATGCAGATTGAGGGCAGAGAGGTGGAGTTAGGCGACCTGTAGCACCACAGATTGCTCATCACCAGCAAAGGGAGCTACCTCGGCAGGTCGGAGCATTTGCGATGACGGTCGAGGAGACCAATACTACAGGTGATGGGTTAGAGAGTCTGTTCTTTCTTTCTGTTCCTTTCATCTATTTTGATTGATTGCTTCTTTAGTACCTTTTGGATGCTTGTGTTATATAGTTAGTGTATCTATAGAATACCCTGACAGAGACAACAGTAATAAGATAGGTGGAGACCATGACCATGCATGCTATTCTTTGTATAGGACTATTCTTGGTGAGATAAGACCTTATTAGACTATGATTGCTGGGGGTTTGACCTAAAAGGAGTACGATCACCCTTAAATTTCGAGGACGAAATTATTTTAAGGGGAATAGACTTGTCACTACCGTATTTTCTAGAAAAGGGTATTTTGGTTATTTCATAATTAATTAAATATTGTGCATGTTAAATATTTATTTATTGTATTATTTATTTATTATTAGCATGTTAGATTTATTTTTGGACTTGTGTTAGTGGACCTAACTAGTTTAGTTTAGACTCATGGACCAACATGTATTAATTGTTAGAATTGAGCCTAACTAGAAAGCCTATTAATTAGGGGGATGATTAAATTAATTAAACCATTGGACTAGAAGCTTCCCTCCTTAATTAATTTCTTCATGAGAGGTCCCAAGGGGTATTTTAGACTTTACATAGTAGCTTGAGGGAGGGGGTGTCACGACCCGTACCCGGTATAGGGGCACGAGAGCATGGGTACATCCAGCCTACGTCGTAGCATCAGCGGTAGAACGCTGTCTAGGTCATGTAACTATCTAATCAATCCCACATGAATATCTAACTCCATAAGGAGACACAGATATCACCATATAATATGGAATATACTCAATCACATAAACTAGAGCACGATGAGATATCGAAGCAAACAATGAAAAACAAGACAAATCTAAACAAAAATAAATAGTATAACCTGCAATCCAAAACATCCGGTCTCCAAGTATGTCGGAAACAAGTCCTCTATGGTATAGTCTGGAAACATATTTCCAGTCAGGAAGGAGCAAAGTATATCTCAAATAACAGTTCCATTTAATTGATATAAGCTATAAAATAAAAAATAGATGATGCTAAATACTGAGAGAAGGCAATAAGTAAATGCAATGACAATATAAAGAGACATACAATATAAGCAATATGGTACAGTCAGTGCATATATGAAATAAAGAGAACAAGGTACAATATCATATATGGGTGATATAGTATATGATCTAAAATAGAGAACTGTAACGATTCTAAGTGATTGAAATATCAGTCTATCATGTAATCGGCTTAGGACAAGATCAGGCTTGTTACATATGATTAGCTATGATTCATGTAAGGTCACACTAACCATTTGGTTATCTATGATGCAAGTAGTGGTCAGGCTAATCATATATAACAACTATGAGGCATGTAATGGTCAGGTCGCACCCGACGTGAGATGTGGGGTGAGCTATGATGCATGTAGAGTTGGGTATGATCACATAATCTACTAATATTTCCCCCGCTCCTAACTAGTACAGTGGATCCAATCACGACACGTCACGATACACGAGCATTATCCAATATATCATGTACAAGGTCTAAATATTAATGTCGTATATAATGTCAATACGATAATCAATGTAATATCTCATGACTGCAGATCTAATCTATATACTAGTCTGTGTAGCACAGTGTCAAGAATCAGATGTAACATTTCTAGATACTGGAATTATAGATATTATCAAATAATCAGAAATTATCAGAGAATGTACTCGCCTTGGGTCCTTAGCTGGTAATACCAATGTCCTGTTCCAGAGTATCGTCTGGATGATCCAACAGTCCAAGATCAAATATATTCGTCGGGGTACATATCCTCTGCCTCGTAGATAGCGTCAGGACTTGGTCCGTAAAACTTATCGTAATCTAGCTCAACAAAACCTGGGTCCATAAGTTGGAAAGATGAAGAGGATGATAAAGAGCCCAAGTCCAAAGAACCAAAGATACTTAGAGAAACTATATAAATATATTAGAACTAATTAACCAAGATGCTAATTAATCAACCCTTTATAAATCAAAATATCATAATTAAACCCTTCAGGTCCATCTCAATTTACAAATCCTCTTATAGACATTAGTCTTACCATTTAATATTTAGGACTAGGCTATGGTTAAACGAGGTCAGGGACCATATCAAATACTAGCACACATATGCTTGGACAGAGCACCCACACATCTCTGAATGTGATAAAAGTGATTCATTCTAGCTAGTATAGTTACTTTTCCATTTATATTCTCACTCTTTCCCAACAAATTTCTCTAATATATTTAGATGGCTTAGTCGAATACCTGTGCAAATCCAATATCTTAACTAGCCACTGCACCAGGTTCTTGTTGCTACCTAAAGAACACACACATCAAGTACATCCCTTTGCTTAACACATAAGATCTCTCCTTTTTTTCAGCCAACATACATTATAATTCGTATACGAAATGTTCTTGGGTTCTCCTATCTCTTGTATTCAAAAACATGGGGCCATGTTGTTTCTTCCACATATAAAAAATTTATGCTTAAGAAATCACACTAAAAAAGTATCTATGATACCACTCATAATCAAATCTCTACTGGGACATCATATTACATCTATTGTTCTCTTCCATACAGGTGCTAAGTAACCAAGCTATGCTAGTAAACCTAAAATATATCATGACCAACTACTAAGCCAGAACAATAATAACTTGTAAGTATTTAATAAAAGAAAAACAGAGGAAGGAAGAAGAAATACTCAGAGACTTGGTAGTGTCTGGACGTAAGTTCAGAATGCAGATGAACAGACGGTCCAAATGGATGAAGATAGAGTGGAGCTTGGTGCTAGAGAGGAACGTCGATGCACTTGCTCATCGGGCGACGACGACATCGAGAAGAATCCGCCAACGCTACTATGCTCGAGAATGCATAGCCTCGAGCTGGCAGCCACCGGAGACTGCTTCTACGCAGCTAGTACACTCGTTGGCAGGAGCTGAACGGGGGCGGTGGAGAACGACGGGGGAAGAGGCCGGGTTGTGGAGCTCGGGGCAGTGAAGTGGCGGTACGGGGGATCTCGTCTGGGAAGACGAAGACGAGGGTGGTGGTGTGGGCGCTGCTGATACGGTGGGAGGAGGGAGGTGATACGGGGTGGCCGGAGTAGAGGCAGCGGGAGGAGGGAGCAGTAGAAGGTGGTCGGAGTCGCTTTGGACGCTCAGGGCTGAGGGAGAGAACTCGCCGGGGCAGCAGCTCGGTTGGGGAAATGCCGGAGAAGGAGGCCGGATGCTTGGCCGGAGCTGAAGGTGGAGCGGCCGTAGAGAAGAGCTCGGTTGGGTGGACACCGGGTTGAAGCAGCCGGGGTAGGGGGCCGGAGTTTGGCCAAGTGAACACCGGAGGAGGTGACTGGATGAAGGAGATGGTGGTGAAATGGTTTTCCTTTGAAGAAGAAGGAGAAGAGGAAGAAGGAAGAAATAAAAAAGAAAAAAACTACGGTTGAGAGCTTGTGAGGAGGGAGGAGAGAGAAGATGGGGGCTTCCCTAGGTTTAGGGATTAGGGCATGTTGGGAAGGGTGAGGTGATGTGACATTTTATAGGAAGGGTGATTATTTGATAATAAATAAAAAAAATGAAACTAGGTTTATACAAAACTCTTTCTTTGGTTTACAAACAAGAAGTATAATTAATCCTATACGAGGATGTTAAGTACAAAATTTAATCTAGGTAAATATTGCTATAGGAGTCTGATCTGCGGTCGATCACTTTGTCCCTTGGACCACACGATGATGAAGAAGTGCTGTAGAAGAAGGAGAAGCTTTAAAGATTGCAAGAGGGAGTGGATGCTCGATGCCAAAATTGTCGATCACTACTCTCTGTCTGTGCTCTGGATTCTTCTCTCTCAAAAAATTAATTTTTGACCTCTTACCTCGATTTTTTTGACCTTGGACCTCCGTGGACGGAGGTCTCTATTTATAGAGTTTAGTGACAGTAACCGTCCAGTCGGCATAGAAGCCGAACAGTGGAGAGTGTGGCACTTTTTACGCGACGGCTATAATAACTGCCACCCACGTATAAATGATCTTCTGAATCCGTGTATGACGCGTGTTATATTATGAGGTAACGCGTATAACTACTGCAAAGATTACGGCATGCAAGCCACGTAGGTAACTGCCCCTCGCGTAGAAAAGGTTGGCGTAGAAGCCAATGACTGTCACCATGGCGTAGAAGCCAAATAGTTGTCAAGTTGGCGTAGAAGCCAAGTAGGCGTAGAAGCCCAGTAGGCGTAGAAGCCTGATGCTGCATGGATAGCTAGTTAGCGTAAAAGATAGTCGATCCTCCTTCCTTGACTGAGGTCTTGAGCGTATTCTGGACCAAATAGCCTTATCATGCACCAATGCAAATATAGCGTGAGTTGGCGTATTCCGAGGAGATAGCATACGGCGTACTCCTATAGTTGAAAATAGCCAGGTTGACGTATTTCAAGGAGATAGCGTACAACGTGCTCCTATAGCTGAAAATAGCCTGATGGCGTAATATGCAGAGGTGATGATGTGGACGTATTAGCCGTAATTATGGCTCATCCAGTCTTTGAAAGTAGAACCAAATCTTGTACATTAAATGCAGGGATCTGCCCCCATCACGCGCATTAACTGCAGAGACGTGCCTCGAGCTCTGTACGAAGAGCATCTTTTGATGTGGCAGTTTATTTCGTCTCCTGCTGAGTGTAAGCCTGTATAAAACTAGGCAGCGTATTCCCTTGAATGCGTAAAAGCAATTTGTATCAAGTAAATGTCACTAAACGATGGTCTGGGTCTCTGTGCCGAATCATTATTACAGCCGTCGTCTGGATAGTCGTGCAGTACTTTTTGTTAGGAGTCAGATTCACTGCATGATCTGACAGGTTCATTCGAAGAATACGAAGAGTTTCTCGTACAACTTCCCACTGCATTAAAAGCGAGCAGGCTTTACGCCAAAGTGGCGATGTAACAAACTTTTTATGCCGAAGCAGTCTGGAAATACTGTATTATGCGGGTTGTTCTGGAGCTATATTTTATGCTGTACTAGCGATGAAGCTCTGTTGTACGCCGATAGCTCTGAAGTCATGTCTTACGCCACACAGCACCGAAACTTTGCTTTACGCGGGTTTTATGCATACTGCATATAATTCTGCAGCATATTTTTCATGCTTCTACAAGACCCCCTTCAAAGTTTTCAAATTCCTCGTAATTTGAAACACTTGGAATGAAGCATGAAACGGTCAAGTCTGACTCGTTCCTCGAGGCTGATTTTTCGGCAGATTTTTGGGAGTTTGATGGGATTTGGTGTGTTCTCCTCTGCCTATAAAAAGACGAATGGGTTAACCTATTTTTTCCACACTTCCTTCACCACACAGAGATAATTGCCAAACTTTGTCAGGTCGACTTGAGAAAGAAGAAGATCATGTTCTTCCAGCATGTAAGGAGCCGAAAAAGAAGGCATCTTCGAGCAAACGTCCTCTGCAACGATGGATCATGGAAGGATATCATAGCTTCCTTTGCTCAGGATGATCAGCAATTTCATATGGCAATTCGTCCAGGAGAGAAGAAGGGTCACATTCGACCACACAGCTTACAAGCTGTATTTTTTCCCGTTATGGCGCTAGCCGATGATAGGCAGTTTGGCCCTGTCTTCCAGTATTGAGTTGGGTCTGAACCTCCAACTCAATTCTAGGGCATGCCTGCCATGGCGTATGGAGGATGAGCTTGAATAATTTAGACAGGCCCAGTTGTGTATCCTCCCGCCATTAATCATTTTCTTGTTCATCGACTGTGGAAGTCGATAAAATATTGTAGAAGACAGAAAAGAGATCTCCACCAATACGAGAACCTGGCAGAATAGATTATTGGTGTGATCCTAAATGAAAATGAGAAACCCTTTGTAGAAAAAGGATTTCCATCATATGTAATCATGATTAATAAAATTGTCTTCATTTACGTATCTGATAATTTGCCATATTTTGCTGTGATGAAGTCTGAATATGTGCAGCTTCGACACGTCTGAATAACTTTACGCCGACTCTGATAAAAAGAGTATCTGGTCTCGTCCCGTCTTTTACGCGTAACTAAAGACGCGTAGAAAGCTGCTTAGCATTTAAGTCGAATATTCGAACTGTCCTGCGGTTTTGAACGAGGAGTCGCGTAGAATTCTGAACTGTCACTTCTCTGATAAGAAGAATTCTTGTTCAAACCATCGTCTTCAAGAATGATTTCCCAAAAATCCTTCAAAATAGGGCAAGAAATGGCTGTCAAAATTGGCCATGCTTGAACTGTAGAGAAAAGATTCTGACTGGATTTTGGATGAACTTCCAATCGACCCAAGAAGAAGAGTCATTTTCAATGCTGAACTCTGTATATTTTGGGTACTTGGGATGTTTTGAGGCCAAGAAGGATCATCTTCTGCGTGAACCCTTGTAATTGGCCGTCTTGAGAATTGTTCAGATATACATATACTCTGGCCTGCGTATTTTAAAATATGCGGAAAGTCATAGATCCGTAGTGTAGATGAGCATAAAATCATAGGTTTGTAGCCTCTCGAGCGTAAAAGCTGCTGAGCATAAAAGCATCCGGGCGTAAAACCATAGATTTATAGCCTCTTAAAGAAAAAAATTCTAAGCGTGAAGTCGCAGATTTGTAGCCTCTGAGCATAAAAAGCTTCTGAGCGTGAAATCATAGATTTGTAGCCTCTAAGCGTGAAGTCGTAGGTTTGTAGCCTCTCGAGCGTAAAAGCTACCAAGCGTAAAAGCATCCGGGCGTAAACCATAGACTTATAGCCTCTGAGCGTAAAACCGTAGATTTGTAGCCTCTTGAGCGTAAAAGCTCCTTAGCATAAAATCGTAGATCTTCTCTGCACGAAAAACTTTTTAAATCCGCTGACTGTCCGTCTTCCCTAAATGATAGGCTGACGTGGTCCCCAATCATAACCGAATATTAAATATCGGATTTGGTTAGGGATTCGAAGAGTTTATATGAACTCTATAAATACCCCAAGGCCTTAAGAGAAGAAACCCTTTATCTGTCTTTTGCAAAAAACCTTCGTCTCTTCGAGAACTCCTCTTCGCTTCTTCTTTGAGCACTCTGAGTTTTAGCCATGGCACCGAAACAACCTTCCACCGCTAAGGGAAAGAAAGCTGCCTCTTCTTCTCGCTCTTCTGCTCAAGCACGAGCGACTCCCAATGGTCTGAACGAACCTCGCTCTGAACGAAGTGTCCCACCGTCAAGCTATGCACCAGGCGTCATAGGTAAAGTTTTTGGGACGACAAAAACGAAGAAAATCCTTCGCACATGCATGTTGTACGTGAACGCGCTAGGTCATCTTCTGTGCTGAGAGACTCTTCGAGGAAGATGATGCACAGAGATGTTTTATCATTTACGCCTACATTCCTAATGTGTCAGCGTCAAAACTCTATATTTTCGTAGTCTGGCGTAAAAGCTTTGACTGTCAAATTTGGCGTATACGACAAACTTTGAGTGTTACGCTCTGGATGAAAATTCTGGCGTAACAACTCAAATTTTGGCAGTCTGGCATAAAAATACAGACTGTTAGATTTTTGTGTATACTACCAACCTTGAATTTTATGCCTCGGAAATAGGTTCCAGCGTAAAAACTCAAGTTTTTACAATCATGGCGTAAAATCACAGACTGTTGATCTTTGGCATAAGCTGCAAGACTCTAAATGTGACATTTTGTAGTTGTAAGACTCTAAATCTTTGGCATAAGCTGCAATAATGTCTAGTATAGAAACTGACTTGTTCTTCTTGCATTTTGTAGTTGACTTGCAGATACCTCCGTTGGCTGAGGTGATGGGTTCTGCTGCTGGGATGCTGAACTCCAATTACCTAAAGGATTTGTCCCATGTGACATTCCCTATTTCTGGAACCCAGTATCCTGAAGGAATAGGAATTCTGATATCGTCTCAAGGAGAACGAATGCTGTTGAGTATGATCAACGGGAAGCCCCTGACGTATCTAGATAGGGACAAATATATAAAACCAGCTTTTCTATTCGGTGATATGATTGATAAACAATCCCAGATGAAGCCCAAGAAGAAAAATTGGGTTTTTACTACTGAGGGCATGGTCATGTACCTGCCCAGGATGCCGAGAGATTACCCTATCTCGGCATTCTTCCATGCCACGCATCCCAGGAAGATATCGTGGACCCTGACCCCTAATCTTCACGGCCAGCCGGGGAAGATATTTTATCAGAAAGGATCAGGCCAAGAATTATTTATGAGCCGCCCTTCAGGCCCTGTCGTGCCTTTCAGGGGATTACTGCCGGGCAGCGTCCCGAGTGAAGATACTTCACTGCTCCAGCCAGTCCAATTATCGACTTTTTGTGATGACTTCATGGGGCATGGAGGAGTATACCCCAAGGTTAGTCCTCGGACCAACGGGTGGCTTACCCCTGGAAATCTTCGATGGGCTCGTTTAGCTGCCTGGGCCCTGAAGCATTTTCAGACGGAGCTGGAGAGCATTGGTCTGTTCGCGGCTGTGAATGCTACCAGTGTTGGGCTGCCTCCCAACTCCAACCTATTTTTGGCTTTGATGGAGCGGTATAGCTCGCTCACTGGGACTTTCGCCACTCCGCTAGGATATTGGGATTGGCCCTTCACGAGATGGCAGAGATTTCAAGACTGCCAATGGGGGATACTCCTTATGAAGAGTATGTTCCCACAAACAGGGAGCTGAGGGATACAAACCCTCGGGTAGTGGTAGTATACCAGGAGATAATGAGCCATTATCTAGCATGCACCACCTTCTATAATGAGCCCTCTGATTTGGCTCATACCAACAAATGGGCATCCTATCTCTTCTTTCATCAGGCCAGAGATGCTAAGCCAGACAAAGTTGTGGATAGCAGGGATAAGCCTTTGAACTTTCTGAGCGTGCTTAATGCTCAAATAGTCGATGATATTATTGAAGACGCTGGGGCTTCAGATCAAGTTCTCGATGAGGGGATAGGGAGTTATCCTGCAGGTACTAAAGCCTACAGTTATATGAGGCATTGCCGCAGGCCTCTATCAAGGAAAGCTCAACTGGCTGGCTTCCTCTCTGTATGGATACGCCGATTGGTAGTACCTGGGATGGTTAATTCTTTATAACCCCAGGGTGATGTCTCCCGGCTCTGCCAGTAGTTCGGGAAATAATTTTTTGTTGAATTACAAGAATTCCACTTGGAACGTGACCACCATCGTAGACTGTCGGCGAGCATTAAATTTTGCTCATAGCTGGAAGCTCTTCTGTATCGTCCCCACTGTACATATCAATCAACAGGGGACGAAACTTCAGGATTCAGGTGAAGGGAAGACCGTTCTTTCTCCCGAAGCTTTTTATTGGTTGGTCTGCATTAGACCTTCCCATTTGTTGTACAGAAGTGAAGACCATTGCTTCTTGGAGCCTTATCTGCCTAGTCGGTTCGCCAGGCAGTTTGGGTATGACCAATTGTAGGTGGAAAATGCCATCACCAGCTTCAAGTCCAGAGGTGGACTTATTGATGGAGCGAGAGGATGGAGGTACTTCATGATGGGTTGTACTGGAGCAACCTTTACTGTGCCCGCGACTTCTCTCTCCATGGAGTTGCGCATCCTCCATTCGTACGCCCAATTTTATGTGGCCATCAATACCTTCCATCGTAATTTTGATATGCGTAGAAGTTTTAGGATGCCTTCTCATAAGTCCACTGGAAGAGAGGAGGTCCCATCAGTTTCCTCTTATGAAGGTGAGGACTCTGTTGATCCAGATGAGTTTTTGTTGACAGTACCAAAAGGCATAATCCCTCCGCCTGCAGAGCCTCTTGTTATCCCCAGTAAGCGAAGGGCTCCTATTCTGAAAGAGACTTACCCTCGCAAGAAAAAAAAGACTGTTAGTGGTCCTGTCAGGACTTTCAGTCATGAGGCTCCTAGGAGTGAACCTGCTGTTTCCCCTGTTGGGGATAATTTTTTGACTAGAGGTCCTTCGCCTATTAGAGAGGGAACCTCCATAGTTTCGGCTGGCAGTGCCGGAGATTCTTTGCTCGAGACTACTGTTGCTGCTACCGCTTCAGGTAGTGCTATGAGATCGCCTTCGAGGCCGAGCAAAATAAGATTGTATATACCTTTATCCAGACCAGTAACGGGAGTAACCCCTGCCACGTCTGTAAGTATATCCAGCGAGATTCCACCCGATGAGCCTCGAGTGGATCTTGGTGAAGACCTGGAAGAATACCTGCCAGTGTCATTTGGCGCACCCCCTTCTCCAGGTATGACAGCTCGATTAACATTATTATGAAATAATTTAGCTGTATTGGCTGCAGACGCGACATATATACCATCGGCCATGGGTAAATGTCGTCTTTACGCCTCTTTTAGAAAAATTAACATCAGGTTGATATTAACTTTCTCTTGTCTTTTTTTTAGGGGAAGACATCTACGGGGACGGCAACGTCGACGCAACCTTTGGCTTTGTTGCGGCTCCCGCCGATGTCATGCCCCAGTCCCAAGATACATGGAATTAGGCCACGTGGCAATAGCCAGCTGATACGTCTCCGAGGATATCCCAATTTAATGGATCTACGAAAAGTGCTACGCTGTCCTAAAATACTAACATATCTCAATATCAGTCAATAACAGGTAACTAATCTCATCCATAATATAAAGAGCAAGAAGTACAAAATAAACTACTGGATGAATAAATACCAGTCTCAAGATATCATAGTACAACCAATAAAGTCTGGTGGAAACAAACCCACTACTAAGATGAAATAAAGTACTGAAATGATAGATACAAGATAATGACTAGGGCATCGGCTGACTAGATAATGATGCACCCAATCTAGGCGGAAGGCCTACCAACTGATCACGGAAACTCTGACAGCTGCACCTCTAACTCCTCTGCGGTAGCGAATCTCGTCTCCTGTCCGGGGCCGTACATTATGGGGTAGAAAGCCTCGTCCAAATCTGGAAGGGAACCAGGTCCTCAGAGGGACGTAACAAGATACATAGAGAAAAGCCATATATAAATACTGAATAAAATAAATACAATAAAGGTGTGCTAACCATCTAAGTGAATGCAACATGAGGACAACTGTAAGTATATGGGAAGGTGTAGGCTAGACATATGCTGACGTAATTCACCAGTCGTGGCAGCCGGCTAGTATATGCCACACATGCCCCCTATAACACGGGCGCAGGAATACAATAACGTCCAATATTCTATAGAGTGTGGTATCTGCAATGTCATCAAGTAACGCCCAACATTCTACAGAACGTGGTATCAGTAATATATAAATACGTCCGTATCACTCCGTCGAGTGCGGTATCAGTGTAAAGGAGTGGGGTGTCCCATATGCCTACCAGTTGTCCTCCCCTTCCAATGTAGATATACCAGTCAAATAATCGACGCGCATATCCCTTATCTAAATGCCAAGTCTCTATACTGAAATAGTCCTAAATTGCTTGCTAACCGTGATGCACGTCACACGCGGCGATAGCTAATCGATCACGCAAACATATATCCCAACATGAGATTTATCACTATGAATACGTGTAAAAGTGTCAGGTCTTGGAAGATAATAGGGTATCATCCAATGAGGTGAGTCTGCTAACGACTAAGTCCATGTATACTAATCATCGACGTATCCGTCGAATGCACCCGAGACAATCTCGAACGCGCACAGTTGTATAAAGTAAAAACAACAAGAATACAATACAACATATGCATAATTTAAATAGACAGTAAATATGGTAAGGTATCTTGCCTGGGTCCTGAAGCTGTGAATGCCAGAAGCTGGTTCCTGCAGTGTCCTCCGGCTGATCCAAAGGTCCTAAACACAAATATAATATACAATCTAATATCAGATGCTAACATTAATTGCACACGACTACAACGCGTTGCTTGAATATTATCGCAAGTTCACGATTGTTCGGATACCGCATCATATGTGCGCTTAGCTAAGGTGCACACGTATTCAGTACTCGAACATCCTAAGCCTTGAGAAAATAATTTTCAAGTTATGGTCTGACCACGATCACTGTTCTGTGTGAAAACGTTCCTTGGTTACTATTATCCTTACACGTGGTCTATGTATAGGTTTTAGGGTGGAGATGCAAGTCCTTGGTGTTATGCCTCATGATTTAGAGTTTGCTAGTAAATACACAGATTCTAACCCTTATTATTCATTGATCCAAATTTGCACATATTTAGGGTGGTGTCGGATATTAACAATTATAGACACGTCGATACGAAGCTACGATATTCACATAAGAAGCGGGGTTTGATGTGGTTACCTCTACGTGGCTTTGCTCGGACAAGGTCTGCTCTCGTCGTGGCGCACTCCGGCGAGACTGTAGCAACGGCGGCGGGACTGTAGCAAGTGCGGTAGCGGCAGCAATGCACGGGGTCGGGTTGGCCGGCTGAAGGGCAGCGGTCGGCGTGTATGGGGTAGCAGTCGGCGGTGTATGTAGGGGCAGCGGTCGGCTGAAGTATGGGGGCAGCGGCGGCTGAAGTATGGGGGCAGCGGTCAGGGTATATATGGCAGCGGTGGCTGAAGTATGGGGGCAGCGGCGACTGAAGTATGGGGGCAGCGGTCGGCTGAAGTGTGGGGTGTAAGGTGGCGCCGGTGGTGGTGATGGATTGGTTGTGAGTCGGAGAAGAGGAGGGGTGGTGCTAGCAAGGGTTCGGCTATGGTTTGGAGAGGGTGGTGATGGTTTTCTTAGGGTTTCAAGGGAAGGAACTTCATATATATATATATAGGAAATTTGTGGGCTGGCCCCGGCTTGGGCCTGTCTGGTCTCATTGAGATGGGGCTGGTGCAAAGTGAAAGAGTATAGGTGGGCTTGGTTAAGTGTTGCTTGAGGTAAAATTAGCCTTAATTTTAAAAAGGTTTAACTGAAGGGTACTTGACGATATTTTTACTCGAATAACGTGTAGCTAGGGAGTGACGGAGGGACGAGCATCTAAGGTTACACAATGGTCAAGGGGTACCTATAATTGTCTCACATAAATTCTAATAAAATCCAATAAATCCTAGTCTCTTGATTTACTTCAGATTAAAACCCTAAATTGGTCGAGGGGGTTTACTGCCGATGAAACGGCGGTGCTCGACCTTGAAGAGGAAACATTTTCGGGTGCCGGCTCGCCCAATACAGTCCCGATATCTTCAGAGGAGGATGAGCCTGTCATCACGACTATGCCTTCTTTGAGTGCGTCAGCCACTTCGACCGTTGGTGCCTCTACTTTTGTCGTGCCATCTGCAGAAGCGACGACTGTGACGACACCCTCTGCAGTCGTTCCTAGAAGGGGATTCACCGACATTGCAGCTACTCCCAGCGTCCATTCGGATTTTGCCATGCTAGTTGAGCAGTATACTAGGATTTTCTACATCACTTTGAAAATGTTGATATCAATGGTGCTGGAGAAGAATCTAGGCTTCGAGTCTCTGAGGATGTCCTCCCAGGTTGCGATAGCGCCGATCAGAAATTTCAACGACGCTGGGAGAGCTGATGCGCTGGAGCAAATAGTTAATGGTTTAGAATAACCCATTAATAATTATTTGCAACTATCCTGAGGCAGCATTGATGACCTGATTCAGGCTGAGTATGACTCCATGACTGCAGAACTTGTTGGGGAGATGGAAACTCTGAGCAGATCCATCGAGGCACAGCAGAAAGAGATGAATGAAGAGCATGCCGTATTGGGGTATGTCATTCCCCAACTGGCTAAGTGCGAGGCCGAATATGAGAAAAAGGCAGCGAGGGTCCACAAATTGAAAGATAAACTCGCTCAGGCAGAGGAGAGGGCTCTCGCTTTATCGGCAGGTCAAGATGTGTTGAAGGACCGAATGGAAGCGGCTCACCAGAACCTGGCACGTGTGGGTGTCACCCACGCAGGTTTTGTACATGCTCGGTCTGAACTGTCTGCCTTGAACAATGGGGAGACAAAGTTGGAGCAGGCTCGTGCTAAAGTTTTGAGCTCCAGGAATGAGAGAATGGCCTCTCTGGTGCAGCAGATCAGTAATTTGACTGCTCCTCCCCAATGATGTACTTTTTTGTTTCTCCTGTAATTTCTCGGAGATAATAAAGACACATTTTCTGACTTTGTGGGCCCATTATTTTAGAATGTGATAGGTTAGGGTGAAAGTGATATCAGAGGTATCATTAACATGACATTCTTTTGTTATGGTTTTGCTGAATGTAAATCTATTCAGAGTTAACATGAACCTGAAAGAATATAATCCAACTAAATTTGTATACTAAACACTATCAGAGGTAATATGAACATGATAGACTTACAAATTAGTTAAGGATATCTATTCGGAGGTCACATGAACCTGATAGAATATGATCCAGCTAACCTTTGTGCATGGTATCGTCAGAATAAGATCTTCGTCATTCTCCGTTAAACGAAGGAGATCAAGTATAGTACTTCTTCGGGATTTTGCAGTTGATAGTAGACAAAAAAAATTTTATTAGACTTGGCTAATCTGTAAGTGCCATTTGCAATCATATAAGAATCCTCCATTTCTTTATGATTGTTTGTGCGAATTTTGGACATCGTACTAGAGGTAATTATGGACGTAGTACGATACCGTATTTGTTGAGGATATCCTACTGGGAGATTTTTGGTGGACCTATCATTTATTGCGTACATTGAGTGCAAATAATAGGTTTGAGACAAATTCTGACAGAGATAATGTAGATACGATGAAATACGACTCTGTGGGGATGAAATAGGGACTGACCCTTTCTTCGCTGGAAAAAAAATGAGGATAGTTCAGAGGTAATATGAACATTTCATTTTCCATTGCGGGCATTCTACAGGAGAATTTTTGTGGACCTATTACTTCTTGTGCACGTGAGTGCAAGTAATAAGTTTAGGACAAGCCCTGCCAGAGGTAATATGGATGTGGCAGGTTTTATGGTTTGGTAAAGCCATCTTGCTAGGAGATTTTTTGTGGACCCATTACTTTTTGCGCACGAGAGTGCAAGTAATAAGTTTTAGGACAAGCCCTGCCAGAGGTAATATGGACGTGATAGCTGATAGCCAAAAACTCGAAAAGTTTGTTCAGAGATAATATGAACATGACATACTTTTGAGTTGTGACTCCATTGGGGATGGAGACATATATCTGCTCTGAGGTAATATGGACATGGCAGTATTTTGTGGACCTAACACCACTGGCGTACTTAGAGTTAAGTACGGGTGTTAAGTTGAGATAACAACTGATATCAGAGGTAATATGAACATGATAATCGATAGCCAAAAACTCAAAAAGTTTGTTCAGAGGTAATATGAACATGACATACTTTTGAGTTATGACTCCATTGGGGATGAAGATATATATTTGCTCAGAGGTAATATGGACATGGTAGTTTTTGTGGACTTAACACCACTGGCGTACTTAGAGTTTAAGTACGGGTGCGAAGTTGAGATGACAACCGATATCAGAGGTAATATAGACATGATAATCGATAGCCAAACCAGGAAGGTTTGTTCAGAGGTAATATGAACATGACAAACTCAGTTGGGGAAATAAAAAAATGTTTGGACAATAGTTTAGAGGTAATATGAACGTGAACTCATGTCCGAAAAATTTACTGTAGAGTGATTTTCTTGAGTGGGGATAGACCTGAAGAATTCGCTGGGAAAACTTTAGGGACTCATCATCCGGTATTTTCTTGAGGAATTAAATTATTACGTTAGAGTGAAATCAATTTACAGTGATTGTCCCCTCGTTTACAGATGCAAGGTGATGACTTTGGCGTCGATCAACTCCTGAATTTTCCTTTTCAGTATGTTGTACGCCCTTGTGGGGTGATGAATGTACCGATGAAAGAGACAATAATCTGGGTCATCGACTGTGCCAGCCCTCTCAGGGTATCTGATGTTGGGTAGCCGAAGTTTGTGTTCCTTCGTCAATATATTGAAGACTTCAATAATGTCATCTTCATTGAAGGAGAAAGTCCCTTTTGGCCTTCGGGCTCCCGATGCCTGAGTTTTACGGTTTTTCGGGAAGATGGTCATAGTTGCATCATCTTCGGAATCAGAGGGAATTCTACCCCCAGTTGTGGATGCTGCTCTGTTTTATCGAGGTAGACTAACCCCAGACATGTCGTGGCATTTATCCACAGAAGTTGATTTAGAAGGACCTGCCTCTGGTATTACAGGATCAGACTCTCGAGGTCTTGAGTTTGCAGGAGATGCAGTATACCCCAACCCAAATCGAGTTTATTGACAGTAAGAATTACCGTGCAATGGTGTTTGTCTGCCTTTTCCATAGTTGAGGCCTTGTTTCAACTTCAAATCATAACCCATGCTTTGTATAATCTTTAAATCCTGTGGGCTATATCTGTGGATTTGCATCCTGCCAACATCAGACTCGCGAGATTCTTCTTGTACAATCGGTCTATTCCGCATCCGACCGAAGATTATTTGATGCTGATCGTCACGAGTTGGTAGAACAATAAAGACAGAATCTTCATGTGGCCCATATGTCATGACGATATTAGATATTGATGCATCTTCCCATATGATCTCCCAACGCTTAGTAGTCAGGGGAACTAAATCCTGGTTATGACTCCTGTCTTTGCGTTTCTAGATCAGGAATTCACGCAAGTCAGGAGGATTAACAAAAGAAGAGGAAGAAGGCTTGTTCCTCCTATTTACATCAGTTAGAATGCGGATATTGGGAACCATAACTCTCTCCCTGCCATATATATACAGCAGTTCAGCCATGTGAGTAGCACATGATCCATGAGGAGCATATCTATCCACAAACCGGGTCTTCTTTACGCCGAGAGGTTTATCCTGGCCTAATCTGGAACTCTGCTCAGGTTGGCGTAAAACTGAGGAAGTCCTCGCTCGGCCATCAGCATCTCGCGTAATCTGGAGAGCGGACAGATTCTTCTCTTGATGGCGTAAAAGCCGAGAGGTCGGTAAATCTACCATTTGTTTTTCTTGCGTAGATTGCAGGGACCATCTGCTTTTCCACGGAGGGAAGATGTATTTTTACGTGCGGAGCGCATTTTGAATTTCTGAATTGGCGCTGAGGCATTATCAAAAATTTTGTCTGCCACGTCACAGACGGGAGACTGAATTTTACGCGCAGGGCACGGAGCAGACTTCTGGATTAGCACTGAGGTATTGCCAAAAGTTGTCTGCTACGTCACAGACGGGAGACAGAGTTTTACGCATAGAGCACGGAGTAGACTGCTGGATTAGCACTGAGGCATTGCCAGAAGTTTTGTCTGCCACGTCACAGACGGGAGACAGAGTTTTACGCGCGGGGCACGCAGGTTGCGAAGCTACAACCTTGTTGGTCGGAGAAAGAGAGCCAGCAAGAATGGTAGGGATGTCCGGGGCATCCACACCTTACGCAATTTCCTGTTGTCTTGGACAAAGAGGGAGTGAGAGCTACCCCCTGCTCGAAGCAGGTCTTCGTAGGCTGATTGGTCGAATTGGACGACCAGGGTCTTCTTCATTGATCCTACTGATACAGCATCGTGTTGAGCAATTGCTTTCTCGTCAGATGAGAAAGTTTTTTCATCCCCAGTAGAGTCGCCATCTTGTGTTTGATAATAAACGAAAGAAATAAAACTAGGTTTATACAAAACCCTTTCTTTGGTTTACAAATAAGAAGTACAATTAATCCTATACGAGGATGTTAAGTACAAAATTTAATCTGGGTAAATATTGCTATAGGAGTCTGATCTGCGGTCGATCACTTTGTCCCTTGGACCACACGATGATGAAGAAGTGTTGTAGAAGAAGGAGAAGCTTCAAAGATTGCAAGAGGGAGTGGATGCTCGATGCCAAAATCGTCGATCACTACTCTTTGTCTGTGCTCTGGATTATTCTCTCTCAAAAAATCAATTTCTGACCTCTCTCCTCGATTTTTTCGACCCTGGACCTCCGTAGACGGAGGTCTCTATTTATAGAGTTTAGTGACAGTAACCGTCCAGTCGGCGTAGAAGCTGAACAGTGGAGAGTGTGGCACTTTTTATGTGGCAGTTATAATAACTGCCACCCACGTATAAATGATCTTCTGAATCCGCGTGTGACGCGTGTTCCATTATGAGGTAACGCGTATAACTACTGCGAAGATCACGGCATGCAAGCCACGTAGATAACTGCCCCTCGTGTAGAAAAGGTTGGCATAGAAGCCAATGACTGTCACCATGGTGTAGAAGCCAAATAGTTATCAAGTTGGCGTAGAAGCCAAGTAGGCATAGAAGCCTAGTAGGGGTAGAAACCTGATGCTGCATGGATAGGTAGCTAGCGTAAAAGATAGTCGATCCTCCTTCCTTGACTGAGGTCTTGAGCGTATTCTGGACCAAATAGCCTTATCATGCACCAATGCAAATATAGCCTGAGTTGGCGTATTCCGAGGAGATAGTATACGTTGTACTCTTATAGTTGAAAATAGCCAGGTCGACGTATTTCAAGGAAATTGCGTACATCGTGCTCCTATAGCTGAAAATAGCCTGATGGCGTAATATGCAGAGGTGATAATGTGGACGTATTAGCCGTAATTATGGCTCACCCAGTCTTTGAAAGTAGAACCAAATCTCATGCATTAAATACAGGGATCTGCCCCCATCATGCGCATTAACCGCAGAGACTTGCCTCGAGCTCTATACGAAGAGCAGCTTTTGACGTGGCGGTTCGTTTCGTCTCCTGCTGAACGTAAAAGCTCACGTCTGCCTGTATAAAACTAGGCAGCGTATTCCCTTGAATGCGTAAAAGTAATTTGTATCAAGAAAATGTCACTAAACGACGGTCTGGGTCTCTGTGCCGAATCATCATTACAGCCGTCGTTTGGATAGTCGTGCAGTACTTTTTTGTCAGGAGTCAGATTCACTGCATGATCTGACAGGTTCATTCGAAGAATTCGAAGAGTTCCTTGTACAACTTCCCACTGCATTAAAAGCGAGCAGGCTTTACGCCAAAGTGGCGATGTAACAACCTTTTTACGTCGAAGCAGTCTAGAAATACTGCATTACGCGGGTTGTTAGGGAGCTTTACTTTATGCTGTACTAATGATGAAGCTCTGTTGTACGCCGATAGCTCTGAAGTCATGTCTTACGCCACACAACACCGAAACTCTGCTTTACGCGGGTTTTATGCATACTGCGTATAATTCTGCAGCGTATTTTTCATGCTTCTACAGTGATGGGAGGTGTATGGTGATGATGAGCCCCATTTGAATGGGTGGCCAGGATTCGTCATAGAGAAAAATCATTCATGTAAGGAGGGGGTTGGTTGACTAGTCAAATATTAGGCCTCTCCATTTGGTTTGAACCAATGGGGTGTTGATACCTAATGCAACATTTGCAAATGAGCCCCCTTAAATTTAGGTATTTGCACAGACACATAAAATAATGAAAAATTGGTAGGCAATTTGGGTGTTTGGTGTTTTATAGGGTGAGGGGGTGTTGTTTGTTTGTATGGACTTAATGAATGGGGTATTTGGATTAAATTAGGTTAAAATGGGATTAGTCAAAGTTGGTATCCCCAATTTAAATAGAAACAAATGCAAGCGGTGTTATAAAATTAATTAGGAGTACATGGGGCCAAAATTAGGTTGGGACACAAATATCATTAGTAAAGAAGACTCAGAACAGAATATTATCCTAATTTAGTTTGCATGAAAAATGGGTCGAGATTGTCTCCAATTCCGACTGGAACGCACAACGATACAAAGTCAGATTTTATTTAGAAATTAAATAAACATCTCCGACGAATATTGTGCGGCTAAAATGAGGCACAAGAGAGCATAATTATGAGTTACAAAATGGTCAGAATGGAAGGCGGACACGTCTAGGGCAAGGTTATAAAATTTGTTGGAAGACAAACGATAGGGTAGCGCTCTAAATATCGAAGCAACGGCAAGGCGCAACAATTAAATAAAATTATGGTAATTAATCACAATCCCAAATAATTAAATTCTAATTAATACACAACCCTATAATTCGGTCAGGTGTTCATCTAGTGGGCTTCTATGTCAAGTCTACCAGCTCAACATTAATGAACACTGTATATATAATATTATAAATACACATCTCATGCAATTATTTAAATTAAATATATGCAATATTAAATATATATATAAAGTTAAAAATATTTCTGTTTTTGGAATGTGGTAGTGATAAGTCTACCCTCCTTAAAAGAATTTCGTCCTCAAAATTTAAGTTCCTCAATGGTTGTATTTTTCTCATTATTATTTTTCATCAAAATTCAAATGATTAAACCCCATAATTATGAAGTAATCCCACATTATTATTTTACAACTTTCATAATTCTACAGATTTTATATTTATGAAAAATCCTCAAATTTAATTATCGAATTCCATTCGTATCATAATCTTCTCAGAATCTGATGTTAGTAATTAAAACCCAAAATTTAATATCCAATCCTCAAATTTAAATCCAAAAATGCATATTTATAAAATTAAAAACAAATCTCATCCAAAAAGTTTGTATTTAAACACTAACCCATTAATCATCTTACTCATCAAATTTTGGATAAATCACTATATACAAAATTTATTATCCAATCCTTTAATTGTAGTCCAGTCAATGCATGTTTATAAAATTTAAATCCTCATCCCAAAATTTAATATCGAACACTAATCCGTTAGTGATCTTAATTCTCGATTTCTTTTTCCATACAAAACAAATAATGTAATGGTTATGAAATTTTTATACCAGATTCAATATAAGTTCATAACTTGTAGGCCAATGAATATAATAATAATCTCTTTAATTTTTTCAATGTTAGTGACATTCAATCATACCACAATCTTCATAAAATTTATTATTTAACAAATCGTCAATTCCGCCATGTTAGTTTTCACTCTTTATTTAAATTAATATTTTATTCTCGAAATTTAAGGCACATTGTCTCTCTTTATCGAATCATAACCCTTTCATTAATTCCTTTACTACGGTCAACTCTCAACAATCAAAGTTTAAGAGAATCCTACCTATAGTCATACAATACGCAATACAATACGCAATCTAGATAAAATATGCAATCTAGATGAAACACGCATGGTCATAGTCTCTTTTGTCATGGTATTACAGTCTCTGTCGGGGTTTACTACTAACCATATCCTATCAAGAAGATCTTTGATACAAGTTACGGTACTAAAGAATAAATCAATCAATCAACAGACGAAAAAGGAACAAAAGGAAAGAACAGAACATAGTCTTCTAACCCATTACTTGGATATCTTCATCCTCTAATATATACTTAACTCTGGCACATTCACTAACTAATTGATATCCTTGTACACTGGTACCCATATCAACTAATTATTAGTCCACAACATCCATGAATACATCCTCATTGCACACACCTGTCTATTAATACCAAAATCTGATACCAAGGACCTCTAACACAATCATAGGTCAATGATGCATTCAAAATTTGATACTCCTATCCCTTTAGGTACCTCTGTTCTACTACAAGTACACCCACTGCTAGTTCTCTTTCCTACTATAATTATTCATACTAGTTGTTCTTATCACTCAAGTGCACACCAAGTGCAATACACCATACTAAGTACTGTTCTCCCTAATACAACTCTAGATGGACACCCAAGTCTATTTGTAGTGCCATCTCAATCATGCCCAAGTCAACAGATCCTTACGTATGTACTTCATCCACTCATATACTAATATATATTTCTTACCCACCATAAAATTTTAATCCTCCAAATAAAATCATCAAAATTTTACTTCTCGAACGATTTAAAATAAATGCATATACTTCCTCAAAAGTCAAATACTCAATATCGAAATAAAATTTTAATCACTTCTAAAATCTTTATATCTTTGACTATATTTATTGAATCAAATTGAATCCTCAAACATTTTAATAACATAAAATCTCAACTCCTTAAAATTCTTAAAATTTACAATTCATTTCCACTTTTCAAACGGTAAAATTAAATCCACAAGTATACATATAAATACTCACAGTCTCTAATACTCAAGGTGCACACTAATACACCAATTGTCTACAACTCTCAACTGGGTACTGAAATTGTACTGCCCGAATTACTTGCACTATTACTCCCAATGATTAAAGTAATCATCACACGTATTTTCTTCCATGATTTTTAATCTATATCAACTAGTACACCAATCTAATTATCATCACACGAAGTACTTACTGTTACTAGCAAAATTCTCAATAATTCCTTAATATAGAAACATTAGTACTCTTGGTATGATAACACTAGCTTCATTATTAGATCATCTCATCAAACTTATTAGAACTCACGATTACTTGCACCTTCTATAACACCCATGTTTCACTTTACTCTCATGGGCAAGTATATTGTTCCTCATCTCGATTGATGTATATGTATTTTCCTTTAATCTTTTACAGCCTGTTAAACTAATATGTGATACGCTTCACAACTTCTATTACCAATCCTGATATTTCTCTACTCATGATATCTCATTAAAACCCTTTATGCATATATATTTCTTTACTTTTAACACACCCGATATCAATTATCAAATTGAACATCATGCTCCATTAATCCTTAACACAATTCCTTGATACTTAATTGTTTATATAGATTATCCAATTACATAAATTCATGACTAGCCAGGACGGGTATGCTGGCTCTGATACTAACTCTTGGAACCATCACTGATACTCTTTTCTCCTTCTATCTTTAGTGCCAACACTAACTATAACACATCTATCATAGAACTATTGCTACAAGGTACTATGCTATGGGTTAACTCTAGATTAATGCCTACTGTTCACATATCCAACTAAGAAACACTTACAACGAACAGGTCACACTCAGTCAACACTAATACGAGACACAAACATAATTACAAGTCACTAATTATCATACTTAACAAGAAATCCTCAAAGAAAAGAAGCTCAAAAGAAACTGAATTAAGGACTGAAGGTATTGCTACCGCTAGCCAAGGAAATGATGGAACAAAGTCCTGTAATAACAGAAATAGATAAGTGTTAAGATGATACTTTAAGAACCAATTTAAGATACAAACTGATAATCATACATGTTTGTCAGAAATCATGACACTCAGAATCCTCGCCACGCCAGTAAGCATAGGTGCGATAAACGACAGGTTCCATAACTAAGGTATGCAACCCTATAATCATGTCATCTAGATTCCTCGCCACGCCAACCGGTATGGCTGTGAGAGACTCTAAGTTTTATAACTACAGTATGTACATCTAAGTCAGGTCCCTACGTTCTCGTCACGACAGCTAGTATGGCTGCGATAAACTCTAGGTTTCATAACCAAAGTAGACATTTTACCTTTCTCACTGTTCTCATCAATATATGTCATCAGATGATACCGTAAAGTTTAGTCCATAAAATTTATCTCAATAAGAAATCAATGTAACTACGATACCAAGAATTAAATTTAACAACTGGTCAACAAGAATCAAACTCAATATCAACAAGCGAGAACAGACGAAAATAAGGGGAAAGGAATTAAATTGGAATTCATAATGAGATTCTCAGGGGTCGTCCCAAGAATCTCTCAAATAATTCATGATTGAGTATCCTCTCTCATACTAGTATCGTATGTCCTATATTCTATAGCAGGCACATAGTAGTACAACTAAGATGTCGCACTACCACGACATCACACAACTTGCGAAGTTTGACCTGCATGGGCCACCACTAAAAATGTGTCATGACCCGTACCCGGTATAGGGGCACGAGAGCGTGGGTACGTCCAGCCTACGCCACAGCATCGGTGGTAGAACGCTGTCTAGGTCATGTAACTATCTAATCAATCTCACATGAATATCTAACTCCATAAGGAGACACAGATATCACCATATAATACGGAATATACTCAATCACACAAACTAGAGCACGATGAGATATTGAAGCAAACAATGAAAAACAAGACAAATCTAAACAACAATAAATAGTCTAACCTGCAATCCAAAACATTCGGTCTCCAAGTATGTCGAAAACAAGTCCTCTATGGCATAGTCAGGAAACATATTTCCAGTCAGGAAGGAGCAAAGTACATCTCAAATAATAGTTCCATTTAATTGATATAAGCTATAAAACAATAAATAGATGATGCTAAATACTGAGAGAAGGCAATAAGTAAATGCAATAACAATATAAAGAGACATGCAATATAAGCAATATGGTACAGTCAGTGCATATATGAAATAAAGAGAACGAGGTACAATATCATATACGGGTGATGTAGTATATGATCTAAAATAGAGAACTGTAATGATTCTAAGTGTTTGAAATATCAGTCTATCATGTGATCGGCTTGGAAAAAGATCAGGCTTGTTACATATGATTAGTTATGATTCATGTAAGGTCAGGCTAACCATTTGGTTAGCTATGATACAAGTAGTGGTCAGGCTAATCATATATAATAGCTATGAGGCATGTAATGGTCCGGCCGCACCCGATGTGAGATATGGGGTAAGCTATGATGCATGTAGAGTTAGGTATGATCATATAATCTACTAATATTTCTCCCGCCCCCAACTAGTATAGTGGATCCAATCACGACACGTCACGATACACGAGCAATATCCAATATATCATGTACAAGGTCTAAATATCAATGTCGTGTACAATGTCAATACGATAATCAATGTAACATCTTATGACTGCAGATCCAATCTATATACTAGTCCATGTAGCACAGTGTCAAGAATCAGATGTAATATTTCTAGATACTGAAATTATAGATATTATCAAATAATTGGAAATTATCAGAGAATGTACTCGCCTTGGGTCCTTAGCTGGTAATACCAATGTCCTGTTCCAGAGTATCGTCTGGATGATCCAACAGTCCAAGATCAAATATACTCGTCGGGGTACATATCCTCTGCCTCGTAGATAGCGTCAGGACTTGGTCTGTAAACCTTCTCGTAATCTAGCTCAACTAAACCTGGGTCCGTAAGTTGGAAAGATGAAGAGGACGATAAAGAGCCCGAGTCCAAAGAACCAAATATACCTAGAGAAAGTATAAAAATATATTAGAACTAATTAACCAAGATGCTAATTAATCAACCCTTTATAAATCAAAATATCATAATTAAACCCTTCAGGCCCATCTCAATTTACAAATCCTCTTATAGACATTAGTCTTACCATTTAATATTTAGGACTAGGCTATGGTTAAACGAGGTCAGGGACCATATCAAACACTAGCACACATATGCTTGGACAGAGCACCCACACATCTCTAAATGTGATGAAAGTGATTCATTCTAGCTAGTATAGTTACTTTTCCATTTATATTCTCACTCTTTCCCAACAAATTTCTCTAATATATTTAGATGGCTTAGTCGAATACCTGTGCAAATCCAATATCTTAACTAGCCAGAGCACTTGGTTCTTGTTGCTACCTAAAGAACACACACATCAATTACATCCCTTTGCTAAGATCTCTCCTTTTTAGCATCCAACATACATTATAATTCGTATACGAAATGTTCTTGGGTTCTCCTATCTCTTGTATTCAAAAACATGGGGCCATGTTGTTTCTCCCACATATAAAAAATGTAAGCTTAAGAAATCATATTTAAAAATAGCTATGATACCACTCATAATCAAATCTCTACTGGGACATCATATTACATCGATTGTTCTCTTCCATACAGGTGCTAAGTAACCAAGCTATGCTAGTAAAACTAAAATATATCATGAACAACTACTAAGCCAGAACAATAATAACTTGCAAGTGTTTAATAAAAGAAAAACAGAGGAAGGAAGAAGAAATACTCAGAGACTTGGTAGTGTCCGGACGTGAGTTCAGAATGCAGATGAACAGACGGTCCAAATGGATGAAGATAGAGCGGAGCTTGGTGCTAGAGAGGAACGTCGATGCACTTGCTCGTCGGGCGACGACGACGTCGAGAAGAATCCGCCAGCTCTACTATGCTCGAGAATGCATAGCCTCGAGCTGGCAGCCACCGGAGACTGCTTCTACACAGCTAGTACACTCGTTGGCAGGAGCTGAACGGGGGCGGTGGAGAACGACGGGGGAAGAGGCCGGGGTGTGGAGCTCGGGGCAGTGAAGTGGCGGTGCGGGGGATCTCGTCGGGGAAGACGAAGACGAGGGTGGTGGTGTGGGCGCTGCTGATACGGTGGGAGGAGGGAGGTGATACGGGGTGGCCGGAGTAGAGGCAGCGGGAGGAGGGAGCAGTGGAAGGTGGTCGGAGTCGCTGTGGATGCTCGGGGCTGAGGGGGAGAACTCGCCGGGGCAGCAGCTCGGTTGGGGAGACGTAGGAGAAGGAGGCCGGATGCTTGGCCGGAGCTGAAGGTGGAGCGGCAGTGGAGAAGAGCTCGGTTGGGTGGACGCCGGGTTGAAGCAGCCGGGGTAGGGGGGCAGAGTTTGGCCGAGTGAACGCCGGGGGAGGTGACTGGGTGAAGGAGATGGTGGTGAAATAGTTTTCCTTTGAAGAAGAAGGAGAAGAAGAAGAAGGAAGAAATGAAAAAGAAAAAGCTAAGGTTGAGAGCTTGTGAGGAGGGAGGAGAGAGAAAATAGGGGCTTCCCTAGGTTTGGGGATTAGGGCATATTGGGAAGGGTGAGGTGATGTGACATTTTATAGGAAGGGTGATGGGAGGTGTGTGGTGATGATGAGCCCCATTTGAATGGGTGGCCAGGATTCGTCATGGAGAAAAATTATTCATGTAAGGAGGGGGTTGGTTGACTAGTCAAATATTAGGGCTCTCCATTTGGTTTGAACCAATGGGGTGTTGACACCTAATGCAATATTTGTAAATGAGCCCCCTTAAATTTGGGTATTTGCACAGACACATAAAATAATGAAAAATTGGGGGGCAATTTGGGTGTTTGGTATTTTGTAGGGTGAGGGGGTGTTGTGTGTTTGTATGGACTTAATGAATGGGGTATTTGGATTAAATTGTGTTAAAATAGGATTAGTCAAAGTTGGTATCCCCAATTTAAATAGAAATAAATGCAAGCGGTGTTCTAAAATTAATTAGGAGTACATGGGGTCAAAATTAGGTTGGGACACAAATATTATTAGTGAAGAAGACTCAGAACAGAATATTACCCTAATTTGGGTTACACGAAAAATGGGTCGAGATTGTCTCCAATTTTGACTGGAACGCACAACGATACAAAGTCGAATTTTATTTAGAAATTAAATAAACATCCACGACGAATATTATGCGGCTAAAATGAGGAACAAGAGAGCATAATTATGAGTTACAAAAAGGTCAGAATGGAAGGCGGGCACGTCTAGGGCAAGGTTGTAAAATTTGTTGGAAGATAAAAGATAGGGTAGCGCTCCAAATATCGAAGCAACGGCAAGGCGCAACAATTAAATAAAATTACGGTAATTAATCACAATCCCAAATAATTAAATTCTAATTAATACAAATTAATACACAACCCTATAATTCGGTCAGGTGTTTATCTTGTGGGCTTCGAGGTCAAGTCTACCAGCTCAACATTAATGAACTCTGTACATATAATATTATAAATACACATCTCATACAATTATTTAAATTAAATACACGCAATATTAAATATATATAAAAAGTCAAAAATACCCATGTTTTTGGAATATGCCAGTGACAGGGGGCAAGTGAGGCCTATATAAAGGGGATAAAAACTTTCTCTCTCTTTATTTTTTATTCCAAATCTAGATCTAGAATTTTCCTCAACCAAATTTCATCAAATCCCTACCAAATTTCTACCCAATTCCTTCCTAAATTATCATTGGAGACTAGAAGAGCAAGGATCTAGAAGGAGGAAGCAAGGATCTACAAAGAGGAGCAAGGATCTACAAGTTGGAGGCAAATTTTACCAATTTTGGAGGTTTCATTGGAAATCCATCTCCCATAGGTACAATTCAGTTTTTTCCCTTAAATTAGGTTCTAAATCTGAGATTTAACCATGAGAAATCAACTCATATGCATAGGCTACCCAAAGGATTTGGTTTTGTGTTCATAGGAGGCCTATTAAGAAATTTATGGTACTTTTTGTGTCAATTTTAGGAAAATTCCGAGATTTGCATTTGTTGTGTGTGTCAATTGGTCCTATAGATCAATTTGGCATATGCTTGTGTATTTGGAGCTAGTGTCGTATCCACAATTGGGTACGTGTAGGTCGTATCCCATCAATTTGGTGATACGTGTTGATTTGGGGGTTTTCCCTCCGACACGGGACTTTGAGCATGTCATATTTTGACACGGACACGTAGATTTATTTTTGAATTTTCGTATTATTCATAAATAATATATGTGACTTGTTCGTGTCCTTCGGGGTACGTTTGGATGTGTGGTGGACTCGTGACGCATGCGTATCCGAGATCCAGTGGGATACGAGGTGATACGGTCCATGTGGGTACAATTTAATTGTAGATCTAATTCTTTGTGTTCTTATTTCATGGAAAAGTATAATTATATATATATATATATTATTGTGTATATATATTTATGTAGTGTTGTGCCTTAGATCTATGTATCTATGTATATATTATATGTGTATATTTATTATGTAGCTATTTTTCTACATGTAGATATATATTTATAAGTGGTAGCATATGTATATATAATATAGTAGATATATTTATATGTGCTTATATATATAGTTATATTATATATTATTATGTATTTATATTATTGTATGATTATATATATGTATACATATATGTATAGTTATATATACATATAACTATGTGTGTGTGTGTATGTTACTATGTGGTATTTTATACAATTTACTATGTATAAGTGTATATATAGTTATATATATTTTTATATGTATATTGTATAAATATATATTATGGGTTATATATATGTATTTAAATATATAATGTATAAATATATATTGTGGGTTATATATATTTATTTAAATATATATTGTATAAATATATATGGTGGGTTATATATATATATATTTATATATATATATATTGTATATATATATACATATATTTTCTGCGACAGCAGCGAGCCAGAAGCATCGCAACAGCAACAACAAATTCAAATAGCAGTAGCGGTAGCAGATTTTCAGCGACAGCAATCAACGACAGTTGCAGGAAACTGTCGCTAAAACAACAGTGTATCAGCAGAGTATCAGAAGCTTCAGCGACAGTTTTTAGTGACAGTGCAGAAAACTGTCACAAAAACTATAGTGTATACACAGCAGCTTTCTACGACAGTGGACATGGTATTTAGCGACTGTTTGGCAGTTTTTAATATATTAGTTATTAATATATATATATAAATATGTTCCTAATTGCTATTTGTATTATAGTATACTATATATGTATATATTTAGTTGTAGCATATAAATTTATTAGAATATTTAGTATATTTTAGTTATCAATTGTTATGAGTATCTTTTATATATTATATATTTGTAGGTATGTATGTACGTATATATGTATTAATAGTTAGTGTGTAGTTGGTAGTTAGTATTATTCTATTAGTACATACTAGAGTTATATTGGATTGATATATGTAATTATTGATGGATAGTTAGTATATATATGAGATTTTGGCAATTATCTTGAGATACCAAGGTAAGTATCAAGATATAGCAAGGTATGAGTAGTAGGTATTGGCATAAGTAATAGAATAGTTGTAAACTAATTATGGGTTGGTATTAAGGTAACTAAAATAAGGTATATAGTATTATATAAATATTAAATGCATAGTAGTTTATAATTATTGTTGGGTAGTTAGTATAAATAAGGTTTTGAATTTACCTTGAGATGCCAAGGTAAGTATCATGGTATTGGAGGATAATCAAGGTATTGTGTTTGGATATCAAGATAGAGGTTTAGTATTGCGATACCAAGTTGGTTCGAAACCAAGGTATCCATTTAGTATTTTTAATTAGGATTATATATATATAATATTGTTTGATATGTACATATGTGTTATATTTATACCTTGTTAGCGTATCCTGAGATACAGAATCTTAGTATCCTAAGATGTAGCTTGTATGGCCTAGATTCATAGTATGTGAGCCCAATATCTTTGAGTTAGACTCATGCAACCTAGAAATAGGTAATTGACCATAATTTGACTATAGTTGACCATAGTTGACTTAAAGTTGACCTAGTTTGACTTTTGACTTACAAATGACTTTATGACCTAGAAAGTTGACTAGTTTAATTTATTTCTCTTCCCAAAAACTTGTATTAATACAATATTTGATATATAGGTCTGTGACACCAGTTCGGACATTATTTTTTCTTCGTTTGTTCTGGACCACAAGTGTAACGACCCACACCTAGAATTTGGGCACGAGTGCGTAGGTACGTCCAGCCTACGCCATAGTATCGGCGGTAGAACGCTGTCTAGGTCATGTAACTATCTAATCAATCTCACACGGATATCCAACTCCATAAGGAGACACGGATATCACAATATAATATGGAATATACTCAATCAAATAAGCTAAGGCACGATGAGATATCGAAGCAAGCAATGAAATACAAGACAAGTCTAAACAACAATAAATAGTCTAACCTGCAATCAATAACATCCAGTCTCCAAGTATGTCGGAAACAAGTCCTCTATGTCACAGTCTGGAAAAAAAAAATCCAGTCAGGATTGGAACGAAATACACCTCTACTCATAATATATATATAAACTAATTGCATACATATACAATATATACGTACACCAATTAATTACATATATAATATATTTATATACACTAATGAATTTACCCTATGTATATATATTAAACATGCCAATCATTTATATTCATTTTAAACGTATACTAGGGCATACGTCTACAATACATATACATAAGTATACATATACTAATTTGAGAAATATATTATATATATATACCAATATACATTTAAATATATATATATCAATACGCATGCTAATACGTACATACCTACACCCATATACCATACAAACATATACTAAATTACATAAAATGACGGAAAGAGGGCAGGAAAGAACCTACACATGGGCACGTCGACGATGACGACGTTCACGATGGTGAATGGTGATGATCACGACGACGGGGGTGAAGGTGATTGTGATGATCAAGGTGATGGTAATGGTGACGATGTTGATGATGAACAGGTGGTGGTGTTGATGATGGCGAGGCTCGACAGGTGGTTCAGCGAGGTTATGGCGACGAGGACGGGGAGGATGACGGGAGAGGGGGATCCGGCATGTGCAGTTGATGGAGAGGAGAAGGGTGCTACGGGTTCAATCTGTCTTAGGGAGAGGAGGTTGAGAAGAGGACAGCAGGGTCAAATTGGTCGATGGCAGCGGCTGCTCGAGTCGACGGTCGACGGGGTATGGATGTTCGTCGAGGGGAAGGGCGCTGTGTATTGGAGGAGGCCTAAGGGATGGAGCTCGGTGGTCGGGGATAGCGAGGGATGCTGGGAACAGTGGTGACGAGGTCGTCGTGGAGGCGGATGGATCTATGGCCGCGGAGGTGCAGCGGGGAGAAGGATGTTATGGAGATCCGGCAGTCGGCGGGGTTGGGTGAGTGTGTAGCAGGGTCGAGCTGCTGCTGCTCCGGTGCTGAGTCATCGAAAAAGAAGGGAAGAGGAGGAGGAAGCGGTGCAACGTTCAGTGGCTCGGGTCGGAGGCTACTCTGGGCTCCGGCGGAGGATGAGGCGGGTGAGGGAGATCGGCAGGTGAGCCGGGGCTGTTGAGACGGGGAGAGGTGAGGTCGAGGGGGTGGATGGGTCGTTGAGGTGGGCTGCTTGGTCGAGGCGGTTGGGCTCCGGCGGAAAGGTGGTGGCCGGAGGGGAGGCTCGGGTGAAGAGGGAAGATGAAGGTCGGTTGGGTACATTTGGGTTAAAGGAAAAATAGAAAAGGAAAAGTAAAGAAAAGGAAAAGATTATTTATACAAGTAGGGGGTGCTTGACCTAGAAAAGTTTGACTGGTCAACCCCTCTTGGGATTGGGCTTCTTATGTATGATTTCAAGGGCCATGATTCAAATGGGTTCAAAATGAAGGGCTAGGGTTCAATTGGTTCAAGGTTTAGAGGGTCATGGTCTTAAGGAGATGGATGTTAAATTACACACTCCTAAAAATTATGGAAAAAATACCCATGAAGGAGAAATAGGTTTATTCACGTATTTTGCCCAATGGAGTGGGCACCTTAATGCACTTTTACATAAAAGTGCCCAACAATTAGAAAATTGCATAAAGTTGGGTTTAGGTTTAATTTACTTAAAAATTAATACATTCGGTGTTCTAAAATTAATTAGAAGTACAAGGGACTGAAATTAAGTGGGACACAAGTGTCATGAATGAAATAGACTCAGAATAGAATATTACCCTAATTTGGGTTGCAGGGTCGAGATTGTGTCTTCAATTTTGATTGGAACGCACAAGGATACAAAACTGAATTTATTCGAATTTAAAATAAACGTCCGCGAAGAATATTGTACGGCTAAAATAAAGCACAAGAGAACATAATTATAAGTTACACAAAGGTCAGAAAAGAAGGCAGGCATGTCTAGGACAAAGATGTGGAATTTGTTGGAAGGCAAAGGCTAGGGTAGCACTCCAAATATCGAAGCAACGGTAAGGCGCAACAATGAAATAAAATTACGGCAATTTAAATATAATCAAATATTATACAATCATTTACACATTAATTATGAAAAGACGAAAATACTCCTAATTTGAAATGTGGGGGTGACAAGTCTACCCTCCTTAAAAGAATTTCGTCCTTGAAATTTAAGATCCTCAATAGTCGTATTTATTCATTATTTATTAATTTTCCACAAAATTTTAAATTCATCAAATCACATAATCATGAAGTAAATTCATATTGCCATTTCACAAATTTTCTTTCAAAATTCTATAAGTATCATATTTCTAAAAAATGCTCAAATTTAAAAATCGAATTCCATTCGTATCATAATCTCCTCAAAAATTTGATGTTAATAATTAAATACTCAAAAATTTAATATCCAATCCTTTAATTTTAAATCCAATCAATGCACATTTATAAAATTTAAAATCTTATCCAAACAGTTTGTATTCAAACACTAACCCATTAATCATCTTACTCCTCAAATTTAAATTCAATTAATGCATGTTTATAAAATTCCCTCATTCCAAAAATTTAAAATCGAACACTAACCCATTAGTGATCTTAATCCTCGATTTCTTTTTCCACACAAAATCAAATAATGTAATAGTTATGAAATCTTCAAATACCATATTCAATATAAGTTCATAACTTGCAGTCCAATGAATATAATGATAATCTCCTTAATTTTCTTAAATGTTAGTGACATTCAATCATACCATAATCTTCATAAAAATTCATGATTTAACAAATCGTCAATTCATTCATATTAAATTCTCAACTCTCTTCATTTAAATAAATATTTATCCTCGAAATTTAAGGCACATTGTCTCTCTTTGTCAAATCATAGCCTCTTCATTAATTCTTCACTACGGTCAAACCCTCAACAGTCAAAGTCTAAGAGAGTCCTACCTATAGTCATATAACACGCAATACAACACGTAATCTAGATAAAATATGCAATCTAGATGAAACATGCATGGTTGTGGTCTTTGTCAGGGTATACTACTAACTACATTCTAATAAGAAAAATCACTGATGAAAGCTACGGTACTAAGAAATCAAGTAACCAATCAAACAGACGGAAAAGGAACAAAAGAAAAGAACAAAATATAGTCTTCTAATCCATTTCTGGGACACTTCAACCTCTATCATACACTTAACTCTGGCACATTTATTCATAATTCCTGTCCCTATACACTGTTACCCATATCAACTAATCACTAGTCCACGAGATATCCTTGGATACATCCACATGACACACACATATCTATTAATACCAAAATATGATACCAAGAACCTCTAACACAACCATAGATTTAATGATGCATGCAAAGTTTGATACATGTATCCTTTTAGGTACCACTATTTGTACTACTAGCACACCCACTGCTAACTCTCGTACCAACTGTAATTGTTTATACTAGTTGTTCTTATCACTCAAGTGCACACCAAGTGCAACACAACACACTAAGTATTACTCTCTTTAATACAACTCTAGGTGGACACCCAACTCTGTTTGCAGTGCCATCTTAAGCATTCTCAAGCCAATAGATCCTTACACAAGTACACCAATAACTCATATACTGTTATACATTTCTTACCCACCATAAAATTTAATCCTCAACATAAAATTATCAAAATTTAACTTCTTGAACAATTTAAAATAAAATGCATATACTTTCCTCAAAAGTCAAATACTCAATATCGAAATAAAATTGTTAATCACTTCCAAAATCTTTATAGCTTTGACTATGTTTATTGAATTGAATTTTAATCCTCAAATTTTTCTAATAACATCAAATCTTAACTCCTCAAAAATTCCTTAAAAGTTGAAATTCATTCCCACTCTTCAAATTATAAATTTAAATCCACAAGTATACATATAAATACTCACAGTCTCTAATACTCAAGGTGCACACAATACACCAATTGTCTATAACTCGCAATTGTGTACTGAAATTTGTACTGTCCGGATTACTTGCAATATTACTTCCAATAATCAAAGTTATCATCACACATATTCTCTCCAATGATTTTCTAACTATATTAATTGATACACCAATCTAATTATCATCACACGAAGTACTTACTGTTATTAGCACCTTGCTCAACAAATCCTTGATATAGAATTACTAGCACTATTGGTATGGTAACACTAGCTTCATCATTAGATCACCTCATCACACTTATTAGAACTCACGATCATTTGCACTTTCTATAATACCCATGCTTTACTTCAATCTCAAGGGCAGGCATATGGTTCCATATCTTGATTGATGTATACGTACCTCCCTTTTTAATCCTTTACAGACTGTTACACTAGTTTGTGATACACTTCATACCTTACATGATCCAACTTGATATTTCTCAACTCATGACACACCATTGGAATTTTCTAATACTCATGCCTCCACTTTCATGAACTTCATTTTCTGATACTTATCACCCACTGTGCATCATGCACAAAAAGTTTTTAGACACTCTTTCACCTATTGCTTCCAACACATCACTTGCCTTAATATCAGGTGATACATCCATCATTAGTCATATATCGGCTTACTCAGATCAAATCATATATCAAGGTCCTTCTTTTATCTGTAACACAAGTCTCACTACTTAGTATAATGTATTCTTATTCTCTCACACTCTCTTATATACTTATGGGTATCCTCCTACTATGGCACACTCCTAAATTCTCCTTATGCATATATATTTCTTTACTCTTGATACACCCAATTATTCATCCATCAATTTGAGTATCATGCTCCATTAATTTTCAACACAAATCCTTGATACTTAATTATTTTTATGGATCGTCCAACTACATAAATTTATGACTATCCAGGACTGGTATGCTGACTCTGATACTTACTCTTGGAACCATCACTGATACTCTTTTCTTCTTCTATCTATAGTGCCAATACTAACTATAACACACCTATCATAGAACTATTGCTACAAGGTACTATGCTATGGGATAACTCTAGATTAATGCCTACTGTTCATATATCCAACCAAGAAATACTTACAAACTAACAAGTCACACTCAGTCAACACTAATACAAGACACAGACATAATTATAAGTCACTAATTTATCATACTAACAAGGAGTCCTCAAAGAAAAGAATCTCAAAAAGAAACTGGGTTAAGGACTGAAGGTAACTCTACTGCCAAGCAAGAGTGATGGAACAAAGTCCTGTAATAACAAAAATAGATAAGTATTGAGATGATACTTTAAGAACCAATTTAAGATACAACCTGATAATCATACACGTCTGTCAAAAATCATGACACTTAGAATCCTCGCCACGCCAGTAAGCATAGATGCGATAAACGACAGGTTCCGTAACTAAGGTATGCAACTCTATAATCATGTCATCTAGAATCTTCGCCACGCTAACCGGTATGGCTGCGAGAGACTCCAAGTTTCATAGCTACAATATGTACATCCAAGTCAGGTTCCTATGTTCTCGTCACGACAACTAATATAGCTACGATAAACTCTAGGTTCCATAACCAAAGTAGACGTTTTACCTTTCTCACTGTTCTCATTAATATATGTCATCAGATGATACTGTAAATTTTTGCCCGTAAAAATTCATCTCGATATGAAGTCAACTCAACAACGATACCAAGAATTTAAGTTAACAACTGGTCAACAAGAATCAAACTCAACAATCATACCAAGATTTTAATTTAATAACTGATCAACAAGAATCAAGTTCAATAACAACAAGCGAGAGCAGACGGAAACAAGAAAAAAGATTTAAATTGAAAATTATAATAAGATTCTCAATGGGTCATCCCAAGAATCTCTCAAGAATTTTTTTTTGTGTGATTGAGTATCCTCTATCATCCTACTATCCTATGTCATATATTCTTTCGCAGGCACGCAGTAGTACAACTAAGATATCGCACTACTACGACATCGTACAACTTGCGAAGTCTGACCTGCATGGGCCACCACTAAAAATGTGTCACGACCCGCACCCAGAATTTGGGCACGAGTGCGTGGGTACGTCCAGCCTACGCCGCAGCATCGACGGTAGAACGTTGTCTAGGTCATATAACTATCTAATCAATCTCACATGGATATCCAACTCCATAAGGAGACACGGATATCACAATATAATATGGAATATACTCAATCACATAAGCTAAGGCACGATGAGATATCGAAGCAAGCAATGAAATACAAGACAAGTCTAAACAACAATAAATAGTCTAACCTGCAATCAATAACATCCAGTCTCCAAGTATGTCGGAAACAAGTCCTCTATGTCACAGTCTGAAAAAAGATATCCAGTCAGGATTCGAACGAAATATACCTCTAACAGTAGTTCCACATATATTGACAAAATCTATATCACAGTGTAAAAAAATACAAGACATATATGAATACTGGCAATAAGAAATACTGGAATAAAGGAATACTGGAATAATGAAGTACTGGAACGTATCATTATCAATGTACATCTAGCAATAAAATAGAAATATAAATACACGCAAGAACAATGAACTGGTATATATGTGAATGCTAGAATCATGACTAGAACATAAGGAATACTAGATCAAGATACTAGAGATACATGTCAAGAATCATCTAACTAAGTGTGTGAAACATCAGCATATCATGTGATCGGCTTGGGACTGATAAGACTCATTACATTGGTTAGCGATCATCCTTGAGGTCAGGCTAACCATCCGGATAGCTATGATGTGAGTAATAGTCAGGCTAACCACATGTAACAGCGATGAGGCATGTAATGGTAAGGCTGCACCGACGTGAGGTGTGGGTGAGCTATGATGCATGTAAAGTTTGGATATGATCACATAAGCTACTAATATTTCCCCGTTTCCCCAGCTAGCATGATGGATTCCAAATCACGACTCCTCGTGATAGGTCTTAATGATGCCAACTCGTACAAATAACAGTGTCAGAGTCATGTACGCTATACAACAAGAGTTATAGAGATAATCAACATAATAGAAACTATTAGAGAATGTACTCGCCTGGGGTCCTGCTGCTGGCAATACTAATAACCTGATTTTCGAAGTCTTGTCTGAATAATCCAACAATCCTATAGACCTATCACATAATACAATATTGTATCAGACATTACTCTGACACACAATTATAAATACTCTGACTCAGGGCTACGCTATGTATGACGCTGGTCAACTAGGGTCAAGTGTGCATCAAATTGCATGGGCGTCACGTCTGTAATTATGGTGTAAGACAGACAGTCAATGATACGGGTCTTGCCAGTATGTCAGTGTACATATGGCAGTCTGCTATCATACTACATGGGCACAGGTCAATGTAACTACGGGTCAACTATATACAATATACATATTATTAATTAACAATAATATTAATACTCATATATATATATATACACTAATTACATGCATATACAATATATACATATACCAATTAATTATATATATAATATATGTATATCCACTAATGAATTTACACTATGTATATATATTAAATATGCCAATCATTTATATTTATTTTAAACGTATACTAGGGCATACGTCTATAATACATATGCATAAGTATACATATACTAATTTGAGAAATATTATATATATATATACCAATATACATTTAAATATATATCAATACATATGCTAATACGTATATACCTACACCCATATACCATACAAACATATACTAAATCACATGAAATGACAGAAAAAAGGCAGGAACGGACCTGCGCACGGGCACGACGATGATGACGACGTTGACGATGGTGAATGGTGATGATCACGACGACGGGGGTGAAGGTGATCGTGATGATCAAGGTGATGGTAATGGTGACGATGTTGACGATGAACAGGTGGTGGTGTTGATGATGGCGAGGCTCGACAGGTGGTTCAGCGAGGTTGTGGCGACGAGGACGGGAAGGATAACGGGAGAGGGAGATCTGGCATGGGCAGTCGATGTCGAGGAGGAGGGTGCTGTGAGTTCAGTCCGGCGTGGGGAGAGGTGGTCAAAAAGAGGACAGTAGGGTCGGGTTGGTCGATGGCAGCGGCTGCTCGAGTCTACGGTCGACGGGGTATGGATGTTCGTCGAGGGGAAGGGCGTTGTGTATTGGAGGAGGCCAGCGGGATAGAGCTCGATGGTCAGGGATAACTAGGGATGCTGGGAACAGTGGTGATGAGGTCGTCGTGGAGACGGATGGATCGATGGCCGCGGAGGTGCAGCGGGGAGAAGGATGTCGTGGAGATCCGGCAGTCGGCGGGGTTGGGTGAGTGTGCAGCGGGGTCGAGCTGCTGCTGCTCCGGTGATGAGTCATCGGAGAAGAAGGGAAGAGGAGGAGGAAGCGGTGCAGCGTTCAGTAGCTCGGGTCGGAGGGTACTCCAGGCTCTGGCGGAGGATGAGGCGGGTGAGGGAGATCGACAGGTGAGGCAGGGTCTGTTGAGACGGGGAGAGGTGAGGTCGAGGGGGTGGATGGGTCGTCGAGGTGGGCTGCTTGGTCGAGGCGGCTGGGCTCCGGTGGGAAGGTGGTGGCCGGAGGGGAGGCTCGGGTGAAGAGGGAAGATGAATGTCGGCTGGGTACATTTGGGTTAAAGGAAAAATAGAAAAGGAAAAGTAAAGAAAATGAAAAGATTATTTATACAAGTAGGGGGGTGCTTGACCTAGAAAAGTTTGACTGGTCAACCCCTCTTGGGATTGGGCTTCTCATGTATGATTTCAAGGACCATGATTCAAATGGGTTCAAAATGAAGGGCTAGGGTTCAATTGGTTCAAGGATTAGAGGGTCATGGTCTTAAGGAGGTGGATGTTAAATTACACACTCCTAAAAATTATGGAAAAAATACCAATGAAGGAAAAATATGTTTATTCACGTATTGTGCCGAATGGGGTGGGCACCTTAATGTACTTTTGCATAAAAGTGCCCAATAATTAGAAAATTGTATAAAGTTGGGTTTAGGTTTAATTTAATTAAAAATTAATACAGTTGGTGTTCTAAAATTAATTAGAAGTACAAGGGGCTAAAATTAAGTGGGACACAAGTGTCATGAATGAAGTAGACTCAGAATAGAATATTATTCTAATTTGGGTTGCACGAAATGGGTCAAAATTGTGTCTCCAATTTCGATTGGAACGTACAAGGATACAAAACTAAATTTATTCAGATTTAAAATAAATGTCCGCGACGAATATTGTGCGGCTAAAATAAAGCACAAGAGAACATAATTATAAGTTACACAAAGGTCAAAAAAGAAGGCAGGCATGTCTAGGACAAAGATGTGGAATTTGTTGGAAGGCAAAGGCTAGGGTAGCGCTCCAAATATCGAAGCAACGGTAAGGCGCAACAATGAAATAAAATTACGGCAATTTAAATATAATCAAATATTATACAATCATTTACACATTAATTATGAAAAGACAAAAATAATCCTAATCTGAAATGTGGGGGTGACAACAGGCAAGTACATTCTCTGATAGTTTCCATTATTTGATTACCACTATAATTCAAGTATTTAGAAATGTTACTTGTGATTCTTGATACGATGGTACACAGATTGGTATTGTTACTGGATCGTCAGTCATGGGATGTTACCTTGATTATGGAGATGGTATCGGATACTGTCCTTGTTGGTATTAGATAACATTGAATATTGTAGATTAAATATTGGATACATTGGCTAGTGACGTATCATGATTCGATCCATCATATCAGTCGGGACGGGAGAAATACCAATTAAATATGTGATCAAGAAACTATCGGCTAGTAGTGTAATCATTGGCTACTAACTAACCATGTAATTAACGTATGGTTGAGTTAGCTCCTTAGTGTAATCATTGAATCTCCCAGGCCGATCACATATTTAGTTAGTATCTCAAATCACATAGTTATTGTAGATTCCATTATTCAGTTAATTGATTACCTTGTTCTATTATGACATTATAGTTTATTCCTTTATTCTTGTATGCATTGATTATATTCTGTTGCTAGTATTGCCTATTCTCTCATTGTTCTTGATTATCAGTTATATCCTCATCGTAGATAGCATCTTCTATTATACTGTTTTATAGTTTTTATCAATTAATTGGAACTGCTATTGGGTTGTACTTTGCTCTATTCCTGACTGGAAAACATTTTTTAGAGGATCATGGAGATTGGTGTCCGACATACTATGGACCTCAACCTATAGATGGTGCTGACTTAGACCCACTAGTTCTGGAGTGACTGCCGGGAAATATAGCCGGGTTTAATAGTTAGCATAGTTAGTTCTCTTTAGCATTTTGGTAACGGATTTGTTTTCGACATATTATCGTATTTGGATATTATTTCTATTTGTTGTTGTTATATTTTAATTGCATATTTATGTTAAACTTCTGTGATATCTTCTCGTGGCAAAGAAATGTGATTGAGTTTTGTGTTGAATTAAGTTGATTACTCTCATCTTGGAGTTGAGATATTATTGGAGGTTTATACTTTATTGTGAGATAATTAGATAGTATAGTTGAGCAAGACAACGTTCTACTGCCGATGCTGCAGCGTAGGCTAGGCGTTGTTCCCGACTTGCATCCCTACACCGGATGCGGGTCGTGACAGTTCTTGTACCAACCATTGGACTTACATCTACTTTTGTCTCTGCCACTGCCTGGACCCTTGCTTTTTTTTGCATCCACGGCTCTCTGAAACTAGCGCCTCTGAATTGGATGAAGAAGATGTGCCCTGAGATTTCTTTCGCATCTCCTCATTCGACACCCCGTTCTTGACGAACTCCAGAATGACCACGCCTTCCTGAGCAGAAGAGATCATAGATACTCGTATGGTCTCCCACGAGTCTGACAAAGTGCACATCAACTAAAGCCCCTGAACTTTGTTGTCAAACATAACTCCCATCGAGGATAGCTGGTCAACCATGCCTTAGAACTCACTCAAGTGATCTATGATAGACGTACCATCTTTGTACCGCAGAACCATCATCGTTCGGATCAGGAATAACTTATTTAACCCAATTTTTTTTGCGTGCAAAGATTCATATTTCTCCCAAAGTATCTTCGCATGCTCTATACTGACAACGTGATTGTACACGTTCTCGTATGTAGATCCTTCATCTTGCTCCGCTAGTAGTGGTAGTTGGTACCGTTTAAGTTTACCATGCACACCGGCTTCACATCCATCTTTTCTCCTTGCTTTGGCTGTCAACTCCTAACACCACTCTGAACCCAAAGCTCTAATATCACTTGTTGGGAACACAAACGCGTAACTGTTCTCCCAAACCAAGAAGCTGCGAGAGAACCAAGCAATAACAATGCAAAAAACCAAACGCCAAACCACACAAAATAATCACACGCAGACACGAGAGTTATTTTACGTAGAAAACTCTTGCAGAAAAAACCACGGGACGATCAAAGTCTAACCCTGAAATACCTCCACTAATGGAATAAAAAATATACCGACTCCTTATAAACTTCTCACCGATCCAAACAGATTATCACAACTCTTTGAAATAGAAAATAGATCACAAACACATGAAGAACAAAGACAATGAGAAAAAAATTACTCGAAATCGATCTCCACTTCGAAATAACCTTCAATCTCTTTCTCTCTCCTTCCAATGTTGTAAAAGCACTCTTGCCTCCTTTTGTAATATTTTTTGAGATATTTTTTAGGGTTTGGAAACACCTAATATATATAGCCTCAAACCCGTAACTAGCATTTCTATTATATATAGGAATACCCAATCCAAATCTATTGAGATATTCCTCTTATATGTAGGAATACTCAATCCAAATACTCAATCCAACTCTGGGGCATTTTCCACATAGGTTGAGAATTCCACCTACTCCAACAAGAAGTTTCGAGGAGGTCGATTTTCGACTGGACTCGTATTAGACTCAGTATTAGTCAGATTTTAGGGAGTATCAGTTCCACCGGTATGTTGGCGATATACCGATGCATAATGCTCTACGGAGCGGTATACCATTCTATATGACATTGGCTTTCCTAAGTGCAATACGGATTTGGAGCTGCATTCGACCCATATACCGGTTGTATGATTGTCTTTCTGGGCTGAGTGGAAGTCGTGTTAGGGATCGTGTTTGATCAACATTTGATGGTCTAAATTAGCTCATAGATTAGAAAGTATTGGGAGATGGTTATATTGGTATTCCTTGACGTAATTTCACAATTAACAACATAAGAAGGTGTGAATTACACAAGAAGGTTGTGCAACTTTCAAAAAGAAGGATATTGAGAGAGGTTTGTGGTTTGATTTGAAGGAGATCGTTTATGGAGATCCATTTCAGTTTGTATTCATGTTATCATTTTTTGTAATCCATATATTTATCCATTGTAATATGTTCCTATTTATTAAGTACTTATGGTTGCTTCATTTTTCAGATTAGTAGGAGAAGTTGTAGAGTGATATATATTCTTCTATTCCAGTTATGGAGATTTTTTGGATTGGACTCTAATAGTCCCGTAGTTTTATCTCATATTTGGTTTCCACATAAAATCATAGTGTTTATGTTTGTGTGGACTATGGTATTGTTTGTGATTGTGCATTGCAGGATACTGCAACTTATTTCAATCATCGAAAAGTACTTTCCGTCGAGAACAATTATATCCTAATGCATTCTATACTCCTTTTCCAATAGATTGTATCAAAGCGTTAGAGTAAGGGTATCAGGTGTCAGACATGAATTATCACTAATAACGAGCTAAGATTGACTAAAAGAAAAGATGGATGTGGAACCAATTCATATGAGTAACCTGAATGACATGAATTATCACTAATAACGAGCTAGATGAAGGATCTTCTTTTCTTAAAGAAGATAAATCTACTAGCATTTTCTCCTGAGAAGGCCTAATATAAATTCGATGAGGATTGGTCATTCGAGCAGAAACAAGTCTGCAGATTCATCGTACTGTTTCTAGATGATAATGTTTATAAATCCCCTAGCCACAGAGCTTGAATACGATTTCCTGATCAGAGAACCATGGATCACATATGCTCTCTCTCCCCATAGCCTTTTGCCTATGGCTTCCTAGTCCTCCTTCCAAGTAGCTTATTCTAGTGTCAAAAAGGCATTACAAGGCCTACCTAAAGATACTTTCAAAACTAGGTGTTGTGTCCAATGTGACAAGCTGAAGTTTTGATCCTTGAATTAATTTCCCCCTATTTTCTAGTGATTATGTTCGTTAGGAATCCACTATTTTGCTGTAGTGCCCACTCACCGTTGGAGAATTGTCGAGAGAAAGAGTAATCCAATGATTCGATCAAACTTCTCTTATAAGGTCACCTGCATTTGCACTAGTAGAGGATCAATACTCTTATTCTTCTTTCTTTCTTTTTTTTCTTCCATAATTCGATATGAATGCGTAAATCGATGAAGGGAAGCAATAAAATCCATCAAAAATATCCACAAAAATGCATTCATAAAATCAATATAAACAGTGAAATTAGGCTTGAGGAAAATACTCTTATATAGAATTCATCTCCAAGACAAGATTGACTTTATTTGGAACTTAATTTCGAAAAGTCAATCCAAAGATAGGAATGGTCTAAATTCAATCTATTCCGATCAATTGATACCATTAAAATTTTCAATACATTCCCCTAGATTGTGGGGGGACTACAACCATTACTAGGTGATTGATCCTTGTAAAAAAGTTTGGTGTTTATTTTGGAGCTATCTCTATTTGTATTTCTCATTCACTTTTGAAGTGGATTGGGTTAACATTTTGGGTGGGAGATTAACAAAATCATTCTAATTGTAACATTTGTTAATAAATTAAATATTGGAACTTGCTTGGGTGGCCTTAGCCGTCACAAATAACGTAGATTTATTGTTTTAATGGCAACACAGCAGATTAAATAGTAGTTGGTGTCTTTTGTTGCGGACTATCCATGCTTCCGAACACGCGTTGTAATGACAACACATCAGATTAAATAAAGTAGACATTACTATTCGCATAAAAAAAGGTTTTGTATTGTACAAATGAATGATGGATGGTAAGGGGGCATGCAGAGTGTTTAAGACTTGTTCCAAATGCATCAGATTGATTTTTTATTTTTAAAACCATCATGACAACAAAACTTTATATGATTATTGAGAATTTAGAATGGGCCGGATTTGTATATACGGGGTAGGCAGAAGAAAGAAGCATGCTCCTTATTTATGCTTAGTCCTTCATCTTTCTTTGTTTCCTTTCCTTCTTTTTTTTCTTCTTCTAGTGTATTACAAAGCTATCATTGAAGTGAGACATTTTTCTAGTAACTAATTAATCATTAATTAGTGCCATCACTCTCTGGCTGATGATGAAGATGTATTATTGGTATCTTTAATTAACGCGCATGGACAAGTTCCAATGAGTACCTATCTGTATCTTCCAATATCTCACTCTATATAACATTATTTTTACAAAAAGGAGGATGCTATAATGTCAGTTCCGAGAAATAACCAAAAATGGATAAACAGAAAGAGGTTATCGTCACTTTAATGAAGACGAGATCAATGATTCGCCCAACGGATTTTCTCTGATGAAGTCGAGATCAAGGATTTATCCAACGATTTTTCTCTCTGATAATTATCGATTACAACTACAAACCGGATTACAACTCCTTCTAGATCACAGAGCTCAAGAACCAAACCACATTTTTTCTTGCATACGCAGTTGCAATTGGGACATAACGTTTACAACTAGAAGAAGAGAGAAAAAGATAGAATAAAAAAAATTATTCTGGGTAAGGTGGTAAAGACCACCATTGCTCAAAGCAAGATTCGCCCTCTATCGACGATCCTCTCTCAGGAGCCAGCAAGTTCACAAGAGAACTTTTGGAACGCTCGTAGTCACCTCTGGATGTGACTCAAACGGACTCCCTAGACTACTCTTATTTTAATATTTGGTGTCTCTCCAAAAGGAGGCCTGAGGACTCAGTTTATAGAAAAGGGTGGAAATCCTTCTCCACTCCCTGACGATGTGGGACTAAAATACTAACTCCCAAAAAATAAAGAATTAATATTTCAGATCCTGCCATCAACGGAGTCACATGCAATCAACGTAGCTCGCGCATGTGCGCAACAACATAGCAGCATATGTGCGCAGACATGCAGCTGCGTATAGCTGCATATGCCGTTGTCACTTCCTAGAACCATAATACTGGAGAGCGGGGCTGACAAGGCCAGCTACGTATACTTAGAGCACACCGATACTCCGCATATACGATGAAGCTGTAAGACATGAGGGGTCACTACTATAAACCAATAGTGAAGCCTAGGTCCAAGAAATCCTAGTGTCTCAATCACAAAAACAACATGAATAATAACAAGATGTAAGATCAGCTGAAATATAATAGTAAAGCATCCCAAACTATAATATACAAATGATCATAATGGTAGTAAACCTAAAATGAATAAACTAGCCAGAATCTAAGTCATACATGATCAACCCTAAGATATGTCAATCATGTTATTGCCCGTAGGCTAACTGATTTAACTAAAACATGAGCTAAACACATGCTCGGTGGCTAAACGCCAACAAAATAAGAATGTACATCAGAGTGGAAAAGTAAGAAAATCCACTCAAGTGGTCTGGTGCTCTTGGTGGTCACCATCTTCTGGAAGGTACGAAAGATCCTCCGATGCTGCTACTGGATCTGACTATGCAAAACCAGTGGGATCAGACCCCAAATAGCAAGTACCATAAAAGAATCAAATCTAGGAACTTAAACAAACAACACAATCAATACAAATACTGAAAGTAAAGACTGAATGTAAATAATCTCAGGATAATACAAGATATGAGACATATCCTGAACAGATAAGCAAATAGAATAGCAAGTGCAAGTACAAAAAATAATATTGTGATCATGTAAAATCCTAGACTAACCATCATCCATAAATCACAGTAAATCATATGAGTATGGTTGATACTTTAACTAACTAGGATTATCACAATCCTAATGACTAACAAGTATAATGCAACGTGACGCTAGAGTTCCTTCTGATCGCATACCCCTGTAGTCTGTCTGGAATATCCATACGCACAAACCAGCACCGGATACTCCTCAAGATACTCCACAATATAAACCACTGGATACTCCACAAGATATCAGTTTGAATAACCGGGACTGGATGCAATCTAGAAAAATTTCTAGCTATGTACTAAGTGAATCTCTAGTTATTAATCCCTAGCTTTTTCTTGTATGAATCCGGGTGTGACATTCCACAGAATCCATCATAGACATGATGCAACAAAATAAGTTCTAATTGTAATATAAACAAGTTTTAATATATATTCCACAAACGGGCTCATGTAAGCCACGACAACAACCAAGCCACGTAAAACCAAGTGAAGGTAGGTAAAGCCATGTGAAGCCAGGTAAAGCCATGTGAAGTCAGGTAAAGCCATGTACAGCCATGTGAAGCCATGTCCATCCAGATAAAGCCAAGTGAAACCAAATCAAGCTATGTCCTATGAAGCTATGTAAAGTCATGCTAAGTTAAGTCCAGTTGTCACGACCCGCACCCAAAAATTCGGGCACGAGTGCGTGGGTACGTCCAGCCTACGCCGCAGTGTCGGCGGTAGTACGCTGTCTAGGGCATCTCCACAGTTAAATTAACACTAGCTCATTCACAGTAATTAAAAAGACAAGGAAATGAAAGGAAATGCTGAGATTTTTATAACCAGAAAGTGACAATCAGATCCAGAGTTATTATAAAATCAGAAATTAAATCGGGGACGAACCCGATTACTAAGATGAAAGGAAAACAAATAACTAAAGCTAACTACTCTGCAGGAGTAGTCTTCTAGGGGGAACTGGCTCCTCATATGGGTCACCTGCTAACTCATAGTGGCCATAATAGGTAGGGGCAAGGTCCTCATCATCGCCTAAATCAACAGATCCAGTCAGGAAAGGAGCAAAGTACACAATGCACAACAAGATTAAACTAAATATTTATGACAATTAGATTGAGTATCATATTGAGAATATGTATAAAAGAAACAACAGTATCTCAGAGTTAATGCTATAAACAGGAATATGAGAAAATAGAAATAAATGAGACAGGAAATAAAACTACTACAGTCAGCAAGAACTATAACAAGACCAGAAGCTATCTGTGTGAACTTGTGTTTATTTTAGAATACATAGTTGGTATGTAGGGGTTTATAAGGCTAATTCGGCCATCATAGACGGCTATTAAACATGAATAATCGAGATCCGGCTGAGGGTACAGTCGTGCACCAACAGCTATTAAACACGGTAGGGGAAGGGTAAACTACATGCCTTCTAGTATTCTCCCACCCGACATGAAAAACAAGACATGAACTCCAGTATTCAAGACATAAAATCCAGTGTTCTAGCACTACGTGTAATCATCAATGGTACTAGTAAAGCAGGGAATTAATTATCATAATATAAAGATTAACTTGAAGTGCAGGTACTAGCCTGTTGTTTGGATCCGATTAATTGTACTTCAGGAAAATATTCCAGAGATGAGTCCAGATGCTAAAATAGGCATTACCATCATGCTCAGAAGACATCAAATAGCTAAAAATGCCTGTCCTTAGGTCCAATTTGGAGACAAGGACAAAAACGGCAGTTTCGGGTCAAAACGGGGTCCGCTGGTGGCCCGCTTTGCACCGAAAAACGTGTCCGGGTCAACGGTCTCTAAATTTACCAAACTTAGTGTCAACAGGTCAGGAACGTTGATACGAACCCAACGGAACTTCCAGATTTGGATTACGAAGAGTCGATCACAAAATCGCCCATCGAGCGGGGCTTGTGGGGCCCACGACACGCGATTTCGTCAACGTTCTCAGAATTGAACCAAACTTGACCCACAGGACCAGCGTATCGCTACGAGTCCGATGACATAAGTTTCGTCTCGATCCGACGAGTGTACAAGAAGTTAGGGCGAATTGCAGAAAAGTCGGATACGGGACGATGTCCGCGGATACGCATTGATTTCGGTGTGCACGCACACCCGAATCAGCTTCCGCAAAATCTCACACGTCCGTATCGATGACGCGCACGTATCTGTGAAGATCGCACGCGACCAAGTCGTCCCGTTTGGCGGGGCGCACTCAGTTCCGGGGTGAAATAGGGTCTGGTTTTTCCTATTTTTGGATCGCGGTGTGCGATCAACACAGGACGCGATGCCCCGAGCGGTTTGTCCGGGCACCGAGAGGGTCATACAGGCTTCGCAACGCAATTTACGGAATCGAAAACGGAGATACAGGGTGCAAGATACAAGTACCTGAACCGGGCTCGAGAAACCAGAAATTTCGTGTCCGTGTCGTGTCCGACACGCCGACACGAAGAATCGAGAATTAGGGTTAGGGTTTGCTGGACACGGCCGTAGCTCGGGTTGGCCAGGGCGGCTCGCGGCGGGGAGGGGCCGGCCAGGGCGGCGCCGCTGCACGGTGGATGAGGCGGAGGCGGCTGGCCGGAGGCGGTGCTGGCCGGAGACGGTTGCCCGCTGCTGCTGCTGCTGGCGCCGGAGCTGTGGGTGCTGTCGGGGCGCCGGAGGGCGGAGGCGGAGGAGGGAGATGCGGCGGGGCTGCAGCGGCACGGCGGCGCGGCGAGGAGGGCGGTGGCCGGAGTCGGGCGGCCGGCGAGGGGAGGGTCTGGCTGGACCTGGATGCGGAGGGGTTTATAAAGGGGGAGCGGGCGGTGGCGTGGGCCGAGGGAGGCGGCGGCCAGCGCGGGGGCGAGGGCGCGTGGCGCGGCGGCCGCAGGCGGCGGCGCTGGAAGCGCAGCGGGGAGCCGGTGGACGCGGGGGCCGGAGCGGGTCACGCGGGGGGGCTGGGTCACGGGTCGGGTTCAGGCGGACCCGACCCGACCCGACCCGACCCGTTAGGGTTTGGGCCGCGGGTTGGGCCGCAGGCCGGGCTGGGCCGGATGGGCCGAAAAATATAATAATAATAATAATAATAATAATAATAATAATAATAATAATAATAATAATAATAATAATAATTAACAAATAAATAAATAAATAGTTTTAGGTGATTTAAAAATAGGTCCGGGGTCCAATAAATTCCAGAAAAATTACCCTAAGTCCAGTTTTTCATTTTACACTCAAAAATATTATTTTCATGATATTTTAATATTATTTATTAACAATTAAAAATTATTTAATATTTGAAAACCCTGATTTTAATTTCAGAAAATTCCCAGAAAATTCCAGAAAATTGTGAAAAATCCTAATTTTAATATTTTGAAAAAAAATCAGGGGCTTACAACAGTCAATCATGCCATCACGTGTAGCCAGACAAAGTCGAGTAAAATCGAGTAAAGCCAAGTCAAGTCAAGTCATCTGAAGCCATATAAGTTCATGTCTAGTCATGTCAAGTCATCGCATGTCCAAGCAAAAGCCAGAAGAATCAAAATAAAATTATGAAAAACCAAACATTTCTAAAGAAATAGCACGATCGGTATACCGTCGATACAGTCTAGTTTACCGTCGGTATATCGGTTCAAAGATAGCAAAAATACAGCAAGTTCTAAATTCCAAAAAATTAGTATACCGTAGGTATACTGTAGTATATCGTCAGTATGCCGTTCCAAGTAGGCAAGAAGGTTCTGAAAAATAAAGTTTTACAAATCGGTATACCGTCGGTATACTGTAGTATACCGTCGGTATGCCGGCCAAGACAAATATCCTGAAGTCAGTTAACAATGTCGGCAATGATCGGTATACCGTCGCTACACTGTAGTACACCGTCGGTACACTGTAGTACACCGTCGGTATGCCGATAGGGTTCACAAAAAATATCTAGAAATCCAAGTTGGTCCAAATAGGTATACCGTCGGTACACTATAGTATACTTTTGGTATGCCGATTTCCAAGGATAAACATTGTTAAAGTCAAGTCTAATTTTCGGGACACAAATTAAATCCTGAAAATTACTATAACAAAATCTAACAAGAAGAAAAGTCTAGGGTAAGTCTCATATCACAATATGGACTAATTTTCACGGTCACAACTACCATACTGTTTTTGAGACCTGAGTTACCAAAAAGAGATGGAACAAGTTTCTACAAGAAATCAAAATCGAAATGGTCACTAGGCTAGGAATCACGATATGAACAATAACAGTAAAGCAAGTCTAGCTAAAAGTAATAACCAAAGCTCCAGAAAAGTAAAATGACAGAAAGTAAAAAAGTTCACGAAATCGGCAGGGTGTACTTACCTAAAGCGAGCTTCCAGCCTAAACCTTCTAGTCCACCACCACGAAGGGGTTCATAAACCACACTCCAGGTCTCAAGACCAAGCTCCAAGCTCGAGAGAGAAATGAAGAAGAGAAGAGAGAGAAAGAGAACGAGAAAGAGAAAGAGAAAGAGAAAGAGAAAGAAAGAAATGAAATAAACTCGAGTACTATTTATAAAGAAATTCTCAAAAATATCTCGTAAAGTAAAACAAATATCTGTCAAAAAGTATACCATCGACATACTATAGTATACTGTCGGTATACCGATCAGGTAGTAAATTTTCAATTTTGAAATTATTTGACCTTTCTCGAGAGCCAATAAAATACAATAAATAGCACAAAAATACGTATCTACATATAATAAGAATACTGTGAGACGAGTCTCACAACTCTCCCCCCTTAGGAAAATTTCGTCCTCAAAATTTTCATAAGGATCCAAAATCAACTAACAAAAAATCCAAGAAAGCGAGCACGAAACTATAACAAGCAGGAAACTCATGTGAGCATAAATTTTTATGCGCAACAACAAGAAATCAGAAAAGAAACAATAACAGATATAACAGATAAGCTAATAATCAGCCACATATACAAGCAAAGATAGGAAATAGGTATACGAATAAGTATACCACCCAAGTTGAAGAAAAATAGCTAACGAGTACGCATATCGTCCTTGCACTCCCACGTCGACTCATCCAGTGAGTGATGCCCCCTAGCAACACGAACTAATCTAATAGTCCAATTCTTGAGAACCTTCTCCTTCTGGTGTAACCTTCGTATCCTAAAATTATAGCCTAAATATTTTTATTAGGTTAATTTGGGGCTATTGGAATTTTTTCATAATTTTTGGTTAATTAAAAACTAGTAACACTAATTTTCTAGGATTTTTAAGAATTTATTTTAGGGTCAAATATAATTAAAAATATCCCAAACTATTATTTTATATTCTAAATAATCAAATATATTTTTAAATTTTTTTAAAGAATTTTCTGATTATTTTTAGCATTTATTTTGAGTTAATTATGCAAAACTGAATTAAAAACTATTTTTCAGAAAAAGAAAACCCTAATAAAATTAACCTACCCAGTCATTAGCCAGCCTGGCCCACGTGTCAGCTATATTGTCCCAGACAGTGGGGTCCAGCGGTCAGTGAGAGAAGGGGGGAGTGTGAGTCGAGCCGGGTCCTCGAGCTGACCTCGAGCCGAGCTGAGTCCGAATTCGACTCGGACCCAGTCGTGCCAAGCTGGGCTGAACCCTGGCCGTTCAATCTGAGCGGGCAATAGTGGATTGCTGCCATGTGGCACACTCTGAGCTGCGGCTCATTCACTCTCCTATATATATATAGTATTGAGGTTATAATTTTTTAGGGTTTTTCTTTTAGCCGATTTTAAGAAATTATCATCTAGGGTTTTCCTCATCTTCCAGAAGCCATTACTCATAGCTCTAGACTCCAAACGTGGTCTAATTTCTTATGTTAGAACCATATTGAGGTTAGTTTTCTGAATATATAAATTTTTTCACAAAATTCTGAATATTAAATTCTAAAAAATGCGTAGAGCACAGCATGTCCAAAAATAAATATGTCTCGGTATTTTTGCGATTTTGGGATAACCATGAATCAGAATCATGAACCGTTTAAAGTTTTGGAAAGATAATACCGAGATCATTGACATATATTTTTCTCAGAATTTAATTCAAAATATTTCTATACTGTTAATTATTTAGAACTTTTAAGTTAGCAATCAACCACCGTTGCATAATACGATTTTGTATGTGCAATAATTTCCAAACGAATTTGAATTCGGATGAGCCATAAATTTTAGCATGTTTATGATGCTAAAATCTATAGTAAATCATACATGAAAGTTGAATTTGCATCGGTTGAATTTTTGGTCAACAGATTGTCTCGATTTGAGTGCCATGAGTCTCGAGTGGATAAAATTCAGTTTATTTGGACAAAATTTAGGAATTAACCTAAAAATCAGAATAATAAAATTAAAATAAAAATTTTAGAGTATTTTTTTCAGAATTAAGTAAATTAAAATAACTTATCTCTTGACATGGTAACATATCATACGTATGATTTGGACTCTGAGTTGGGACCTGATCCAACCACAACTAAGGACCACAGGTGAGTATATTTTCGTGATTACTTTCAATACTTGGTAGTCTCTATAGAGTATGCTTAGTATTGATTATTTGATTCTTGACACTTATTACACGGATTAGTATGATGAATTCTTATTATGAGATACGTGAATGTTCTGGATTATTGTTATTTGTTCGTGACTGGTTTGGAATCCATGTTGTACTCGTGGGGAGGGAAAATACTTAGTGGACATGTGAACTACTGTCACAACCCCATTTTCAGGGCAAGATATATTTTTTTTCTATTTTTATTTGGTAAATTATGTATTGATCATAAATATTTGTATTAATATTTAATTAGTTGGTTGTATTTATTTTTATTAGTTATTTTAGGATTTTGACTAGTCTTGACCCATGTCAGACCCTATTAGACCCTTGTCAGACCCAACCAATACCCTTGTCAGACTCATTTATTGGTTTAGAATAGTTATTTATATTTTAATTAGTTAGTTGGAGTGATTAAGAATTAATTAGAGTGCATTTGGAATCCCAAACCCAAACCCTAGTGTGGATGACTTAATTTAAGGGCATTTTGGTCTTTGTACCTAAATGAAAAACCCTAACCCTATTTATATACATGGTCGGCCCCCTCCCCCTTCCTTTCCATTCCTTCATTATTTCCTTACTCTCCATTCTCTTTCTTTACTCTCCATTCTTTATTTTTCCCATTTCCAAGTAAGTTTTTTACTTTTTCTCTCTTCCTTCACTTACTTCCTTCTTTAATGCAAACCCTAACCTCTCATTTTCTCCTAATCTAGGTGTATAGAGCCTAGACTTGATGTAGAAGCTTGATTTAGAGGTTTGGAGGCTTGGTGTGGCAATTTGGGGGTTTTTGGAGACTTTGACCTTGGGATTTCAACTCCCAAGAGGTAAACCCTAACTTTTCTCTTAGTAATTGCTCTAATATAGTGTAATTAGTAGTTTAGAACCTTCCTAGACCTTAGGGCTACCCATGGGAGGAAGTTGAAGATTGTTTGGATTGGTTTGGAGACTTTGACATAGGATTTTGTGTCAATTTTGGGTAAAATCCGAGATTGGCCCAATTTTGGGTATTGTCCTAGGTTAGATGGACCTAGGTAGACGTGATTGGGTGTTTTGAGGGTAAGTACATGTTCCCGTTCGGACACGTGATGTCGTATCACGGAGTTTTGGGTGTTTTGGGCAATTTGGGGGGGTTTTCGTCGTCGTGGGTTCCACATGCATGTAGAATTTTGTCACGGACCTAGAATCAGAGAGTTAATATTTTTGTGAGATTTTAGACATCAATTAAAACTCGTGAGTAAATTTTGGATCAATTCTGATTAGGTTTGGTGTGCATTTCATGAGGTATCGCGAACCTCACTCCACGTGTTCGTCGAAATGATCAAATGGCCATTTCGACTTGGGTTCGAGGTTTCGGGCTTGTGCGCAGATTTATTTAGCATTGGGGAGTGTATATTAGGGTTTTTGGGTTTATATATATATATATATATATAGGTATTTATATACATATGGGTGAGTGTGCGTGTAGGTGGTTGTGTGTGTTTGAGTGTGGTTATGTGGTTGTGTTTTGGTGTTTGTGTTAGTGTGTGTTTGTGTGACTATATATATATATATATATATATATATATACGTATGTGTGTGTGTGAGTGTATGTATATATATATATATATATATATATATATATATAGATATATATAAGTGTACATATACATATATGTTTGTGTGTATGTATATATATATATATATATATATATATATATATATATATATATATATATATATATATGTAAGTGTGTATATATATATGTGTGTGTGTGTAGTGTGTGATGAGCGAGAGAGATCGAGAGAGGATGAGATAAAGAGCTAGAGGGAGAGAGAGCAGCAGCAGCAGCAGCAGTTCGCAGTAGCAGCAGCAGCAGCGACCTAGCAGCATGTCCCTCCTATTAGCTAATAGTTAGTGAGTTAAGAGAGAGAGAGGTATATATATATATATATATATATATATATATATATATATATATATATATATATATATATATATATATATAGGCAATACCTCAATATCTTATCTCTGATACCCCTTACCTTTAATACCTTGATATCTCAAGGTATTGAGATACCTTACCCTTCTCTCCGCATCTCACTATCTAATATCTAACTATATATATATAGGCAATACCTCAATATCTTATCTCCGATACCCCTTACCTTCAATACCATGATATCTCAAGGTATTGAGATACCTTACCCTTCTCTCCGCATCTCACTATCTAACATCTAACTATATATATACATATATATATATATATATATATATATATATATATATATATATATATATATAGTTAGCTAGTTAGTTAGAGTAGAGAGGGGTAATGCGAGGTATCTCAATACCTTGAGATACTCAAGGTATTGGGTATCGGGGCGAGGTATTGGGTTTTTGCCTAGGAATGAGATTAGAGTTGGTTATATATATATATATATATATATATATATATATATATATATATATATATATATATATATATATATATATATATATATATATATGTTAGGATATATATTAGTGGATTTAGATGGGGTATATAGCGTAGGTTGAGGTATCGGATACAGAGGGTATCCCGGTGTCTCAAAGAGGCGAGTTTGTAGGTTTACTACCTTAATGAGCTAGTTTTGACCTAGAATTTTAGGTGCACCCTAGTTTGATCTAGAGTTGACCGTAGTTGCCCCGGTTGACCGTCAAAGTCAACTTTTGATCTAGTTTTGACCTAAAGTTGACTTTTTGGACCCTTGGTTGACTTTTGACCAAGATTTTATCGATTTGACCCATTTGACCTAGAACAACCCTAGAAGCTTATTTTTAGTTATTTTATATCTGTATAACTCTTTATAATCCCGTTTAACCTTGCTTTTTGTAATAGGTCCTTACGATGCTAGTTCGGACCTTAATCCATGCTAGTTGCTCAGGACGTCAGGCGAGTACATTTTCTGATAGTTTTTATTATCTGATAATTTTTATGATTCAGTTTCTAATATAATATTATCTTATTTTCTAGCATGACACTGACTAGTATTTTTGGATTTATTTACTTGCGACACGTATAATTCATGTTTCTGGCCTCTATTTTAGGAATCACCTCCTGGCATCACATCAGGACTCACTACAGGCATCACTCATATTTCTGGCTGGACTTATATTTATATTATGTGTCGGGTCTTGGATTCACTTGTACTAGTCGGGGCAAGAAAATACTCGAGTAGACATGTAAACATTCTCAAATCTGGAATCACTCCCTCTGGTCTAATCTGGAATGATAGATGCCGAACACCCAGTGTGCAGTGAGCCGTACTTACCCCTAGCTGTTTATATGTCGAAACAGATATTTCAGAGACACGAGTTCATTCTTTCTAGTCTGAACTCTCTTACATTTCGTGACTGGCCTCACTTATACTTTCTGGACTGGACTCATTACATTTATTCTTGCTGGACTCACTTCACGTCATTATGCACACACTTGCTCTTAGTTTAGATTTATTGTATCCTGCAGTTATATTTATCTTGCTTCTGATTTTCATGCATCTTTACCTTTATGCACCAGTTGATATATTTGTATATTTTCTTGTTCATACGTCATTTCCTTCACCTCGTCCTACTTGCTACAACTGCTTTATAGTTTTTATCATTTAACTGAAACTGCTGTTAGAGGTGTACTTGCTCCAATCTTGACTGGATATATTTTTTAGAGGATCCGAAAGATTGGTATCTGATATTTTATGGACCTCAGCCTGTCGATGGTACAGACAGGGACCCCCTAGTTCAAGAGTAATTTTCGGGTTGGTAGTCGGGATCACTAGGACCTCGGTTGTATTTATTAGCTTTTGGTACCGGATTTGTCCTCGGCTTTTGGTTGAGACTTTGTATTATATTTGATTCAGGATATTGTTGTTATTATTATTGTTGTTGTCTTTGGTAGTAGTAGTTGTTGTTTAGACTTTGTAGTTGTTAGACTTTCTTGTTATCTTATCGTGCTTAGATCGTGATTGAGTACTTGTGTTATCTTTATCATATTGTTCCTTCTTTTGGATTTAAAATCTTGACAGGTACTTATATTATTGTGTAAGATTGTTAGCTAGATAGTAGACCTAGACAGCGTTCTACTGCCGATGCTGCGGCGTAGGCTGGACGTACCCACGACTCATGCCTGATTTTTCGGCTGCAGGTCGTGACACATTTTTGGTGGCGGCCTACGCATGTCTCGAGCTTCACAATTAGTACGATATCATGGTAGTACAATGATTTAGTTGTACTGCTGTGGGCCTGCTCTAGGATATAGGATCTAGGATGAGAGTGTACTCAATCACGACTAGGAACAATTCTAATCTAATATTTGCTATTTCTATTTATTCTGAAATTGCTTCTTTTGAAATATTATTGTCCTTCTTTGATGATATCGTGTCTTGCACCGTATTGACTTCTTTTGATCTGTGTTCAGGATGCCTCCGAAGACACGATCCCATCGTACTATTCCAGCAGCTGCCACCAAGAGGTCTGCCACCTCTCGTCCTGCCCGACTTCAGGCATCTTCTATCGCTCCACTCACCACTCCTGCGGTTGAGGGAGCATCTGCTTCTTATGGGGATCCTCTTCCACCTGTCGATCCAAGGACTACTCCAGTCGTTCCGGTGGTACCTCCTCTACCACCTCTTGCACCAGTAAATACCGTACAGTTGTTTACGTTCTTCAGGGAGATGATGGATGTACAGCACCGTCAGGTGGATGTGATGAGGCTGGGCATTGAGAATGCCTACCAGATGGCCATAGCGGCAGTGAACATAGTGGATTAGATCCAGCCACAGGCAGATCAGGCACAGCATCCGAGGCCGGACAGCAATATTGACTTCCAAAGGATACGGCCCAAGGAGTTCCGGGGTACAGAGGGGATCCTGTATGCAGATGACTGGATAGAGCAGATTGCGAGGATTTCTCGGTTGGCACAGATTCCAGACAACATGCAGATAGAGGCTGCGGGCAGTTAGATGTTCGACCTTGCTTTGACTTGGTATCGCACTGATACGAGGATCGCGGCACTAGGGCTTACTTGGGAGACTTTCAAGAGGCTTTTTAAGGAGAAATTTTTTCCAGATGTGGTGCTCAGTGCCTTGGAGAGCCAGTTCGAGGCACTCGTCCAGGGGACCATGCTGGTGGATGAGTATGTAGTGGAGTTCTGCCGTCTAGGTAGATTTATAGAGGGCTTGAGTGAGGCCGCAAAGGCGAGGAAGTTTCGCAAGGGCTTGGTCATGGCGGTCAAATATTTGACTAGGAGTGACCGCGAGGCGACTTTCGAGCAGATCGTAGGGGACGCTCAGAGGAAAGAGGATGACTTGGATCTCAAGTCCAAGAGAGGCAGGGATGACTCAGGAAGTGCGAGTGGTAGTGCAGGACCGGCTAAGCGTCCCTATGTACAGAAGATAGCGCAGCAGCCGGGGCAGCAGAGTCAGGATCAGAGAGTGCCTACTTGTGCCTACTGCAGGAAGCATGACACACTTGGGATATTTGTAGGAGGAGGCTGAAGGTGTGTTTGTTTTGTGGATCCGCTGCTCACCAGATGCGAGATTGCCCCACTGCACCTTCAATTGGTGGAGCACAGGATCGAAGAGTTGGAGCTAGGCCACCTGTGGCACAACATCATGCCCTGCACCAGCAGAGGAAGATACCCCAGCAGGGCAGGGCTTTTGCGTTGACGGTCGAGGAGGCCGATGCTACGGGTATCGGGTTAGCAGGTCTGTCTCTTTTTGTTCTTCTTCCTGTCCTTTTCCATTTCTTCTGGTGTGCTTCATTAGTGCATGTTAGACTTTTCTTTTATACTGTGGTAGATAGTGTAGTGACCCTGATTGAGACTGTGATAACACAACCAGTAGGACAATGATCTTTCATGTTGTTTAGGTAGAATTTTTTAACTATGATTATTGGGGGTTTGACCTAGAAAAAGTGCGATCGACTTTAAATTTCGAGGACAAAATTTTCTAAGGAGGATAGGCTTGTCACTACCACATTTCCAGGGCAGGATATTTTTTTATTTATTTATTTTGATAAATTATGTATTGATCATAAATATTTGTATTAATATTTAATTAGTCGGTTGTATTTATTTTTATTAGTTATTTTGGGATTTTAGCTAGTCTGGACCCATGTCAGACCCTAGTGGACCCTTCTCAGACCCAACCAACACCCTTGTCAGACTCATTTATTGGTTTAAAATAGTTATTTATATTTTAATTAGTTAGTTGGAGTGATTAAGAATTAATTAGAGTGCATTTGGAACCCCAAACCCAAACCCTAGTGTGGATGACTTAATTTAAGGGCATTTTGGTCTTTGTACCTAAATGCAAAACCCTAACCCTATTTCTATACATGGCCGGCCTCCTCCCCCTTCTTTTTCATTCCTTTTTCTTCATTTTCTTACTCTCCATTCTCTTTCTTTACTCTCCATTCTTCATTTTTTCCATTTCCAAGTAAGTTTTTTACTTTCCCTCTCTTCCTTCACTTACTTCCTTCTTTAATGCTAACCCTAACCTCTTATTTTCCCCTAACCTAGGTGTTTAGAGACTAGACTTAGTGTAGAAGCTTGATTTGGAGGCTTGGATGCTTGGTGTGGCAATTTAGGGGTTTTTGGAGACTTTGACCTTGGGATTTCAACTCCCAAGAGGTAAACCATAACTTTTCTCTTAGTAATTGCTCTAATGTAGTATAATTAGTAGGAAAAGTCACCATTTAGAAAAAGGGCTGAGCAGGCTCGAGAGTGGGCTCAGAGTTTAGAACCTTAGGGTTACCCATGGGAGAAAGTTGGAGCTTGTTTGGATAGGTTTGAAGACTTTGACATAGGGTTTTGTGTTAATTTCGGATAAAATACGAGATTGGCCCAATTTTGGGTGTTGTCCTAGGTTAGACGGACCTAGATAGACGTGCTTGGGTGTCTTGAGGGTAAGTACGTATTCCCGTTCGGACACGTGAGGTCGTATTACGGAGTTTTGGGCATTTCGGGCAATTTGGGAGTTTTTCTGTCGTCGTGGTTTCCACATGTATGTAGAATTTTATCACGGATCTAGAATCAAAGAGTTAGCATTTTTTTGAGATTTTAGACATCGATTAGAACTTGTGAATAAATTTTGGGTCAATTTCGATTAGGTTTGGTGCGCGTTTCATGAGATATCGCGAACTGTACTCCACGTGTTCGTCAAAATAACCAAATTGCCATTTTGACTTAGGTTCGAGGTTTTGGGCTTGTATGTGGGTTGGTTTAGCCTTGGGGAGTGTGTATTAGGGTTTTCAAGTTTATATTTATATATATAGTTATTTATATGCATATGGGTGAGTGTGCGATTAGGTGGTTGTGTGTGTGTTTGAGTGTGGTTGTGTGTTGGTGTTTGTGTTAGTGTGTATTTGTGTGAGTGTATATATATATATATATATATATATATATATATATATATATATATATATATATATATACATATGTGTGTGTGAGTGTATGTATATATATATATATACAAGTGTACATTTAAATGTACACTTGTATATATATATATACATACACTCACACACACATATGTATATATATATATATATCTATATATATATATATTTATACATACATACATACATATATATATATATATATATATATGTATATGTAAGTGTGTATATATATATTTATGTGTGTGTGCAGTGTGTGATGAGCGAGAGAGATCGAGAGAGGGTGAAATAGAGAGCTAGAGAGAGAGAGAGCAGCAACAGCAACAACAACAACAACGCTTGGCAGTAGCAGCAGCAGCAGCAGTTCGTAGTAGCAGCAGCAGCAGCGGCCTAGCAGCATGTCCCCCCTATTAGCTAATAGTTAGTGAATTAAGAGAGAGAGAGAGAGAGAGAGAGAGGTATATATATATATATATATATATATATGGATATGTATATAGATATATAGATAGATAGGTATATAGATATCTATATATAGATATAGATATATATTATATGTATAGATATAGATATATATATAGATATATATATATAGGTATAATTAGATGTTAGATAGTGAGATGCGGAGAGAAGGGTAAGGTATCTCAATACCTTGCGATATCAAGGTATTGAAGGTAAGGGGTATCGGAGATAAGATATTGAGGTATTGCCTATATATATATATATATATATATATATATATATATATATATATATATATATATATATATATATATATATATATATTGCATATGTTAGTATATATATATAGATAGTTAGCTAGTTAGTTAGAGTAGAGAGGTATAAGGCGAGGTATCTCAATACCTTGGGATACTCAAGGTATTGGGTATCGGGGCGAGGTATTAGATTTTTGCCTAGGAATGAGGTTAGAGTTGGTTATATATATATATATATATATATATATATATATATATATATATATATATATATGTTATGATATATATTAGTGGGTTTAGATGGGGTATATAGCGTAGGTTGAGGTATCGGATACCGAGGGTATCCCAGTATCTCAAAGAGGCGAGTTTGTAAGTTTACTACCTTAATGAGATAGTTTTGACCTAGAATTTTAAGTGCACCCTAGTTTGACCTAGAGTTGACCGTAGTTGACCCGGTTGACCGCCAAAGTTAACTTTTGACCTAGTTTTGACCTAAAGTTAACTTTTTGGAACCTTAGTTGACTTTTGACCCAGATTTTGTCGGTTTGACCCATTTGACCTAGAACAACCCTAGAAGCTTATTTTTAGTTATTTTATATCTGTATAACTCTTTAGAATCTCGTTTAACCTTGCGTTTTGTAATAGGTCCTTACGACGCCAGTTCGGACCTCAATCCTTGCTAGTTGCTCAGGACGTCAGGCGAGTACATTTTCTGATAGTTTTTATTATCTGATAATTATTATAATTCGACTTCTAGTATAGTATTATCTTATTTTCTAGTATGATACTGACTAGTATTTCTGGATTTATTTACTCGCGACACATATAATTCATATTTCTAGCCTCTATTTCTGGACTCACCCACTGGCATCACATCAGGACTCACTACAGGCATCACTCATGTTTCCAGCTGGACTTATATTATATTATGTGTCTGGTCTTGGATTTACTTGTACTAGTCTGGGCGAGAAAATACTCGAGTAGACATGTAAATATTCTCAAATCTGGAATCACTCCCTCTGGTCTAATCTGGAATGATAGCTACCGTACACCCAGTGTGCGGTGAGCCGTACTTACCCCTAGCCGTTTATATGTCGAAACAGGTATTTCAGATATGCGAGTTCATTCTTTCTAGTCTGGATTCTCTTGCATTTCTTGACTGGTCTCACTTATACTTTCTGGATTTGACTTATTACATTTATTCTTGCTAGACTCACTTCACGTCATTATGCACATTCTTGCTCTTAGTTTAGATTTCTTGTATCCTGCAGTCATATTTATCTTGCTTCTGATTTTCATGCATATTTACCTTTATGCACCAGTTGATATATTTATATATTTTCTTGTTCATACTTCATTTCCTTCACCTCGTGCTATTTGCTACAACTGTTTTATAGTTTTTATCATTTAACTGGAACTGTTGTTAGAGGTATACTTGCTCCAATCCTGACTGGATATATTTTTTAGAGGATCCGAAAGATTGGTGTTCGACGTTTTATGGACCTCATCCTGTCGATGGTGCAGATAGGGACCCCCTAGTTCAGGAATGATTTCCGGGTTGGTAGCCGGGATCACTAGGACCTCAGTTGTATTTATTAGCTTTTGGTACCATATTTGTCCCCGAATTTTGGTTGAGACTTTGTATTGTATTTGATTCAGGATATTGTTGTTATTATTATTGTTGTTGTCATTAGTAGTAGTAGTTGTTGTTTTGACTTTGTAGTTGTTAGACTTTCTTGTTATCTTATCGTGCTTAGATCGTGATTGAGTACTTGTGTTATCTTTATCATATTGTTCCTCCGTTTGAAGTTGAGATCTTGACATGTACATATATTATTGTGTGAGATTGTTAGCTAGATAGTAGACCTTGACAGCGTTCTACCGCCGATGCTGCGGCGTAGGCTGGATGTACCCATGACTCATGCCCAATTTTTCGGGTGTCGGTCGTGACAACTACCATTTCCATCTATGGTCTTACTGGAATAATAGCAGCCATGCACGACACGTGTGGTTTGCCATATTTTATCCTTTAGTCATTCACATATCAACAAGGTATTTTAAATCACGTAGAGTAGTTTGTTCCTATCTGTTCTTCCATCTATTACAGTCATTTTCTATATTTCTTGCAGATATTTTACTATATCTTTGCCATGACAGGACTTTAGCATTTAGTTATTCTTATTGCCTTATTGTGATTTCAATTTTGTTGCTATCATATATTCTTTACTATTTATTGTCTTATAGCTTCTACCATGTGTTGGAACTGTTTTCACTGTGATGTACTTGTTCCTTTCCTGATTGGATAACTATATTTTAGGTGACTATGATGAGGATGCGATCCCTACACATTATGGACAGTATGTTAGCTACATAATAGAGCATGATCTTGCCCTTCCGGAGGATCAGGGAGAGTTAGTAGCTCAGATACCGTCTGTAATGAAGTAGTTTAGTAGAGTACTTGATTTTATTAGTTATTTGGTTCGAATTGTTCTCTGACTATTTTTAGAGTATTTTGAATATTGTTCTTTGGATATTTAGTCCTTTGGGAGACTTTTTGGACCCGCATCGAGACTATTATTTTATTATTATCTTGGTGTATTCATTTAAACTAGTGCCTGCGATTAAGTATAGTGTGGAGATGTATATATGTTGTGAGTTATAGATTATACTTGTGGCTTATTGTACAGTGTGTTATCGCCGACACTGCGGTGTAGGCTGGACGTACTCATGAATCATGTCCAAATCCAGTGTGCGGGTTATGACATCTGGTCCAAAATAGACACTGGTCTCTCCTCATATGATAGGTCTGTACCAACGACCAATTCCGAATGATACAGGATATGGCTCGGGTCTGAAATACACCGGCGCAACTGAGATACGTGAAAGACGTCATGTACCTATTAAAAAGATAGTGGAAGAGCTAGACAATATGATACATCTCTAACTCGCTCGAGAATATCGAACATGCCCATATATTTGGAACTAAGCTTCCCCCGTACTCCAAATATGATAACTCCACGGGTAACCAAAATTCTCAAAAATATATGATCACCGACAGAGAACTCAAGATGACGACGGTGCTAATCTACCCAATGACGCTGGCGATCCTGAGTCACTCTAAGATGCTCTCTGATCTTCCTGATCACTCTAACCAACCGGGCAATCATCTCTAGATCAAGCATCTGCCTCTCGTCAATGTCATCCCAAGCTAACGGTAATATGCATTTTCTACCATATAAAGCCTCGAAAGGTGCCATATGAATGCTCGCCTGAAAACTATTGTTATAGGAGAACTCTAATAAATGCAAGTGATCCTCCCAAGATCCACTAAAGTCAAGTATACAAGCTCAAAACATATCTTCCAAAGTCTGAATAGTATATTTTGACTGTTCGTCTGTCTACGGATGGTAGACTGGACTGAAATTCAAACTAGTATCCAGACTCTGTTATAAGCTTTGCCAGAAATGAGACATGAACCCTGAATCTCTATCAGAAACTATACTAACTGGTACGCTATATAATCTGACTATCTATCTCATGTACATCTCAGCTAACTGCTCTGTAGACTGGCCAACTCTAAAATAAAGAAAGTGAGTAACCTTCGTGAGTCGATCTACTATAACCCATATAGCATCTCTGCCAGACGGAGATTTAGGAAGAAAAGTCATAAATTTTATAATAATATGGTCTCACTTTTACTCCAGAATCGGAAAAGGCTGAAGTAGTCCGGCCGGTCTCTGATGCTCATCCTTGACTTGCTGACAGACTAAACAACGAGAAATGAACTGAGCTATCTTCCTCTTCATACCATTCCACCAGAAGTGTTGACAAATATCCTGATATATCTTTGTCCCTCCTGGATGCACCGAGTAATAAAAAATGTGGGCCTCTGACATAATTTCCTGCCGGATATCTCCTCTCGGCACACAAAGTTGACTCCCAAACCTGAGAGTCCCATCCTCATGAATGCTCAACTCTGGTCTGTGCTCTGACTCACACTCTGCTCTTAGCTACCGAAGCCTGACATCATGAGTCTGCTCTGCTCTGATTCTTTCAACTATAGAAGACTGAACCTGTAGACTCGCCATAAAACCGATATCACCTGATAATACTACCTCGATACCCATCTCCTATAAATCCTTCAAAATATGGCACTGCTCTGTTAAGAAGTAAGCTTCTCTTCTCCTGCTCAAGGTATCTGCTACGACATTGGCCTTCCCTGGATGATATTGTAGGTCAAGATCGTAGTCCGACAATAACTCGAGCTACCTCCACTAAAGCATGTTGAGTTCCTTCTGTGTGAACACATACCTCAAGCTCTTTTGGTCTGTGAAGATCTCCACTTGATCACCATATAGGTAATGCCTCCAGAGCTTAAGTACAAATACTACTGCTTCCAATTCAAGATTATGCGTCGGATAACCTTTCTCATGGTCTCTAAGATGTCGAGATGCATAAGCTATTACTTTGCCATGCTGCATAAGGACACACCCTAGTCCCACTCCTAAAGCATCATAATACACTGAGAACCCACCTGGTCCCATTGGAAATGTCAGATTAGGAGTCAAAATTAAACTCTGCTTGAGTTTCTCGAAAGAAGTCTGACAAGCATCTGACCACTCAAATTGCACATCCTTACACGTTAGACGTGTCAAGGGTGTGGAGATCCTAGCAAAGTCTATCATAAATTGCCTATAGTAGCCTGCTAGACCCAGGAAACTACGCATATCTGAAGCTGTACGGGATACTGGCTATCTCTCAATAGCCTCCACCTTCTTGGGATCCACCTCGACTCCTCCACTAGAAATGATATGTCCCAAGAATGAGATACAACCAAGCCAGAACTTAGACTTGTTAAACTTTGCATACAACTGTTGCTCTCGAAGAATCTGAAGAACTACGCGAAGATGCTGCTTATGATCTTTCTCACTCCAACTATAGACCAAGATATCATCAATAAACACTATCATAAACTGGTCTAGGTAAGGCATGAAGATGCTATTCATGAGAGACGTGAATATAACTGGTGCATTGGTCGCTCCAAATGCATAACTAGGAACTCCCAATGACCATATCTAGATCTGAACACCGTCTTGGATATATTCTGCTCACTGAATTTGATCTGATGATACCCAGACCGCAAATCATCTTAGAAAATATAGTTGCCCTACTAAGCTAATCAAACAAGTCATCTATCCTGGGCAAGGGATACTTATTCTTAATGGTTGCCTCATTTAGTGTTCTATAATCAATAACTAAATGTGATAAATCATCCATGTTTTTAAAAAGAAGTAACATGGCTCTCCAAGGCGGTGCATTAGGTCTAATGAATCCCTTATCTCTTAAATCCTCAATCATCTGGTACAAGATTTCCAACTCAGATAGTAATATCCTATAAAATCTCTCTGAAACTGGCTTTGCTCTCGGGATCAAATCAATGTGGAACTCCATATCTCTAAGTGGTGGTACATCTGGTAGCTCGTCGAAAAATACGTCAAGAAACTCACAAACTACCCTGGGAAACTGTGCCTCCTTGGCCTCCGCCATCATCAATGTAACCTCTGGTGACTTTACTATACCTCTCAAGAATGAGAACTTCTCCCCACTAGGTACATAAAAGATAACCTTGCTACTATGGCAATCTATCATCGCGTGTCTCGCACTCAACCAATCCATCCCAAGGATGACATCATAATCGCCCATAGGAAACTCTATCAGCCTCCGAAAAACTCTCTCCCGCACACTATAACACTACACGAGAGATATACTCTTTCTACTCCTACGAGACCATTACCAGTAAATATATTATACCTTACAAGTAAGAACTCAGACTCTAATCCAACTCATGTCGTAAAGCGTGTAAATATAAATGAATGTGATACACCAGAATTAAATAAAACTGAAGCTGAATAAAAATGGACGAGAATGATACCTGCTACCACCTCTCCTGCTGCCAAAGCCTCCTCTATCGATAGCAAGAAAGCTCGACCCTGCCCTCTGGGTGCTGGTCCCCTTTGTTACTGACCTCTAGGTCTCACTTGTGTCTGGTCCTGCGCATACTGTTGCGGCCTTTTGTGGAATGCCTGAGCCTGTGGAGGAAAAGGTCTCTGAATCTGCTGTTGCTACACTAGTGCGAGTGCCCTGTACAACAGCTCTGCTGGCCGAACTGTTGACTGGGCTGATGATGATCCAGTCTGGTTCTTCCTAGGATATGCTCTGACCATGTGGTTTGATGCCTCACACACTAAGTGTGGTGGCCCATGCAGGTCAGAGCATATTGTCTCGGTTACGTTACTGTACCGAGCAAGCCTGCAAATAAGATTAGAGTATAGGATCTCATCCACAACTGACTGTGACTCATCCTCCTTCTAATCTATTCCGTTGAATAATTGTATCATGCTTGATTCATGTGCCTACCCATTAGTTCCTTAAGTGTAGCCTTATCCTAGAAAATAGAAGTCCCTGTTGTTAGGTAATAAGTAGGGTAACTCTCCTAGTAAGAGTAACTAGAACCCTGATGTAGCGCCCCGTTCTCCCGATGCGGAGAGCGCGGCTAAGAAACACAAGACGGTATTGTTCGATCGGGATAGATTGAATTAAGAACTCGTCCTCGTTATGGATTTGTTTCTTCTGAATCGATTCCCATATTCAGTGGACTGCGCCCCAAGGATCGGCTTAGCGGCAGAGTCAGGAGGGACCTCTCCGCTGCTATCTTTTATTGCCTCGGTTTTCGATGTCGCTTGTTGCTTTCGTGCTTTGAGTTGGTTTTGGGATTTGCTTGTTTTCCTTGAACGGTTTCGATGGTTTTCATTGGTTTCGTTCATTGAACTGCACTTCAATTCTGAGATTTGGAAAAGGGGAAGAGGTATTGATCGAGCTATTCGTAATGCAGGTGAACGAAGCTTCCTCCTGCTCTATATAATACTTTCCATTCCAAAGAACGGAGTCGTGAAGCGCCTCTTTCCTTCTCCCTTCCAAAATTTAAGTGAGTGGCTACCAACCCGATTAGCTAGCCCTGCTTCCAAGCTTCACTCCTTCGCCCCGATCAAACGATACCAAGTAATAATAAAAGAAACCAAGATAAAAGAGAATAGACTTGGTTCTTATGCTTGTCAATCAAATATGTGAACTGTTATCATACTGTATGCTAGTTCGTTCATAACTGTTCTATAAATCGTGCTAAGTATGGAACACCTTGTATGCGCTAAACTGTTCATAGAGGCTATGTTAAATAAATCATGCAATACCGACTGTCCCGTACTACTGTTTGCCTCGACTGCATGAACTGTTAACTTAGCAAACGTACTGTTCGATCACGGACAACTTGTGCACAAGGTAACTGGTTCCTGCAGACGGTCGCTGGGGCACTGGCACCGATCCGGTCCGGACGGAACTCTACTGTATAGTCTACTGTACTGGACGAGATGGCTTGTGGCACCACTGTACATTGGCTACAAACCATCTCCGTCTAAGACTATTGTCCATTGTGGCATCACGTCAAGTGATCCATTGTATATTTAAACCTGTTGCATACTAACTTGTGTCTTCGTTTCAGGGAAGGCAAGGTAAGTATTGTGCAGGTAATTCAGACGGTCAGGTAAAATCCACCTAACAGTGGCACGTTCATTTCAGTAAATTCAATATACTGCTTACTTGTAAATGAACTAAGGCAAGATAGAAACCCACAAATATGCATGCTTCACTAAACAACGTGTTGATTGGTATAGTCAGGCTAGCTCGCCTTCACCAGTATGTTTCGATATGCTGACCCTCGTTGAAACAGGTTCTCCGCACCAAGGCGAACCGAGCGAGGAGCCGAAGTCGTCTTCCCGATCCAGTCCAGCTGTTGGCGCATCTTCACCGCGCCCCTGTAGCCTTTTGAAGTCCGAAGTTGCAACTCTTCATACACAAATGCAGCTCCGTGGCAAAGCCGTCCTCCAGCCTGGAGGTCTATACATTTTGAAGTTATAAAAGGATGTAATGTACAGGACTGCTATCTCATTTTGAGTCAACCCTTTTGTAAGCCGTTCGGCATATTAGCTGACTCGTTCAAGAGTTTGTAATAGATGTTCATTATCAATAAAGAGAACTTTTCTATGTTTCAAATCTGTGTTTCAATTTATCTGCGTACTCTAAATATGTGCTTGCTATGCAAATCATTAAAGCCTTGTGCGGGCGCAACTCCAGGCCCGCACGGCGGTCACGACTCAGGGGACGCCTCGGGGCATGACATAGTGGTATCAGAGCACAGATTCAAAGTTCCTTAGACTTCGTACTGGAAAAGTTCCTTTAACGATCAAAAATTCCTGTGCGAACTCTTGAACTCGCTAGGCCAAAATGAGATACATTCATGCAATAAGTCCATAATACATTATGATCCTAATGTAATTTACCTTCTTTTGAAGGAATGGCTCCAGCGCAATCTGCAGCGCAAGCCCCGGATGAAACGCAAGGCCAAGGAAGTAGTTCGGGCACTTCGGGAAGTTCAGAAAGCCAGCGAGCCACGCCAAGCATCGATCCCGTTCAGCAAATATTGCGGATGTTGGGGGAAAACCAACAAAGGGACGAGGCTTGCCATGAACGGGCCGAGAAGCAAGCGGAAGAGAGTCAGCTCAAGTTTCAAGACAATATAGAAGCACGATTCTCTGTCCAACAGAAGCAGGTAGATACCCTGCATCAGATCGTTCAGACTTTGGCTGCCAACCATTCCGCCGCAACAACAACGACTCCGGTGGAGCAGCCCGTGCTTGAAGTAGAGACACCGCAAATTCCAAGAGCGAGGGACGTGACTGCCTTCGACTTTGGCCACTTCAAGAAAGTCTGTAACACCCCATTCAACGGGACTGAGGACCCAGTCGTAGCTCTATATTGGTTGGCCGAACTTGAAGATCACTTCGCTCTGCTAGAGGTCCCCGAAGATAAGCGCGTCTCCTGCGCGCAACTACAGCTCCGTCTCAACGCGCACGATTGGTGGGACGTGCATCGACGATCTCTCCAATTTGATCATGGAGAGGAACCGATCTCGTGGACGACTTTTCGTGCCGCGTTCGAAGAGGAGTATGTACCCCCTCCAGTCCAACGTCAAATGGAGAACGAGTTCGTGCAGCTGCGGCAAGGCAGCATGACAGTTAAAGAGTACTCCGCCGAGTTCAACCGACTCTCCAAATTCGCTAGGGCCTATTTACCTGATACAGCGAGTCGAGCTAGAAGGTTTGAAGGTGGACTACGCCCTGTCATCCATTCGCACGTAGCCGTTCCTCAGTATCGGACAATACGTGAAGTCATGAATCACGCCCTGTCGCTCGAACCACACTATCCTCACGTTTCTGCCGGCGCTGTGCATACATACAATCACAAACGCCAAAGCAACGACAAAGAAAACAACGCTGCAAAATGTCACAACGATGGCGGAAAGCAGAATGCAAACCAGCTCTGTAACTTCTGTAAACGACCGGGGCACATATTTGAGAAGTGTCGCCTGAAACTTGGGTTATGTTTAGTTTGCGGTGAGGCAAACCATACCGTTCGTGACTGTCCACTAAGCCGCCTTAACCGTCGTCCCCAACGAAATAATCCCTAACGGTAAGTTCTACCCTAAGTTTCGGGACGAAACTTCCAATTAGTTGGGTAGGATGTAGCGCCCCGTTCTCCCGATGCGGAGAGCGCGGCTAAGAAACACAAGACGGTATCGTTCGATCGGGATAGATTGAATTAAGAACTCGTCCTCGTTATGGATTTGTTTCTTCGGAATCGATTCCCATATTCAGTGGACTGCGCCCCAAGGATCGGCTTAGCGGCAGAGTCAGGAGGGACCTCTCCGCTGCTATCTTTTATTGCCTCGGTTTTCGATGTCGCTTGTTGCTTTCGTGTTTTGAGTTGGTTTTGGGAATTGCTTGTTTTCCTTGAACGGTTTTGATGGTTTTTATTGGTTTCGTTCATTGAACTGCACTTCAATTCTGAGATTTGGAAAAGGGGAAGAGGTATTGATCGAGCTATTCGTAATGCAGGTGAACGAAGCTTCCTCCTGCTCTATATAATACTTTCCATTCCAAAGAACGGAGTCGTGAAGTGCCTCTTTCCTTCTCTCTTCCAAAATCTAAGTGAGTGGCTACCAACCCGATTAGCTAGCCCTGCTTCCAAGCTTCACTCCTTCGACCCGATCAAACGATACCAAGTAATAATAAAAGAAACCAAGATAAAAGAGAATAGACTTGGTTCTTATGCTTGTCAATCAAATATGTGAACTGTTATCATACTGTATGCTAGTTCGTTCATAACTGTTCTATAAATCGTGCTAAGTATGGAACACCTTGTATGCGCTAAACTGTTCATAGAGGCTATGTTAAATAAATCATGCAATACCGACTGTCCCGTACTGCTGTTTGCCTCGACTGCATGAACTGTTAACTTAGCAAACGTACTGTTCGATCACGGACAACTTGTGCACAAGGTAACTGGTTCCTGCGGACGATCGCTGGGGCACTGGCACCGATCCGGTCCGGACGAAACTCTACTGTATAGTCTACTGTACTGGACGAGATGGCTTGTGGCACCACTGTACATTGGCTGCAAACCATCTCCGTCTAAGACTATTGTCCATTGTGGCATCACGTCAAGTGATCCATTGTATATTTAAACCTGTTGCATACTAACTTGTGTCTTCGTTTCAGGGAAGGCAAGGTAAGTATTGTGCAGGTAATTCAGACGGTCAGGTAAAATCCACCTAACGGTGGCACATTCATTTCAGTAAATTCAATATGCTGCTTACTTGTAAATGAACTAAGGCAAGATAGAAACCCACAAATATGCATGCTTCACTAAACAACGTGTTGATTGGTATAGTCAGGCTAGCTCGCCTTCACCAGCATGTTTCGATATGCTGACCCTCGTTGAAACAGGTTCTCCGCACCAAGGCGAACCGAGCGAGGAGCCGAAGTCGTCTTCCCGATCCAGTCCAGCTGTTGGCGCATCTTCACCGCGCCCCTGTAGTCTTTTGAAGTCCGAAGTTGCAACTCTTCATACACAAATGCAGCTCCGTGGCAAAGCCGTCCTCCAGCCTGGAGGTCTATACATTTTGAAGTTATAAAAGGATGTAATGTACAGGACTGCTATCTCATTTTGAGTCAACCCTTTTGTAAGCCGTTCGGCATATTAGCTGACTCGTTCAAGAGTTTGTAATAGATGTTCATTATCAATAAAGAGAACTTTTCTATGTTTCAAATCTGTGTTTCAATTTATCTGCGTACTCTAAATATGTGCTTGCTATGCAAATCATTAAAGCCTTGTGCGGGCGCAACTCCAGGCCCGCACGGCGGTCACGACTCGGGGGACGCCTCGGGGCGTGACACCTGACACGTCCCTAGGTTTAGAATATTTAAGTAAACCCTAGTATCCGTATATAAAGAATGGCTTACCATTATTCATTGACGTAATTAAGAATGACTTAAGTGTAGTATAAGCACTACTAGATCTAGTTAGAGATTTGACCCTAATGTTAACCCTAGTATGGAGGAACCAATAGAAAATCCGAGATCGAATGTAGGGACAGAACCTAATTTGCATAGTGAGATAATGTTAGGATATAGATCCTTGTCTTGATATTAGCAGACAGTACCTCAGGAAGCCCAGAGCAACGAGTATGACACTCCCCTTGGTCTCACCTCAAATACGGAGAATTGCTCTCCACCTTCTACTTAGGAAACCATAATATTATCTTGAGTCCCTCTATTTTAATTTCATACCTTGTTCCCTGCAACCTTAACGTTCGCCAATTGTTCGACGATTTAAATTGTGTTCTTCCCCCTTTATCTTTCAACTCGTGCTACTTAACACCTCTGATTATAAGCCAAGTGATCTTATTCTATGTTAGGATATATAGTTTGCTAGGATAATAATTGTAATCTTGAACTTTGAATTTTGTGCGTGGTAGTTAGAATTTGATAGTTTGAGTTGTTCCCTTAGATTATGATTTGATTATTCTTAGTTTTAAATCACGTAACATGTACCCCACCTCAATATAGATTATATCCTCTTTTTCTTTGAAGACCAGTAATTTCTCTATTCATACTATTGATACTTATTCTATAAGCACTATGATTAAGACTTAAGATGGCCATTACCTACATGATACAATGGGAGACCCAAATATGTACTAAGATCCGTTCCTCATATAGCCCTATGAGGATTTGTACTTTATTTACAAGAACCTTATTAATTTGTAGGATCCCCTTAAGACCGTCACAGTATTAGTTTATTATTTTGATTTGGGTAGTATGCCTCACAACATAGTATCACATAGCCCTATTGACCCATTGATGAAGTATAATAGGATGACATAAGTTTAGACTTGCATGAGAAGATAGTGTTTATTCAGACTGTAGAAATTATAGGCCCAAACTCCTATTTGGTCGACTAGCGACTTAGACAAGGAGTTGGTATGACAACTGTAAAGATTTTAGAGTCTTAATTTTGTATCTTGTTTGGTTTTGTGAACTTAAATTATTTTGTAATTTCTTTCATCATAATCTAGCGTACTTATATTTTTGTACTACCTCTACATATGCTGTTGTTACAGCCTAGTTTTGCAAGCTCATCCTTTTATCAAGCTTGTTCATGATATATGTATTATTGGACGCGTACACTAATATATTTCAGAATCAGTGTACTACGGTCTGATCAACCATAGTGCGCTTGGTTCACCCTTTGTATAATTACTTTACGTGGATTGAGATATATAGTGATTAGTAGACGAATGTACTTGCCCTCTAGATATGTCTGAGCATATCGTATCCGTTACGTAACTGTACCGATGCGAGCTTGTGAATAGGAATTACCCAAAATAGAATTTTAATCCGCAACTGCCTTGACAATTCCTATTGAATTCTTTAAACGCCTTGATCCCCATACTCCTAATCTATTACCTTCCCCTTGAACTCTTTATTATTGTTTTCCGTCTTCCCTTATTTTAGAAAGACGAGACCTCGTGCTTAGCATAAGTTGTTACACAAATAGTATTAGATGTACCCTATAGGCCAATTACATTATTTGATGATTAATTTGTAACCAAGGGCATATCACATGTAATATATTTGGTGTTAAAACTTTTGAGGAATGAGTAACATGATTAATTAAAATTGAGGAATAAGTTTTCTTAAATGAAAGAGCCTTATGTGATTGATGGGTAAACTCTAAGTTTGGTAGCAGTTGCATTTATCCGCTTGAGAGGAATTTCTTTAGATTGTGATCGAGCAAAATCTGATTGAAAGGTTCAAGTCATTTTAAATTCTAGAATTTTGGACGAATAAGTAAGAGGATGAGGATCAATGAATTTTAATTTTTAGCATATGACTTAAATTTTAATATTGAAGGTTGAATCAACAATTTAAAACCTCGAGAAAAATAAATAGAACTCTAAACACGGACATGGACGGATAAAATCTTAAATTTGAGGATTAAATTAAAAGAAATTTTTGATTGCAGGATTTCCTATTTGAACTATTGAGGATATAAATTGAATTTAAATTTGAAGAAGTACAAAAGTCCACAAGTTGAAAAATAGGAGGAAAAATTTGATTAGAATCATTTCTAAAAGAGATTTTGTTAATCAGAGATCGCGATATAAAATTTGATATGCGAAGATATTATGTAGATTGAAGATAAATTTAGATGTTGATGAGGAAGTACGATAGGTTGAAATTTGATTTGGACAGTGACCATCCTAATTTTGAAGTGATTACGAAGGATGGATTAAAATTTTAATTATCGCAAAGATATCGCGATTGACTTGTCTTATGTATGTAAAGGGATAACAGACTATGCCTTATTTTAATTTCGAGGACAAAATTATTTTTAAGTTGGGTAGATTGTAAACCCCCTCACTAAAAATTAGGTTTATTTGGCATAAATAGAGAAACTAGGGCTAGATTGAATCCAAATAGAAATAGGACTCAGTGTTTATTTAGTTTTGTATTGTTTATGATGCTTAACACACCTTACCGTTGCTTTATTCATTAGAGCACTATACTAGCCATTGCCTATCTGCAAAATTTACAACCCTGTCCTAGACATGACCACCATCTATTCTGACCTCTATATAAATTATAATCATGCTTTCTGGTGCGACATTTTAGTCGCACAATAAACGTCACGGACGTTATTTCGTAATTCTAAATATAAATTTTGACTTTGTACCCTTGTGCATTCCAATCGAGATGGGAGACATAATCTTGACCATTTTGTACAACCTAAATTTTATTAATATTCTACACTGTATCTTCTATGCCCCAGACGCTTGTCCCGACCTAATCTTATTTCTAGGTACTCCTAATTAATTCCAGAACACCGTGTGCGGTAATTTTAATAAATTAAATCTAATTTCTGCCTTGTGCAATTTTTCTAATTGTTGGGGGATTTTATGCACAAACGCGTTGAGATATCCCCACCATTTGACAATACGTGAAGAAATCCAATTTTTCCTTTATGTGATCTTTCCGTAATTTTTGGGATGTGCAATGCGCGCACATCGTCCCGTATATTAATTTATCCTTGTATTTAATTAATGCATATTCCAGCCCTCCCAACATACCCATGTGAGCTCAAGGCCCATACCAAGGAGTGTTGACCAAGTCCTAATCCTAGGTCAAACCCAAGCCCAAATTTCTACATGTATAAAATTACTTTTTCTATTTTTCTTCTTGACCTAAAAAAGAATCGAATCCCAAAATCCAAAACACTATTCATCTTTCCCCCTCCCCTGTGCCCGACTCCCCCCCATGTCCAGCCCTCGCCGGAGTCAGCCCTCGCCGGAGCCGTTGGCCTCCTCCGCACCTCCCTCTCCTCCCTCGTCGACCTCCCAGTCACCATCACCATCAACTTCCCTAACCCCCTTGTGCCGCTGCCAACCACCGCCGAGACCACCCTTCCCCACCGTCTTCCAGCCATCAACCCCGACTGGGCCACACCGGAGCTCCTGAATGCCTGTACGACCTCGTCGACCTGCTGCACCCGCCCAGAACACCTCCGTCTGGCCGACGAACTCGACCACGAGCAGCCGGCCACCTTCCCGCAGAACCGCCACCACCAGCATCCCCGAGCACCCGACCCCGGTGCTCCAGTGGACGACTCCCCACCGCTGGAGGCGAGAGCAACCCCACCACCATTGCCTCCGCTCGACTTTATCCCGAGCAGCCAACCCCCACCAAAGTCGACCGGACAGCCCCTCTCTTCCCTGCAAACACCATTACCACCACCCTCTTCGACTTCCTCTCCGACTTTATCCCCGTTTCCCCCACGCCCTCCGTTCACCACAGCCCCCTCTCCTCCTTGTCCTCCTCTTGTTGGCCGAACCTCCCTCCCCCTCGCTGGCCGAAGTTTAGTAGCCACCACCAACATCTTCATCATCATATACATTGTCATCTTCCTTATGAAACTCTACCAACACTACCACCATCAACATAAACCTCATCCCATCACCTGCATCATCGTCCTCGAAATCGCTAGCATCCACATTGTCATTCCTGCCGTCATCGACCTCGCCTTCGCCCTCGTCTTCATCATCCTAGTCATCCTTATCATCCTCGTCCACCAACATCATCGTGGTCGTCATCACCATCATGAAATCATCATCGATCTTGGCATCATCATCATCATCCATCCTCAACACATGAAACCCTAATCATTGTCTCGTCATCTTCATTACCACCATCACCATCTTTGTCATCTGTAATCATCATCATCGCTTCCATCGTCATCGTTATCTATATCGTTATCATCATCGTCGTCTTAGTCATCACCTTCACCACCATCATCACTAGCATCCCAGTCACCCTCTACAGCATCCTCCTCACCTCCTCACCTAATCACCATGATCGGTATCACCCTTAGCAACCTCAAACTCGTCACCCTCGCCCTCGTGTTCACTATAAACCCGACACCCTCGCCAGACAAACCACAGTAGTCACTCCGCTTCCCGTACCTGTGCACGCTAACCCCGAAGATCTGTTAGATTTAGCTGCGCGACTTCCGGAGCTGGTTATTGGGACTACACAATCGCTTGCCAGGCAAGTATACCTTGCCTTGTTATACTGTTTAAATTCTGTATTATTAACTGCATATTTATTATTTAACTGTGCGCGTCCGAGAGAGACTCGGGTGCAGTCAACGGAGGCATTGACGTTAGGATAGTGTCTGACCTAGTGTCTAGTAGACCCACCTGAAGTCGTGGAGTTATTGGTATGACTCCCCAGGCCTTGACATATTTCTTACACGTATTGTGAGTCTCATATAGGGTACGGTCCTGCGTATATGGTTAGCCACCTGTACGTGTAGGCGTGCGACGGATAGGGTATAACTGCTAATAGTAATGCATGTTAGAAGACTAGCAGTTATTAGTAGGTGGAGCATAGACTGGCGTGGTACGATGGTCCCATCCCTGTCCTTGTTTGGTTGTAAGGATGAACCCTTGCTCTAACGATAGTCTATGAGCCAGAGTTACGACGCCGAGGCATAGTAGCTGACGCGTGTTGTGGATACAACATGCCTAGATCATTGGGTGGGGAGGACGACTAGTAGGCATATGGGACACCCCACTCCTTTACACTGATACCGCACTCGACGGAGTGATACAGACGTATATATATATTACTGATACCATGTTCTGTAGAGTGTTGGACATTACTTGATGACATTGCAGATACCATAAACTATAGAACGTTGGACGTTACTGTATTCCTGCACCCGTGTTATAGGGGGCATATGTGGCATATACTAGCCAGTTGTCACGATTGGTGAATTACGTCAGCATATGTCTAGCCTACACCTTCTCATATACTCACAGTTGTCTTCAAGTTGCATTTTCACTTAGATGGTGTCACGACCCGCACCCGGTTTAGGGGCACGAGTGCGTGGGTACGTCCAGCCTACGCCGCAGCATCGGCGGTAGAACGCTGTCTAGGTATTGATACTATCTAACTAATGTCACGCAAATATCCAATCTCCATTAGGAGGCACGGATGACACAAATAGATGAACATATACTCAATCACAGAATAACAGCACGATAAGATTTCGAAACAAAAATTAAAATTAAACACAACACAAGTCCACAAGAAAAACTTAACTTAACAATATCCAAGAATCATCAAAATGCCGGAGACAAATCCGGTACCAAATAGTCTACTAAAAGAACTAACAAGAAATAATAATTTCCAGCTAGACCTCCTGGAATCACAACTACTACCAAGTCTGCAGCTACACACCATAGTCCATAAAGTGTCGGACAGCGGTCCACTAAGGCATAGTCTGGAAAAATGTTTCCAGTCAGGAAGGAGCAAAGCACAATCTCAAATAACAGTTCCATTAATTGATAATGTCTATAATACAATAAAACATGTCATGCTAGCTACTGAGAAGAAAATGTAATGACAGTTTAAGAGAGACAGGCAATGTAAAGAGACAGGCAATAGGCAATATGATACAGTCAGTGCATGTATAAAAATGGAAGAACAAGGAACAGTATCATATACGGGTGATGTAGTATATGATCTAAAATAGAGAACTGTAACTATTCTAAGTGTTTGAAATAGTAGTTTCAAAATGTGATCGGCTTGGGACATGTACAGTAGCTACAGTCTGGCTAATCATACGTGGGGGTATGATTGACACCAATAATATTTAATTATGCAATGGGTATTTGATCACATTTCTCACTAGCCATTTCCCCGCCCCCAACTAGTACTGTGGATCCAATCATGACACGTCACGAATACACAACATTGTCTAATATATTAAGTACAATGTCTAATAAATTATTTACAATGTCTAATATCAATGTCTAATGTAAATGTCAATGTCAATGTAAATGTCGTGTATAATGTCGATACGAAAATCAAGGTAACATCTCATGACTGCAGATCCAAGCTATACTAGTCCGTGTAGCACAGTGTCAAAGATTCAGTTGTAACATTTCAAGATCATTGAACTTATAGCTATTATCAAGAATTGGAAATTATCAGAGAATGTACTTGCCTCGGTCCTTAGCTGGTATTTATGGTGTCCTGTTCCAGAGTATCCCCTGGTAAACCAACAGTCCTATAAACACATCACAATATGACATTTGTATCAGATGCTATCCTAACACACAATAGAAATACACTGGCCTCAGGGCCATGCCAGGCAGGGCACTAGTCAACTAAGGTCATCTAGTAGGACTACATATTTAAATAACATCTTATTAATTAATTACATATAATATCCCTCAATACAATTGTAGATATATGTATAAATATATATACTTTAAAATAAATGATTCTTGTATGTATATATAAACATAATAATTTATACTTACAATATTTTATACATGCACCAAATTTAAATACATTTACAATATATATATATATACCTTTTAAAATTACATATTTAATTTATACTAGTGTATACTCATATATATGCCAAAAATACATTAATTAAATATAAATACTTTACATTTTATATACAAATTACATGAAATACATATACCAATTATTTATACAATTAAATAAAATAATTACTATACATATTTATATTTTAAATACTTACAATATATATACTATACATATACAATTTAAATTAAATACATATACTAATTATCAAATACATATACTAGCTTATACAAATTATATATATATACCAATATTATATATACTATTAAATTAACTACATATTTATACCATTTATTTAAATACATACAATATTATACCAAATTAAGCTATATACACATTAATTAAATATTTAAACAACATTTATATATATATATACATTATATATATATCTATATACATGCACTATACTATATATACAAACATATACTAGTTTACTCATTAATTAAAATATATAACAAATATATATATATATAGATATGCATTTTGATATATATATATATACATATATATATATATATATATATATATATATATATATAGAGGGAAGGAGAGAGAGAGGGGCTTACAGTGGGGCTTGCCGGAGTTTGCTGGCCGGCCGCCGGAGTTTGCTGCCGGGGAGGACTCGCGAGAGGAGGAGCAGCGGGGTCGGGGTGCTCGCCGGCCGGAGATGCGAGGGGGATCCGCCGGGCTGCACAGTGGCTCGGGCCGGAGCACACAGGGGCAGCCGCCGGGGTTCTGATATTTTGTAGGGTCAGGGGACACTGTAAGATGGGTATGGGCTGAATTTGCAGGGCACTAGAATTAATTTGGGATTTTAAAATCAGATAAAATGGTATCCTCAATTTAAATAGAAATAAATGCAAGTTGTGTTCAACAATTAATTTGGAGTACTTGGGGTCAAAATCAGATCAAGTCATCAATACCAATGTTGAAGAAGACTCAGAACAGAATATTACCCTAATTTGGGCCGCACGAAAAATAGGTCAAGATGGCCTCCAATTTTCGATTGGAACGCACAACGATACAAAAATAGGAAATTAAAAATAAACGTCCGCGACGACTTTTGTGCAGCCAGAAACAATGCACAGGGAGCAAAATTATGAGTTGCAAAAATAGCAGAATTGAAGGCGGACATGTCTAGAGCAAGATTGTGAAATTTGTTGGAAGACAAAAGTCTGGATAGTGCTCCAAATATCGAAGCAAAGGCAATGCGCAAAATATTAAATAAAATACAGTAATTAATTGCAATCTCTAAATATTAAATTCTAAATAAAATAATAAAATCCAGAATTCTATAATTCGGACAGGGGTTCGTCCACTGGGCTTCTAGGTCTGTCTGCTAGCTAAATAAAATAATTAATACTGCATATAATTTATATTTAATTACACATCACACATAATAATTATTTAAATCAATATACTATTATGCAATTAATCAATTGTAAATAACATAATATTAAATATTGAAAAAATTCGAAAATACCCCTGTTTTCAGAATGTGGTAGTGACAAGTCTACCCACCTTAAAAGAATTTCGTCCTCGAAATTTAAAATTCTCATACTAGTGTTTAAATCATACACACTACTATTCCCTCAATTAAATTCATCAACCACGAATAATCCACAAGGTCTTTCACAATTTCAAAAATCTGACATTATTGTATAACCTGAAAATCCTCAAAGTAAATCAAAGTCCATCAAAATTTCTTGAAAGTTTTGAGTTATAATTCAATACCCGGAATTTTAATATCCACTCCTCAACAATATGATATTTAAGGATTCTCCAAATGTTACATCCAAGTATAAAGTTCTAAAATTCATAACTTGCAACTAAATAAATACATTGATAAATCTCCCAAATTTCCAAATTAATAACCAACTTAAACATGTCATAATCCTTCCTGGAATTAATACATCATAATTTCCGTCATGTTAAATTCTTGACCCTTTATTTAAATCAATGTTTATCCTCGAATTTTTAAATCCTCGATGGTTTTATTTATGTATTTATTCCCATCAAATTTAAATTCCTTATATCATATAATCATGAACTACTCCATATTGTTACCTCACAATAAATTCTTTCAAAGATTCTATAAATAGCATATCCCTAAAAATCTTCAAAAATAAATCAAATCACATTCTTATCACAATATTCTCTAAAATTTTAAGTTTATAACGAAATACAAGAATTTAATATTCAATCCTCTAATTGAACTCTATTCAATGCATATTTCAAAAATTGAATCTCGTCCCAAATTTGAATTTAACACTAATCCATTTGTGTTCTTTATCCCTCGATTTTTTTTTTTCTCATAATATGCAACGATGAAATACTTATGGAACCTCCAATACAATATTCAAAAATATAAGTTCACAACTTGCAGTCCAACAATTATATCGATGGCCTTCTTAAATTCCTCAAATTCACTGACAATTTCAATCATTTCATAATTTTCTAAAAATCAATGATTTAACAAAAACTTCAATTACGCCATATTAAATTCCCAACTCTTTATTTAATTTAATATTTTTCCTCAAAATTTTGGCACCTTGTCTCTCTTTGTCAAGTCATAACCTCTTTGTTAATCTTTATTACAGTTAAATCCTCAACAATCAAAGTCTAAGAGAATTTTACCTACACTCATACAACATGCAACCTAAAGGAATTATGTATGATCATAGTGTCTTTTGCCAAGGTATTACAGTCTCTGTAACAGGGGTACTACTAACTACATTATAACAAGAATCATGCATGCAAGCTACGGTACTAAGCAATCAATCAATCAATCAAATAGATAGGAACAGAAGGAAGGACAGAACAGAACCTGCTAACACATTACCTGCAGTATCGGTCTCCTCGACCGTCACCGCAATTGCCCGTCCTGCTGGGGTGGTTCCCTCCGCGGGTACTGAGCAATATACGGTTCCACAGGTAGCCTAACTGGATCTCTATAATCTGAAGTTGTGCGCTGGCCGGGAAGATAAGAGGCTCGAAGACAATCCCTTACTCGATGTCCCACAGTGCCGCAAAGCAAACAAAGTCCTAGCCTCGTTCTACAGCTCTCCCAAAGGTGACCTGGCTTCTTACAGAAGTGACAAGTTCGTTGATCCTGCTGTACAGGAACTGGTGCCGGGTACTGCTGTTGATACTGAAATGCCCTCGGTTGTCGCCGAATTGGAATTGGTGCCTGGTACTGCTGTTGATACTGAAATGCCCTCGGCTGCCACTGGCCAGGATACTGCTGGGCAACTCTCTCAACTGTCTGTAGTGCCATCTGGTGAGCGTTCTCCATGCTCTCTCTCATCAGCTCGGTTTGTGCCTGGTGCGCTTCTGCTTGCACCCTCTGAGCCTCAGCTTGAACTCGCTGAGCATCTGCCGCCATTTTCTGGGCCTCTACCATGCCTTGGATCAAGGTGAACATCTGTGCTCCGTCAAAGGGCAAACCTCCGGAAATCAGAGTCGGTGGAGGAGGAAGGTCGTCCGTCACAGCTGTGGCTATCTTCTGAACAGGTGGAGAAGGAAGATCACCTACGTGCATCGGAGATGTAGGAGGAATTACTGCTGTCTGTCCCTCAGGTGGAGAGGTGGCAGACCCTTCTAAAGCTGGTGTTCCCGCTCTCGTAGATAGTGTCTTCGGCAACATCCTGAAGACAGATCCCAACGAATCAATTTAGGCAAAATGCGATATCATCAAGGGAGGACAGTACAGTTCTAAAGAAGCAACATTCAAGATAAATAGATTGGAAATAAACCTTAGTTGATTGCACAGATCAAAGATGCATCCATGGTTGATACCTCTATCCTTATAGGTACCACAGTTCTATCACAAGCACTCTCACTGCTAGCTTCCTTACCTACTGCAATCGCTAATACTAGTTAATCTTATCACTCAATGCATATCAATTTCAATACACTATACTAAGTACTGCACTTTCTAGTACAACCCTTGATGATCACCCAAGTCAGTTTGCAGTGAATATCAATCATGCTCAAGCCAACATATCCTTACACATGCATCTTACCTACTTATCATATCTCTCCCATTATAAAATCTTATCCTCAAATAAATATTCCTCAAAATAACTCCTCGAATAAAAATTAAAGTAAATGTATACACTTTCCTCAAGGTCAATTATTTAAATACTGAAATGAAAACTTAATCACACAAAATCCTTACAGACTTGTCTAGGTTTAATGAATCGAATCTGAATCCTCAAAAATAAAATTTTAATAACCATATTTCAACTCTTCAATTTCAAAATTTTGCAATTCATTGAAATCTTCAAAATAAGATTTTATTAACATAATATCTCAACCTCTCTAAATTTTTAAAATTTGAAATTCATTTTCAATCCTCAAAATTAAAATTAAAATCCACCCTTCGTAGTCCAATAGCCCTAATGTTAATCATTTTCACTGTCCTCATCGACATGTGTTATCAGATAATATCATAATTCAGTCTGCAAATTCTTTTTAATATAAAATCAACCCTACAATGAAACCCAAAATCCTAACTTAAATACCTAATTAACAACAATCAAATCAAGTGAAACCAAAATCCTAATTTAATAACAAATCAACAATGATCAAATTCAATATCAACAAGTGAGAATGGACAGAACAAGGGAATGATTTTAAATTGGAAGTTTCAACAAGATTCTCAGGGGTCATCCCAGGAATCTCTCAAGAAATTGTGATTGAGTATTTGCTCTCGTCCTAGTATCCTATGTCCTAGATTCTATAGCAGGTACGCAGTAGTATAACAAGGATGCTACACTACTACGACATCGCACAACTCGCGAAGTCTGACCTGCATGGGCCACCACTAAAAACGTGTCACGACCCGCACCCGGTTTAGGGGCACGAGTGCGTGGGTACGTCCAGCCTACGCCGCAGCATCGGCGGTAGAACGCTGTCTAGGTATTGATACTATCTAACTAATGTCACGCAAATATCCAATCTCCATTAGGAGGCACGGATGACACAAATAGATGAACATATACTCAATCACAGAATAACAGCACGATAAGATTTCAAAACAGAAATTAAAATTAAACACAACACAAGTCCACAAGAAAAACTTAACTTAACAATATCCAAGAATCATCAAAATGCCGGAGACAAATCCGGTACCAAATAGTCTACTAAAAGAACTAACAAGAAATAATAATTTCCAGCTAGACCTCCTGGAATCACAACTACTACCAAGTCTGCAGCTACACACCATAGTCCATAAAGTGTCGGACAGCGGTCCACTAAGGCATAGTCTGGAAAAATGTTTCCAGTCAGGAAGGAGCAAAGCACAATCTCAAATAACAGTTCCATTAATTGATAATGTCTATAATACAATAAAACATGTCATGCTAGCTACTGAGAAGAAAATGTAATGACAGTTTAAGAGAGACAGGCAATGTAAAGAGACAGGCAATAGGCAATATGATACAGTCAGTGCATGTATAAAAATGGAAGAACAAGGAACAGTATCATATACGGGTGATGTAGTATATGATCTAAAATAGAGAACTGTAACTATTCTAAGTGTTTGAAATAGTAGTTTCAAAATGTGATCGGCTTGGGACATGTACAGTAGCTACAGTCTGGCTAATCATACGTGGGGGTATGATTGACACCAATAATATTTAATTATGCAATGGGTATTTGATCACATTTCTCACTAGCCATTTCCCCGCCCCCAACTAGTACTGTGGATCCAATCATGACACGTCACGAATACACAACATTGTCTAATATATTAAGTACAATGTCTAATAAATTATTTACATTGTCTAATATCAATGTCTAATGTAAATGTCAATGTCAATGTAAATGTCGTGTATAATGTCGATACGAAAATCAAGGTAACATCTCATGACTGCAGATCCAAGCTATACTAGTCCGTGTAGCACAGTGTCAAAGATTCAGTTGTAACATTTCAAGATCATTGAACTTATAGCTATTATCAAGAATTGGAAATTATCAGAGAATGTACTTGCCTCGGTCCTTAGCTGGTATTTATGGTGTCCTGTTCCAGAGTATCCCCTGGTAAACCAACAGTCCTATAAACACATCACAATATGACATTTGTATCAGAAGCTATCCTAATACACAATAGAAATACACTGGCCTCAGGGCCATGCCAGGCAGGGCACTAGTCAACTAAGGTCATCTAGTAGGACTACATATTTAAATAACATCTTATTAATTAATTACATATAATATCCCTCAATACAATTGTAGATATATGTATAAATATATATACTTTAAAATAAATGATTCTTGTATGTATATATAAACATAATAATTTATACTTACAATATTTTATACATGCACCAAATTTAAATACATTTACAATATATATATATATACCTTTTAAAATTACATATTTAATTTATACTAGTGTATACTCATATATATGCCAAAAATACATTAATTAAATATAAATACTTTACATTTTATATACAAATTACATGAAATACATATACCAATTATTTATACAATTAAATAAAATAATTACTATACATATTTATATTTTAAATACTTACAATATATATACTATACATATACAATTTAAATTAAATACATATACTAATTATCAAATACATATACTAGCTTATACAAATTATATATATATACCAATATTATATATACTATTAAATTAACTACATATTTATACCATTTATTTAAATACATACAATATTATACCAAATTAAGCTATATACACATTAATTAAATATTTAAACAACATTTATATATATATATACATTATATATATATCTATATACATGCACTATACTATATATACAAACATATACTAGTTTACTCATTAATTAAAATATATAACAAATATATATATATATAGATATGCATTTTGATATATATATATATACATATATATATATATATATATATATATATATATAGAGGGAAGGAGAGAGAGAGGGGCTTACAGTGGGGCTTGCCGGAGTTTGCTGGCCGGCCGCCGGAGTTTGCTGCCGGGGAGGACTCGCGAGAGGAGGAGCAGCGGGGTCGGGGTGCTCGCCGGCCGGAGATGCGAGGGGGATCCGCCGGGCTGCACAGTGGCTCGGGCCGGAGCACACAGGGGCAGCCGCCGGGGTTCTGATATTTTGTAGGGTCAGGGGACACTGTAAGATGGGTATGGGCTGAATTTGCAGGGCACTAGAATTAATTTGGGATTTTAAAATCAGATAAAATGGTATCCTCAATTTAAATAGAAATAAATGCAAGTTGTGTTCAACAATTAATTTGGAGTACTTGGGGTCAAAATCAGATCAAGTCATCAATACCAATGTTGAAGAAGACTCAGAACAGAATATTACCCTAATTTGGGCCGCACGAAAAATAGGTCAAGATGGCCTCCAATTTTCGATTGGAACGCACAACGATACAAAAATAGGAAATTAAAAATAAACGTCCGCGACGACTTTTGTGCGGCCAGAAACAATGCACAGGGAGCAAAATTATGAGTTGCAAAAATAGCAAAATTGAAGGCGGACATGTCTAGAGCAAGATTGTGAAATTTGTTGGAAGACAAAAGTCTGGATAGTGCTCCAAATATCGAAGCAAAGGCAATGCGCAAAATATTAAATAAAATACAGTAATTAATTGCAATCTCTAAATATTAAATTCTAAATAAAATAATAAAATCCAGAATTCTATAATTCGGACAAGGGTTCGTCCACTGGGCTTCTAGGTCTGTCTGCTAGCTAAATAAAATAATTAATACTGCATATAATTTATATTTAATTACACATCACACATAATAATTATTTAAATCAATATACTATTATGCAATTAATCAATTGTAAATAACATAATATTAAATATTGAAAAAATTCGAAAATACCCCTGTTTTCAGAATGTGGTAGTGACAGATGGTTAGGTCACCTCGGAGTTATTTATTCCGTATTTACTTTATGGCATGCTTTTATGTATCTTGTTATGTCCCTCTGAGGACCTGATCCCTTTCCAGGTGTATTATTCATGAGTATTCGCAGGAGCACAGATCTGGACTTGCTACGCATTTGCGATGAGGTCTTCTCGTAGAGCCCATGATTGGTAGTTGATATTCTTATGTGAATGTATCTTGACTATTCTATATACTTTAGTTCGGTAGTGGATTTGTTTTCATCCGACTACCCTCATTAGATGCTTTACATATAAATATAGTTCTAGATATTGGTTATTCATTGGTATATGATTTCTGTGGATGAGATTTAGCTATGCCTTGTGACATCTATTATTTACCACTTGTGAATTGTTATTCATATTACATCGTACGTGTGTTATGGTATCCATATATTGGAGGGTCATATTCATACGGCTGGCATGATCACGTATCCTAGTCCTACATATTTTTGGGACTGGGGCGTGACACTAAACATAATCTATGTGCCCTACGACACTCTGATACTATCTGCCCAGGTTTCTCGTAATGAAAATAACTGCGAAAAGAAGAAGAAGAAGAAGAAGAAGAAGAAGATGATGATGACTGCCTCTGTTCAGGGAGCATCTGGGAAGATTGCTGAGATGATGTTGTCCTCCTCGAGGATCTAATCGTCAGTACTTGAACTGCTGGAGCTGGTGCTGATGACTGGGATCCTGATCCTTCTAAAATTTTGGGCCTCATCTGGCTCCCAATTCAATCTATAATCCTCTATGATGTACACTTATACCTTCTGGCTGCCCGTATCACCGCATCAAAGGTCTAAAACTCATGCTGCTCCACTTCCAAGATAATCTCTAAATTGAGTCCCTACTGGAACCTCCTTGCCCTCTCCAACTCAGTCGCTACCAAAGTGGGAGCAAACCGACTAAATCTTCCAAACTCTGCCATATAACCATCGACTATCCTGCCCTCTTGTATGAGGTTGTTAAACCTCTGCTGAAGCTCGTAATATGCCACCACGTCAAAATACCTCGCGTGGAACCTCTCACTAAAAATCGTCCATGAAATCGGTGCAGTAAGAAAACCCTCCTACGCTGCCCACCAGTCACGAGCTAAGTCCAATAACTGTAGCCTTACAACTGCTACACGCTCTCTAGCCGGAGTCTATACTGCCTCTATGATGGCCTCAGTGTCCTGTAGCCAAGAATCGAACAAAATTACATCCTCTGTATCATAGAAGTACGGAGGACTGAGACACCTAAAGCAGGTCGCAGAATTATGAATCTGAGAACCACCTCGCTCCAACGTTGTTTGGAACGACTGAGTGAGTACGTCACTCTAGTGCTGTTGGGTTATCATGAAACCTCGAAAGACATCCATCAATGCTCGGACAACAACCTCTGGCTACTCGGGCTGAACTGGGTGCATAGGTCCTGCCTGTTGGTCCGGTACTGCCAGTCGATCTGGCTGGGGATCTACTCTAGGCTCTGCCCCTGAATGCTGAGGTCGATCTCCAGGAATATGCCTGGCTCCCGAATGCTGACCCTTCTTGAGCTGCACTCGATCCATCTGGCCGATAGTAACAGGAATAGTGCCCCTTAAAGTTAAGGACATAAGAGTCAACCGAAGACCATAATAGATCAATAAATAAGCAGATATCAGATCAAGAATCAGGGAAGGAGAAAATAACAAGGGATCAAGGGGAACAATTAAGGATTGAGACATCTAGCAACATCAATAACCCTCCACATATTTGTAAAAACTAGATCAAATTTGCTCAGACAAACATAATTCGCTCAGACAAATCTGCATGGGCTACCACTAAAACTATGTCACGCCCCAGAACCAGAATACTAGAGAGCGAGTCTAACAATCCCAGCTACGTATACTTAGAGCACACCGATACTCCGTATATACGGTAAAGCTGTAAGACGAGGGGTCACTACTACAAACCCACAATCAAGCCTAGGTCTAACAAACCCTAGTATCTCAATCACAAGAATAACATGAATAATAAAAAGATGTAAGATTAGCTAAAATATAATAGTAAAGAGTCCCAAACTATAATGTACAGATGATCATGATGCTAGTAAACACAAAATAAATAAACTAGCCAGAATCTAAGTCATACATCAACCCTAGGATATTTCAATTATGCTATTGCCCGTCGATTAACTGATCAAACCAAAACATGATCTAAATACGTGCTCGGTGACTAAACGACAATAAAAAAAGAAAGTACATTAGAGTGGGGAAGTGAGAAAACCCACTTAAGTGGTCTGGTGCTCCTGGTGGTCACCATCCTTTGGAAGGTACGAAAGATCCTCCGATGCTGCTACTGGATCTGGCTATGCAAAACCAGTGGGATCATACTCCAGATAGCAAGTATCACAAAGGAAGCCAATATAGGAACTTAAACCAACAACACAAGCAATACAAATACTAAAAAAAAGACTGAATATAAATGATCTTATGGTAATACAAGAAATACTCTAAACCTGCAAAGAGACGTATCCATAACTGATAAGCAAATAGAATAGCAAGTACAGAAAATAAACGTATGATCATGTAAAAGCCTATACTAACTGTCATCCATAAATCATGGCAAATCATATAAGTACGGCTTGATACAACACAATGCTAGAGTTCCTTCTGATCGTATGCCCCTGCAGTCTGTCCAGAATATCCATATGCACAAACCAGTACCGAATAATCCTCAAGATACTCTATAATATAAACTACTGGATACTCCACATGATAACTGTATGAATAACCGGGATTGCATGCAATCTTGGAAAATTTCTAGCCATGTACTAAGTGAATCTCTAGTATATTTCTAGCTTTTTCTTGTACGAATCTGGGTGTGGCATTCCACAAAATCCATCCTATACATGATGAAACAAAAGAAGTTCTAATAGTAATATAAACAATTTTTAATATACATTCCACAAACGGACTCATGTAAGCCACGACAACAACCAGGCCACATGAAATCAAGTGAAGCCAAGTAAAGCCATATGAAGCCAGGTAAAGCCATATACAACCATGTAAAGCCATGTCCATCCAGATGAAGCAAAGTGAAACAAATTCAAGCTATGTCCGATGAAGCCGTGTAAAGTCATGCCAAGTCAAGTCCAGTCAATCATGTCATCACCTGTAGCCGTGTAAAGTCGAGTGAAAACAAGTAAAGCCAAGTCAAGTGAAGTCATGTAAAGCCATGTAAGTTCATGTCTAGTCAGGTCATGTCATCGCATGTCCAAGCAAAATCTATAAGAATCAAAATAAAATTACGAAAAATTAAGAATTCCTAAAGAAAGAGCACAATCGGTATACCATCAGTTCAGTCCAGTACACCATCGGTATACCGGTCTAGAGATAGAAAAAATCTTGCAAATTCTGGATTCCAACAATCGGTATACCTTCGATATGGCACTCTAAGTAGGCAAGAAAGGTTCTGGAAAATAAAGTTTCACAAATCAGTATATCGTCGGTATACTGTAGTATACCGTCGGTATGTCGGCCAAGACAAATATCCTGAAGTCGGTTAACAATGTCGGCAATGATCAGTATACCGTCGGTACATTGTAGTACACTGTCGATATACCGATAGGTTCACATAAAATATCTAAAAATTCAAGTCGATCAAAATTGATATACCGTCGGTACACTGTAGTACACCATCGGTATACCAATTTCCAAGGACAAACATGGTTAAAGTCAAGTCTGATTTTTGGGACCCAAATTAAATTCTAAAAATTATCAGAACCAAATCTAACAAGAATTTAAGTCAAGGGTAAGTCTCATATGACAATATAGACTAATTATCACGGTCACAACTCCGGCACCGTTTCCGTTACCGAGTTACCAAAAAGGGACAAAACAAGATTCTACAAGAAATCAAAACTGAAATAGTCACTTGGCTAGGAATCACGGTATAAACAACAATAGTAAAGCATGTCTAGCTAAAAGTAATAACCAAATCTCCAGAAAAGTAAAATGACAGAAAGTAAAAAATTTACGAAATTGACAAGGTGTACTTGCCTAAAGCGAGCTCTCAACCTAAACCTTCTAGTTTACTACCACAAATGGGTTCAGAAACTACACTCCAGGTCTCAAGACCAAACTCCAAGCTCGAGAGAGAAATGAAGAAGAGAAGAAAGAGAAAGAGAAAGAGAAAGAGAAAGAGAAAGAGAAAGAGAAAGAGAACTAAATAAATAAAATAAACTCGAGTACTATTTATAGAGAAATTTTTTAAAAATATCTCAAAAAGTAAAACAAATATCTGCCAGGCAGGTATACCGTCTGTATACCGGTCGAGTAGTAAAATTTTAATTTTGAGAATTTTTGAGCTTCTACGAGAGCCAATAAAATACAATAAATAGCAAAAAAATACATATTTGCATATAATACGAATACTGTGAGACGAGTCTCACAGCAGTGCATGTATATATATGCGCATAACAGCGCATAATCGTGCATATCGCTCATACGTAGCAACCACGCATGCAACCTACATAACCCGAGTCCGAGTCCGAGTTCGAGTTCAAGTCGCTCAGCACCATTGGGACTTAGCTACTAACGAAATTTCCCAAGAGAGTAAAAAAAAGCATAAATGCTTTCTTTGAGATGTTATTCCTTTTTTCTCCTAGAAAAACACCCTCACATGGCACCCACATGTGCACACATTAACACATATAAAGTATTATATTGAGATACTCACTTGGTGGTGTAGCCAATGTTGGACTATTCTTTACGAGTCCAAAGACAAAAATACCAACAATCCCCCACATATCTAAATATATGGGTTGAGTGTTTCCTATAGTAACTGTCCATCATGCATTAGGATAGATATCACTTTGACTTGAATTTTCTCGCATGGGTCAAATAACAATACGATACAAGAATGGACTAAGTCTTAAATTCTGCACCATAGCTGCAATTATTCCCACTCACACAATGACATCAGCTGTGCGGTTACACATTAAAGATCCCGTGCATGCCTGGTTTTGGTGTATATATTTTGGTCATCTACAAAGTTACCCTCAAGAGACTGCCTATATCTCTTTTTATACACTCTAGGTGAGTTCTTTTAAAAAGTCATGGCATGAAGTCTTTTGCTTCCTTGCGGTGCTACTCCGATATAACATGGACCAAAGCCGAGCCTATACCTCATCGTGGTATCATCCCCCAGTAGCATGAGGTCCCAGCCTCTTTGTAGTGCCATACTACCCAGCATGAAGCATTGTGCTTCTGTGCGGTGTTATACCGTTGTGACACGGCTCGCGTAGTCGAGACTTGACATCTTTTATCTCTTGTTGGTGTCATACCACTGTAACAAGAGGTTGATGGCCACTTTATAGTATTTTCTACCACCCTTCATTCTACTGCATTAGGCTACCTGTCTATATAAGGTGCGATGCAGCTGTGACATGGCCCGAAGCTGAGACTTTACCCTCTCTAGGTATCTCTTGTGAAGTTATCCAACTGTAGCATGGATTACTATGCTCCTTTGTAGTGCCGTGCTACCCGTGCTTCCTATAAAGTACGTCGGACATTCAACATACCCCAAAACCCATTAAGGCGTCTAAGCCATCCTTCCACGAAACTTGTTCTATACAAAGAACAACTAGTAGACAACAATGGTTATGGGTCCGTAATCCCTCAATATCTCAAAGGACTACCCACTGTTCCTAATATTCTCTCAGTCAATGATCATTCTTTGAACCAAAATCTAGATGCCTAGTAGACTTCTTTTTGGACTAATAACAAAACAATTTATGGTAGAATTACAAAGACATAATATCATAATGTCTTCAAGTCCATCTTGACTATTGTGTCCTCGACCAGTTGGCACTCGAGACCTTTGGTAAAGGGATCCTCTAGATTCTCCTGGTTTTGAACATTAATCACGATAATGACTTTAATCTTTATAAGATCATTTACTACCCTGTATCTCAGTCACACAGTCCTTTTTGTACCATTGAAGAGGTCATTTGATGCTACCACTGAAGTTTCCAGGTTATTGCAGTAAATTGGTACCGCCTGAATCTGTAGACCAACTAATGGAAAATCATACATGAGGTCCTCAAGCTATTTTGTTTCATCCGCTGCAGCCGCTAGTGCATGAAACTTAGATTTTATAGAGTAATGAGAGAGCATTGTCTACTTTTTTGACTTCTATAATATAACAGCTCTACCCATAAAGAAGATGTATCCTCCGAAGGACCTTTCGCTCTATACTTCTGAGAACCAACTTGTATCACTGAAGCCTTCCACTACTGTCGGATAATTACTGTAGTGCAGTATATACTTCTGAGTCCTCTTAAGATATTTTATCACTCTCTTCATGGATTTTCAGTAATTCACACCTGGGTTGCTCGTGAACTGACACATTATCCCCATGGTGAAAGCTATGTCATATCTTTTGATAGTTGTTGCATACATCAAACTTCCGATGACGCTTGAGTACTCCAGCTGCTTGACACTTTTCCTTTGATTTAGCTTCAGCTTTTTATCACACCTGTATGGAGTATCAATCCCTAGAAGATCCTGATGTCCATAGCTTGTGAGCATTTCTTTAATATAATAAGACTGTGACAGCGCCACTCCAGTATACGTCTGAATGATCTTTATCCCTATGATAACATCAGCTTCCCCCAAGTCCTTCATACTGAACTTGGATGAGATAAAATTTTTTGTCTCAGTGACACATGCTAGATCCATATCTAGGATCAGCATGTCATCCACGTACAGACAAACGATAACTTCTCTTTCGTCAGTAAACTTTATGTAAACATGCCTGTCTGTCTCACTGACCCTTTAGCCGTTTGATCTTATAACTTTATCAAACTTCTTATACCATATCTTAGGAGCTTGTTTCGGACCGTATAATAACTTTACCAACTTGCAAACTTTTTTTCAAGGCCATTGACGATAAATCCTTTAGGCTATTGCCTGTAAATCTCTTCGGTCAACTCTCTATTCAGGAATGCTATTTTAACATCCATCTGATGTATAACTAGCTTGTAAACTATGCTCAGAGCAATCAACATCCTGATGGTTATCATCTACGCTACTGGAGCATATGTGTCAAACTAGGCGATCCCCTGCTTCTGAGAAAATCTCTTGGCTACCAGTCTTGCCTTGAACTTATCAACAGTTCCATCAACCTTCATCTTCTTCTTGAAGATCCACTAGCATCTGATTAGTTTACCTCCTTCAGGTAGATCGACCAACACCCAATTGCTATTGGAGGTTATTGAATCATATTCATCATTGATAGCCTTCCTCTAGAAGACAACATCTCTGGTCTTTATTGCCTCATCATAAGTAAGTGGATCTGCTTTCACATTATAGGTGACAAAGTCATCTCCAAAGTTCTTATGTCTCCTCACTCACTTAGACCCCTGCGAGTTCTAGTTCGAATGTTGTCTCTGGAATGATAACTTATTCTTAGACTACATCTTCATTTGAGGCGTTAGCCTCCTGTGCACTCATAATATTCTCCGAAATGTCTATGATAGCAATGTTCTTGTGCCTTGCAAATTTATCTTCAAAGAATTTTGCGTCACAAGATTTGATGATATGATTTAATTAATATCGAAAAATCTTTGAGCATCACTCTTCTCAGCATACCCCAGAAAGATAGTCTTTGTAGTCATCGTACTCAGGTTCTCAATATTCAAGTCCGAAAGATTCACATACTCCAAACACCTCCATAGTCGAATGATATTCAAGTTGGGTCTAACCTTGAAGCGGAGTTCATGAGGAGTGACATCAGAAGTTGTGTATGGCACTTTGTTCAAAATAAAAGTAGCTGTAAGATCAGCTTCTCTCCAGAAGCAGTTTGGAAGACCCGTAGTCAACATTATTGAACTTATCATCTCTGTCAACGTCATGTTCTTTCTTTCAGCTACCCTATTTGATTGAGAAAAATACGGAACAGTTGTCTCATTGACAATTATATGTTCTTTATAGAACAATGTGAATTCAATAGACCTATACTCTCCGCCTCGATCACTTTTGAGTCTCTTGAGTTATTGCCTTGTTTGATGTTCAGCCTCCGTCTTAAACTTCTTGAACTTCTCGAATGCTTTATCTTTTGCCTTGAGGAGATAAAAGAATGCATAATTTGAGTAGTCACGATGAATGTAATAAAATTTGATCATCTTGGCCTTTATGGAGAACTATTTGAAGTCACAAATATCTGAGTGCACCAACTCCAGAAGTTTTGTGCTTCGGATAACCCGCTTGAACGATTTTCTTGTGATCTTTGTCTACGCACATAGCTCACACTTCTCCACTTTCTTACCCCCATATTTGGAGATAAGTCATAGACTAGACATTTTGTTTATTTTTTATAATAAACATTTTCTAGTCTATTATGCCATAACTCAAGAGAATAACCAGAAGAAGAGACTGCATTAACATTATTAGCAGGAGTTACAAGCTGGAGTTTGAACATCTTCCTTCGGTACAATATACTTTTTCGAACTATGTACTTTGTAAGACATCACCATCTACCCAATAATAATGTAAATCCTCAAGCCTGTGTTGTAGAGCAGACTTTTCGAGACCATGTTCTTGGCTATCACTGGTACATGCTTCATATCCTGAAGCGTCAGTAATTTACCAAGGTTAGATTCAGTACCACCATTTTGATCCCTAGTACTTCAGCTTGTGCCTGGTTCGCCACCATAATCTTCTCAAATATAGGCTTACAGATGGTGAATAATTTCTTCTTTAAGCAAACATGGCAAGATGTACCAGTGTCCATGCACTAGTTAGTGTCGACACCAGTCGTGACAATCTACGCAATCATGCAACCTTGTTAAGCTCATCTGCTCTATCTATTTGGGCTTGAATCTGCAGTCTTTTCGGTAGTTCCCTTCTTGCCACAGTTGAAACAAGTCACATATGACTTGGGCTTTGGCTTGAACGAAGCCGACTTCACCTTCAGATAGTTGAATTTCTTCTTCTTATTGTGAGAAGCCTTCGATTTCCTTTGGAGTCACCAGCATGCACCAAGTTGGCCTTGGCCACCTGCTTAGACATGTCGATATTGCCAAATCAAATGCTCGGGGTGCAAAGTTGAACGAACTTTTTTATTGATTTGAATCACAGAAATTGACAAATAGTACAAAAGAATTCCTAATACAGAAGAATCTAATGTACAATAAAAAAATATTTGGACAAATATGATGGTGGAGATCGAGCATTGTAGCGGCTCCTTTACTTTGTTGATGATCCGGGACCAAAGAGGTTGATGTGGCTTCGACACTTCTATCTTCTTCTTCTCGTGGTGGTGACAGTCGTGGTTCTTATTGCTGTCATTGTGGTCATTTTGTTTTTGTCCCTTTTTTGTATGTGGGAAGTGCCCACTATTTATATCCTTGAGAAGGCTTTTAGCATGCACGCACGTACGCGATCGGCATATTGGCTTATGCGGCCTTATGGTTGCTATGTGGCAAATCGAGATCTGGGGTTACTGATGTCCAAAATACTTATGATACATATTATGCCCTAATTTAAAGGACTATGATTGCACCAAGGAAACACTACCACTCGGCGCTTGGAGATCACTAAAGGGGAGGTGGCGCATGGCGCTACTGGCGCATGGGACACTAAAGAAGTAGTGATACATGACACTGTAGGCACATGAGAATACTAGAGAAGTAGTGGCGCATGGTGTTGCGGGCATATGGGAATACTAGAGATGTAGTGACGCATGACTTTTGATCACTGAGGCACATGGCTCTTGATTACTGAGGTGCATGGTGTCATGACCCGCACCCGGTATAGGGGCACGAGTGCGTGGGTACGTCCAGCCTACGCCGCAGCATCGACGGTAGAACGCTGTCTAGGTCACAATGCTATCTAATCATTCTCACACGAGCATCCAACTCCATAAGGAGTCACAGATAGCACAATATCATATGAACAATACTCAATCACATAGCTAAAGCACGATAAGATATCAAAAAAATAAATAAACCAAATTGCAACACAAGTCTAAATAGAATAATCTAACTCAATAATAATATCCAAGTCTCAACAAAGTATGCCGGAGACAAATTCGGTACCATAAACTGCTAATAAAAACTAACTAAATAACTATTGATCCCGGCTAGACCTCCCAGAATCACACCTGGCTACAAGGTCCAAGTCAGCAGCTACTCTCCCTGTGGTCCATAAAATGTCGGACATCCGTCCTCTAAGGCGTAGTCTGGAAAAATATTTCCAGTCAGGATGGAGCAAAGTACATCTCTAACAGCAGTTCTACATTAATGATATAAACTATATAGCAGTAAATAGATAAAAATATACAAGATGCATATACATGTACGAGAGACATACAATAAAAGAAATACTGGAAAATACTGTAAATAAATACAAGAAGGAACAATATGTCAATGAAGAAGAATACTATGACTAAGTGTGTGAGTACTAGCTTTAACATGTGACCGGCTTGGGAACTTGTACACGAGTACGGCCCTGGCTAGTCATACGTACGGTGTATGACCAATACTAACATAAGAACAAGACTTGTACATGAAGAGTATGATCACATATCTACACTAAAATACTCCCCACCCAGACTGGTATAGTAGATCCAACCATGGTACGCTATGGCACGAGATTCTCTAGGAAGGTAGCAAGTCTCCCCGAGAATCAGTGTCTGCACATGCACAAGATATACAATGAAATAAGACTTGTACACGATACACCATATACATGGAATAACATCTCATGACGAGATCCGGATATACCAATCCGTGTAACCATCGTGTGAAGAAATATGGATATTTACACTAAATACAATGAACATAGAGGATATCATAGATAAGAAACTATCAGATAATGTACTCGCCTGTGGTCCTTTGCTGGTATGAATCAGAATCCAAGTCACAGTCCAAATAACCTATGTATTACAATTTTACCATGTCAAAATATAATTTATTTAATTCTAGAATAATTACTCTAAAATCTTATTTTAATCTTATTATTTTGATTTTTATGTCAAAACCTAATTTTGCCCAAAAGAACCTAAATTTTTATCGACTCGAGACTCATGGCACGCAAATCGAGGCGATCTGTTGACCGAAAAGTCTACCGATACAAACTCGACTTTCATGCATGATTTCCCATAGATTTCATCATAAAAAATATGCTAAAATTTATGGCTCATCCGAATTCAAATTCGTTTGGAAAATATGGCACATACAAATTTCGTATCGTGCACCGATGGTTAAATTTTAACCTAGAAGTTCTACAGAATTAACAGTATATAAATACTTCGAATTAAATTCTGGGAAAAACATATGTCAATGATCTCGACATTAGCTTTCCGAAATTTTAAACAGTTTATGATTCTGATTCCTGGTTCTCCCGAAATCATGAAAATATTAAAATACGTCTATTTTTGGACATGCTGGGCTCTACGAATTTTCCAGAATTTAATACTCATAATTTCGTAAAAAAATTTATATATTCAAAAATCTAACCTCAATATCATTCTAACGCAAGAAACTGGGTCTCGTTTGGAGTCCAGAGCTATGTGCAATGACTTCTGGAAGATGAAGGAACCCTAGATGACAATTTTCCAAAATTCGGCTCAAGGAAAATCCTAGAAATTAATAACTTAAACTATTATATATAGAGAGAGGAGAGAGAGAGAGTAGTCGCGGCTCGGAGGTTTCCATGTGGCAACCATCCGTGGCTGCCCGCTCAGATCGAACGGTCAGGCATTGACGCGGCTCGGCTCAACTGAGTCCGAGTCGAACTCTGACTCGGCTCGGCTCGAGGTCGGCTCGGCTTCACCCACACCCACCCCGCAGTCACTGACAGGCGGGCCCCGCCCAGTTCGCCGCGGGAGGCTGACAGGTGGGCCCTTGTTGGCTGACTGGACAGAAATAATTACTTTTTGGATTTTCTTTTTCAGAAATTAGTTTTTAATTCAGTTTTTCATAATTAACTCAAAATAAATGCTAAAAATATTCAAAAAAATTCTAAAAAATATATTTTATTATTTAAAACCTAAAATAAAAGTTTAGGATATTTTTAGTTAAGTTTGGACCTAAAATAAAATTTTAAAAGTCCTAGGAAATTAGGGTTACTAGTTTTTAATTAACTAAAAATTATGGAAAAATCTCACTAGCCCTAAATTAACCTAAAAATAATATTTAGACTAGAATTTCAGGATACGGAGGTTACACATGGGTAGAGATTTTTTATGCTTCTACAAGATCTCCTTAAAAGTTTCTGAACTTAAAATTTATAAGTTTTAAGTTTAGAATATTTTGAATAGAAGCATGGGAGAGATAGGCGCATAGACTATTGTAGCGCATGTATGGAACATCTTTATTCCGTTCATTGGATGTTAGGCACATCGGATGTTTGGTGCATCAGGCCGTTTGGCGCATTGAATATTTGGGTCATCGTTTTGACTGGCCATTCCCTAAGCGAGATTCATCCATTAAATATCAGGTTCATCCCATGGATTAGGTGCCTAGCAATTCATGAGCCATTAATATTTCTCTTCCTATAAATAGAGGGCTAAGGGAAGAGAGATAGCAGTGCTTTTCTTCTCTTCTCCGCTTGATGTCCCTCCCAAGGCCGAGCACGAAGAGATCGGTTGAGCAGTTCATCGATCCCCTCCCTTTATTTGGGTAATGTTTGTTTGTGGTATTAAACGAAAGGAATGAAATTGTATTTCAATGACGGGGTTTATGCGAAACCCGCGCCCTTCTGTTTACAAACAAACTTGTACAATGTAATCCTATACGAGGATGTGGGAGTACAATTTATTTAATCTGGGTATAAATTGCTATAGGTGTCTGATCTGCGGTCGATCACTTTAGCCCTTGGACCACACGATGTTGAAGAAGTGTCGTGGAAGACAGGTAGCAGCTTCGAAGGTTGCAGAAGAGGTTGGACGCACGAGGCCAAGGTCGTCGATCCCTGCTCTTTGCCTGCTCTCCGGGCTCTCTCTCTCTCTCTCTCTCCCTCTCTCTTTCTCTCTCTCTCTCTCTCCTTGGACGGTAATTCTCTCCTGGATGATAATTCTTTTTTCGCCCTTTCTCCCCATTGATAGGGGTCTCTATTTATAAAGTTTTGGTGACAGTGACCACTCCGTCGGTGTAAAAACCGAGGAGTGGGAAGTACAATACCCTTTTACACAATGGTTAAAGTAACCAATGCCTGCGTATGGATGATCTTTTGAATGAGCGTATGACGCGGGTCCAACTAAGGGAACACAACGCGTACTATTGCTACAAAGATCACGGCGTAAGAGCCACGCAGGTAGGTATCCCGTGTGTAGAAACGGTTGGCGTAGAAGCCAAATAACTGTCACCCTGGCACAGAGGCCAGATAGGCATAGAAGCCGAAATAGGCGTAGAAGCCGGATAGGCGTAGAAGCCGGATAGGCGTTGAAGCCGGGTAGACGTTGAAGCCGGGTAGGCGTTGAAGCCGGAGGGGCGTTGAGGCCGGAGAGGCGTTGAAGCCGGAGGGGCGTTGAGAGCCGAAGAGGCGTTGAGAGCCGAAGGGGCGCAGGTCTTGAATGGGCGTAGAAGCCGCTGCGTACCGTGCCCGAGTGCTGACGTGGACGTCTTAGCCGGAATTACGGCTTTCGAAGATGTAATTAAATCTTCTACAGAGATTTGCCATCATCTTGTGCATTAAATGCGAAGACGTGTTTCGAAGGTCTGCAACCCTTCTATGCATCCTTTTGCACAGACGTGCCTTGACTGAACCTGTCACCGCTCCATACAATTAGACGTAGAGACGTTCCTCGAGCCCCGTACGATGTGCAGCTTTTGACGTGGCAGGCGGTTTGTCTACTGTGGAGCGTAAACCGGCTTATGCCTGCCTGTGTAAAACAATGCAGCGTATCCCTCTGTGCGCAAAAGAGCGGTTTATGCTGAGGGGACATTAGTAAACGACGGTTCGGTGGTATCTTAACCCAATCCTCTGTATTAAATGCAGAGATCCGCCATCATACTGTGGTGTGCGTCCCGAGGGGTCTGTGCCTGTTTCCAGCCGTCGTCTGGGTCGCCGTGCAGTACTTTTTGTCAGGAGTCAGAGGCCAGGTTTACTGCGTGACTTGACAGGTTCATTTCGGGGAAGACGAAGCGTTCCTCGTACGCTATTTTAACGCTGCTTTGAGAGCGGCTGAGTTTTTTACGCCCTGGAGGCGATGGGGGGGTCCCGTCTACGCCGAAGCGGTTTTTGGACGCGCTGCACCCTTGAGCTCTTACGCCTGATGGCACTGAAGGCCTTTGCTTGCGCTGCTCTGTATCAATACGCCGCGTAGCTTTTGCCAGCGTATTTTTCATGCTTCTACAAGACCCCCTTCAAAGCTTTTAAATTCCTTGGAATTTGAAACGCTTTGAATGAAGCATGAATGGCCCCTCGTGACTCGAAACGTTTCTGAATGGAGCGTTGAAACGGTCGGTGCGGCCTTTATGGCGGATTTATTGGGGACCGCTGTGATCTCTTTTGCCTATAAAAAGGTGGGGGGTTTAACCTGTTTCCCCACATTCCCATCACCATGCTAAAATGATCGCCGGAGTTCGTCGGGTCGATCTGAGGAAGAAGGAGATCATGTTCTTCCAGCATGTTGGGAGCCGAAAAAGACGGCGTCTTCGAGCAAGTGTCCACTGCAGCAATGGACCATGGAAGGATATCTTAGCCTCCCTTGCTCGGGATAATCAGCAACTTTGTATGGCATTGCACCAGGGGAGCGGAAGGACCGTATTAGACCATGCCGCCTGCAAGCGGCGTCTTCTTCCGTTGTCTCCGGGGACGAGAGCAGATAGACTGGCTCCGTCCGGGATCGAGTTGGGAGAAATATCCCAATGCGATCTGTCATGGCGCTGGAGGTAGGAAAGCAGTTTGCAATCTGCCTTCTGTTGGAGTATGGGTCTGTGCCCATTTTGTATCCTCCCGCCACTATCATCTTCTTTGTTCATGGCTGCGGTAGCCGATGAACTGCTGGAGAAGATGGATAAAGAATTGATGCCCAGCGAGAACCTGTCAGTACAGCTTCTGGGCAATCTTCAGACGATGATGAGGAAACCTCTAATAGAGGCGTTTTCCCTCATATGTAACCATGAAAAGTGAAGAAAAACCCCTGTAGACAGGATTTCTCTCATATGTAATCATGATTTTAATCTTCAATAAAGTCGTCTTTTCTTCATATGATCACTTGCCATACGTTGCTGTGAAGTCTGAATGTGTGCAGCTTCGACACGTCTGATACTTTACGCGACTCTGTACAGAGAGTACTAGGTTCTGTCCTGTTCTTTTCGTGCAGCGGATAGTGCATAGAGCGCTGCTTTAGCATTTTGAACACTTAGAACTGTCCTGTTGCTAGGACTAAGGAACCGCGTAGAGTTCTGAACTGCTGCTTCTGATGAGCAGAGCTTTGTTCAGTCTTCGTCTTCAAGAATGATTTCTCGGAACTCCCTTGAAACAGGGTCGAGGATTCTGGCTGAGCTTTGTCATTTTGACAGACGAGATGTTCAGACTGGAGTCCGGATGAACCTCCAATTTTGGGACCCGAAAAGAGTAATTTTTTAATGGTTGTACTCTGTCCGTTTCGGGTACTTGGGGTCAAGAACGAGTATCTTCTGTGTGAACTCTTTGCACTTGACCGGGTCGGGGACTGTTCTGGATAAGCGGAAAGTCGCGGAGTGTGAAATCCTCAGTCTGTAGCGTCTGGGCGTAAAACACCGTCGAGCGTGGAGTCGTAGACTTGTGGTTCCTGAGCGTGAAGTCGTAGGTTTGTCGCCTCTCGAGCGTAAAAGCTACCGAGCACAAAGGCATCCGGGCGAGAAAAACCATAGACTTATAGCTGCTTGAACGTAAAGCCGTAGAATCGTTGCTGTTGAGTGTAGAAAGCTCCTTTAGCGTAGGACTTGTGGATCTGTAGCTCCTAAAAAGAGAATTTCTTCGAGCATGAAGTTCTGCGGATCTGTTGCTTCTGAGCGTAAACTGAGCGCCACCGAGCGTGAGATCATCGATTTGGTATCTGCTGAGCGTAAAGCCGTAGGTTTGTCGCCTCCCGAGCGTAAAAGCTACCGAGCACAAAGGCATCCAGGCGAGAAAAACCATAGACTTGTAGCTTGCGAGAGTAAAATCGTAGATCCGTTGCTGTCGAGCGTAGAAAGCTCCTTTAGCGTAGAACTGCTGAACTGTCTTGTGCGAAGAATTTTTCGAATTCGCTGACTGTCCGTCTTTCGAGGGTAGTGGGTTGACGTAGCACCCAATCATATCCGACTATTAATGCGAGACTTGGTTAGGGTCTCGAGGAGTCCGTCCGAGGATTCGAGGAGTCGATCCGGACTATATATATATCCCAAGCTTTGGAGAGAAAAACTTTTCATCCGTCTTCGAGAGTTCTTGACTGTTCAAGCTTTCTCCTTCATTCCTTCTCTGAGCACTTCGAGCTTTCAGAAATGGCGACGAAACAAACCTCCTCCGCTTAGGGAAAGAGCATAGGTTCTTCTTCTTCTCCTACTGCCCCAGCGAGGGAGTCTTCGGTCGGGCAAGGTGGACTTCCTTCCGAAAGTATCCCGCCGACGGGTAGCGCACCCGGTCTGAGAGGTAGATCCTTTGGGGTGACAAGAATAACGAAAATCCTTCGCACACGTTGAACGTGACCGCGCTAGGTCACCTTCTGTGCTGATAGCCTCTTCGGAGGAAGATGATGCACGGAGGCGTTTTTATCTTTTACGCCCACATTTCTCGTGTGCCAGCGTAGAAGCTCCACATTTTCGCAGTTCCGAGCGTAAAAGCTCTGGCTACCGAAAACTGGCGTATGTCGTAAAATAAGCATTTTACGTTTGTGGAGGGGACTCCCGGCGTATAATAACCGAATTCGTACAATCCTGGCGTAGAGCACAGTTTGTCGTTTCTTTGGTTTTGTATGTTTGTGCAGGATTTTTGTAATGACATACTTTCTTTGCACCTTTGTAGTTAACCTGGGTGAGTCTCCGCTGACAGAGGTGATGGGTTCCTCCGCCGGGATGCTGCACTCGAACTACCTGGAGGACTTGTCCCACGTGGCATTTCCCCTCTCCGGATCCCAGTATCCTGAGGGAAGGGGATTTTTGTTGGCGGCTCAGGGCGAGCGGGCACTGCTGAGTATGATCAATGGGGAGCCCCTGACGTATTTAGACGGAGAGCGGTACATAAAGCCGGCTTTCCTTTTCGGGGACATGATCGACAAGCGGTCCCAGACGAAGCCTAAGAGGGAACCTTGGGTCTTTGCTGTCGAGAGCTTGGTTCTGTACCTGCCGACGATGCCGAGGGATTATCCCATCTCGGCTTTCTTCCATGCCACTCATCCCAGGGAGATGTCGTGGACGTTGACTCCCGATCTTCATGGCAAGCCGGGGAAGATCTTTCATCAGAAAGGAGCTGATCAGGGATCGTTTGTCAGTCGTCCTTCTGGTCCTGTGACGTTGTTCCGGGGATTGTACCCGGGTGGCATCCCGAGCGAAGATAGCTCTGTGATCCAGCCAGTCCAACTGTCGACTTTCTGTAACAGCTTTATGGGACGAGGTGGGGTGTACCCCAAGGAGAATCCTCGGTGTAATGGGTGGGTCACCCCAGCAAACCTCCGATGGACCAGCCTGGTTAACTGGGCCTTGAAGCGCTTTCGGCAAGAGCTAGAGGGCATTCGGCTGTATGCCGCTGTGAGCGCGACGAGCGTCGGGTTGCCTCCCAACCCTAATTTGTTCTTGGCACTGATGGAGCGATACGTTTCGCTCACTGGGACCTTTGCCACTCCACTAGGGGAGTTGGGATTGGCCCTTCATGAGATGGCGGTTGTCTCGAGGCTGCCGATGGGGATACCCCGTATGAAGAGTATGTTCCCACCAACCGGGAGTTGGGGGATTCGGACCCTCGGGTGGCGGATGTGTATCAGGAGCTGATGTGCCAATATCTCGCCTGCACCATTTTTTATAACGAGCCCTCTGGTTTGGCCCACACTACCAAGTGGATGTCCTACCTCTTCTTCCACCGAGCTAGAGCTGCCAGGTTGGAGAAAGTTTCGGAGGGCAAGAACGAGCCCGTGAACTGTTTGGACGTGCTTAGTGCCCAGGTTGTGGATGGACTTATGGAGGAGGCCAAAGCTTCGGACCAGATCCTCGTTGAGAGGGTAGGAAAGTATCCCGAAGGTACTACGGCTCGTAGTTACCTGAGGCGCTGTCGCAGGTCTCTATCCAAGGAAGCCCAGCTGGCTGGTTTCCTCTCGTTATGGCTGCGTCGAGTAGTAGTGCCTGGTACTGCGTCCGCGGACCGCATTCACCGGAACATCTTGTGGCCGACAGTGCACCTGGTGTTCGGGGCAAGACTGGGCTTGCTTCCTGCCATGGTGTGCCGTATCCAGGCGGGCTTGAGAGCTCTGACCGATGGGTTGCTTGCTGATGAAGCCCGGTGTGAGAGTTTTCCCAGGGTGGAATTACCATACCTGTATCTGATGGGTTGGTTAATTCTCCACAATCCCCGGGTGATGTACTCTCTCTTTTTTTTTTGCTTTCCCAGATGTAATTTTGTTCTTTCTTGGGAATAAAAAGAGACTTTTTCCTAACTTTGGACCCATCATTTCGGAATGTAAATGACAGTTTAGGGCGAGAGTGGTATCAGAGGTGGTATGGACGTGATAAACTCTCGGTAAACTTCAGCAGGGCACATCTATCCAGAGGTCATACGGACATGATAGAACGCGCTTTGGCCAAGTTTTGTAGGTAAAGTACTATCAGAGGTGAGATAGACGTGATAGGCTTTACTAGAGTTTACAGCTCAGAGGCAATATGGACATAGCTGTTTTGTGGGCCTATTACTTTTTGCGCACCTAGGTGCAAGTAATAGGTTTGAGGACAAGCCCTGCTAAAGGTAATATGGACGTAGCAGATTTTGTGGACCTAACACCACTGGCGTACTTAGATTTAGTACGGGTGTTAGTTGAAGTGACGATCGATATCAGAGGTGATAATCGATGGTCAGAATCTTGGAAAGCCTGTTCAGAGGTGATATGGACATGGCAGATTCTCCAAGGAAATACAGTTCAGAGGTGATATGGACATGACTGATTTGTGGGCCTATTACTTTTTGCGCACCTAGGTGCAAGAAATAGGTTTGAGGACAAGCCCTGCTAGAGGTAATATGGACGTAGCAGATTTTGTGGACCTAACACCACTGGCGTACTTAGATTTAGTACGGGGTTAGTTTGAAGTGACGATCGATATCAGAGGTGATAATCGATGGTCAGAATCTTGGAAAGCCTGTTCAGAGGTGATATGGACATGGCAGATTCTCCAAGGAAATACAGTTCAGAGGTGATATGGACATGACTGATTTGTGGGCCTATACCAGTTTCTTCTTTGAAGTAGTTTCGTCGGATTACGAGAATCTTGCCGTATTCCTCCTGAGTGGAGGAGATTAGGCATAGTACTTCTTCAGGAATTTGCCGTTGATAGGAGCCATTAATATGTCTCCATTGGGCTGGGCTAGTCTGTAGGCTCCGTTCGAGAATGTTGTCTCGATCACATAAGGGCCTTCCCACTTGGGCTGGAACTTGCCTTTACTCCTGTGAGTAAGAATCATCGGCCTTCTTACGGCTAAAACTAGCTCGCCGACTTTGAACACCCTTTCCTTTACTTTACGATTAAAAGCTCTGGAAATGCGTGCTTGGTAGAGCGCGATGTGCTGTTGAGCTTGGAGGCGTTTCTCGTCTAATCCTTCTAGCTCCTGAAGCCTTAACAGGTCATTCTTTTCTTGAGTCAGCTTGTTAGCCACGGCTATCCTGAGTGACGGGATCTGGATTTCAATGGGGAGAACTGCCTCGCTCCCGTATACCAGTGAGAATGGGGTACAGCCTGTCGGCGTCCGTACCGTTGTGCGGTATGCCCAGAGACATTCGCCCAGTTTTTCGTTCCAATCTCTTTTGTTTGAAGAGACGAACTTCTTCAAGAGTTTGATAATGGTTTTGTTGAAAGCTTCCGCCAAACCATTAGCAGCTGGATAGTATGCCGTAGAGGCGATATTGTGTATTCAATTTTTACCGCAAAATTGATGAAACGCTTGGCTGATGAACTGGGGCCCGTTGTCATGGATTATCCTTCGGGGGACCCCGAAGCGATAAATGACGTGATGCTTGATGAAGCTGATCATATTAGACGCCTTTACCTCAGCAAGAGGGATTGCCTCTGCCCATTTGGAGAAGTAGTCCGTGATGGCCAGTATGAACTGGTGACCTCGGGAAGAAGACGGGTGAATGGGACCAATGACGTCCATACCCCATGCTTCGAAAGGCCAGGATGCAACTGTAGGATGCAGATGCTCAGGTGGTCGGTATATGAAGTCTGCGTGAATCTGACAGGCTCTGCATTGTTTTGCATACCGTATCGCATCTGTGATCATAGTAGGCCAATAATAGTCCATTCTCCTGATGCGATCCTGTAGCTTAGGACCGGGTTGGTGTGCTCCGCATACACCGTCGTGAGCTTCCCGGATAATCTGCTGTGCTTCGTCGTTAGACAGACATCTCAACAGTAATCCGTCGTAGGTCCGGCGATATAGGCATTGCGCAGATGCATCGTAATAGAAGCGTAATGATCGTCGCTTGATGGACGCTGCTCCTTTGGGGTCCTCCGGCAAGATTCCGTATGCGACGAAATCTATGAAGGGACTTCTCCAGTCCTTTCCGGGGAGATCTGTGTTCACAGCATGGCTGCGTTCTATGTGAAGGTTGTTCTTCGCACATAATAAGTCTCTGTTAAGAAGGATTACCGAATCCTGCCTTCTTATAGGAGTGGCTAAGTCTGCGGCTAGACTGGCTAGGGCATCGGCTTCCAGATTCTGAGACCGAGGTACATGCTCCAGGAAGAATCCTTTGAAGGTCATGGCTATCTCGACCGTTGCTTGGTGGTAGGGGATGAGGTCTGGATTCCGGACTTTATATATCCCTCTGACTTGATTGACGATAAGCAGAGAGTCACCAAAAGCTTCCAGGGATTCGACCCCCAGCTCTTTGGCGGCTCGGAGCCCGATTAACAGAGCGTTGTATTCTGCCACATTGTTGGAGCAGGGCTCGCTAAGAGAATATGCTCGGTAGATGACGAGCTGATCAGAAGTGACCAGGATGACTCCTACTCCTGAGACGATGTTTCCCTTGGGACCGGTTCTGGAGGCCCCATCGAAGAAGAGTTGCCATGCGTCGGTCTCCATTGCGGAGTTACATTCTGCAACTTCGTCGGGAATGTCCTCGTATAACTTGGAGGACTCCGGGATCGGATGGGCAGCTAGGAAGTCAGCCAGTGCTTGGCCTTTAATGGACTTCTGTGGTACGTACACCATGTCATATGGCGTTAATAGCATCGCCCAAGTCGCGAGTCGGGAGTTAAGAACACTTGGTTTGCTCATTAGTACCCGCAGAGGGTTGATCCTGGAGACATAGTGTCGTGTCTTCTGGACGGCGAACATCAGAGCCAAGCATTCCTTCTCCACTGGGTTGTACCGGTGCTCGGCCCTGACCATCATCCTGCTGAGGTAGTAGATAGATTGTTCATGCCCCATGTCATTCTTCTGTGCAAGAAGAGCTCCTAGTGAATGATCCATTGCTCGAACGTACAGCAAGAATGGTTTTCCCATGACGGGAGGTGCCAGAACTGGCGGACTGGTGAGGTAGCGTTTGATGTCTCCGAACGCCTGCTGACAGATTTCGTCCCACACGAAAGATACACCTTTCTTCATGAGGTGAGAAAAAGGCTGACATCTCCCCGAGAGGTTGGATATGAATCGCCGGATATAGGCCAGACGGCCTTGAAATCCCCGGAGTTCCCTCAGATTACGGGGTGGTCGCATTTCTACGATTGCCTGGACTTTGTCAGGGTCCACCTGGACGCCTTTGGTGGTGATAACAAATCCCAGGAACTTGCCACTAGATACACCCAGAAATGATTTCGTAGGGTTCATCTTGAGTTGATGGCGACGCATTAGCTCGAACACCGTCCTCAAGTCTTGGAGGTGATCACCTTTGAGGCGGCTCTTGACGGCTATGTCGTCTACGTAACATTCCACTATTTTGCGTAAATGCTCATGGAATATGTTACTCATGGCCCGTTGGTATGTAGCCCCGGCATTCTTCAATCCGAAGGGCATGACCGTATAGCAATATACCCCCAGTGGTGTCCGGAAAATAGTGTGCTTCTCGTCTTCAGGATGCATCTTGATCTGATTGTATCCCAAGAACCCGTCCATGAAAGACATGCGTTCGAAACCGCAGGTGTTGTCGATCATGATGTCGGTGATAGGAAGAGGGAATTCATCTTTGGGACAAGCCGTATTTAGATCCCGGTAATCGATGCAGATACGCACCTTCCCATTCTTTTTCATGACTGGGACAACATTGGCGACCCAGTCGGGATGTTGCTCTTCACGGATGAAGCCGCAGGCTATCAACTTCTTGATTTCAGCTTCAATGGCGTCCATCATATCCGGGCGGAACCGGCGTTGGTGCTGTTTGACAGGCCTTGAGTCGGTCAAAATGTTGAGCTTGTGAGTAGCCACCTTCGGATCGAGGCCTGGCATATCCTCATAATTCCACGCGAAGACGTCGACGTATTCTTTTATCAGTTGGATGATTTCTTCCCTTTCAGCTGGGGAAAGATAGTTACTGATAAATATTGGCTTTGGTGAGAGTTCACCCCCAACGTCGATTTGGACAACTTCGTCTTTAGTGGGAGGTTCCCTTTGCTCGAAGCGAAATTCCCACTGCGTATCCATGTGTTGAGCCCAAGCATCATTTTCGAACAACTCAGATCCTTGTTCGCTTGCCTCTAAGGGATCTGTTGACGCCATATTCATCGAGAATGTTTGTCCGAGATCGTTGGATGAGTCGGAGGACGTTGAGCCGCCTTGAGGAGAGGCAATGGCGTCTTCAGAAGCCGCAAGGGAGGTCGGATATCCTAACCCGAAGCGGGTTTGTCGGTAGCAAGAGTTGCCGAGCAGCGGCGTACGCCTGCCCCTCCCATTGTTGAGACCTTGGTTCCGCTTCAGATTGTAGCCCATATTCCGCATGATCTTAAGCGCTTGTGGGCTGTATCGGCGAACCTGTATTTCCCCAGTATCGTCGTCGAAAGCATCTTCTTGGATAGCTGGTTGATTGCGCATACGGCCGAAGAATATCGGACGCTGACTGCTGTAGGTAGGTGGGACGATGAAGATAGAATCCTCATGGGGTCCATATGTTGCGACGACGTTGGACGATGACGCTACTTCCCATACATATGGATGATAGGCCTTTATAGCTCCCAAGAATTTTTGTGCTATTGGTTCTATCTCGTCAATGTACGGGAAAAGGGGACTTTTATTGTCATTGGCAACCGCGTTAGTAGTTTTTACATCCCTTTGTTTTTTGTCGCGCCGAAGGTTGATGACCAAGGGTGGAGGCTTTTTGTTTAAGGTAATTACCAAAGGATCACCCCCCTTTCCTGACCTAGCATCGTTCAGGTGGGCGGTCATAGGCTCTGTGGCCTTTGGACGAGCAGTCCGTCCTTTCACCTTGATCGACAGAGGTTGTTTGACAGAGGGTTCTTCTGGCTCCCGACGGGATTCCTTCTCTGTCTAGGCCGTTACCTCTTCCGTGTAGCTCTGAGAGTATAACACGGCGTCGGAGTAGTAGGATTCTACCCCTCTGAACGGGTTTAAGTCTGCAAACTCGGTTTGCACCGCTCCTTTGGCATCTACATATTTGAAGCATTGATGTAGAGTTGAAGGGACAATGTTGTGGTCGTGGATCCACGGTCTTCCCAGCAGGATATTGTAGGACACCTCTGAATCAATGACGTAGCATGTAGCCACTAATCTAAGGTTGCCAATCTGGATTCTCAAGCGAATCTTCTCCAATGGTTTACTCTTTCCAGCGTTGAAACCCACAATTGTAGTAGTGGTATAGGCCAGTTCGCTGGTGGGGATCCTCAACGGTCTGAGCAGACTGTGAGGAATGATGCTGATTGACGATCCCGGATCTATGTGAATCCGGTCGACCTCCATGGAACCGATGTATCCGGTGTGATAGAGAGGCCTGTCATGCCTGTTGTGTTTCAGCAGCATGTCGTCTTGGGTGAAAGTGATGTTTGGTACCACCTCCATCACACTGTGGCATTGAGGGCATGCCACGGGTTCCTCGTTGGGGGACTTGAGCTGGGTTAAGCACACATCCGCTTGTATCAACGCTTCGCTCAGGGCTAGACGAGTGTCTTGGGAGAGCCTGAGTAGCTCGAAGATGGACAACCTGGCTGGCGTATTGGCCAGTTGGGCCAGGATGTCGAAGTTGTACGGTTTCTCTAAACCTTTGTTTGGAATGTTCTTCACAGGTACATCGAAGCGTACTTCCTTTTGTTTTCCCTTGTCCGCTGGAGTTGGTCTTGAAGGACCGGTCTCTGGCGTGGCGGGCTCGGGTCCCGAAGGCTTGGTGGCTGGGGTGTCTTCCGGGCCCGTGCCGTAGTCCTTGAGGTAGGCTTTCCCTGATCGGGTTGCTGTAGCCAACACCTCGTCTTCTTCTAGAGCTGCAACCATATGGCATGGTTTGCATCTGGAGTTCTTTCTAGACTTAGCTCTGATAGCATCGGTCTCTTCCCCGATTTCTGACACCAGGTCGGGATGAACCCACATAATCTTGCCTTGCCGGGTAGTTAGGGGTACCAGGTTGCGATTTTGATCCCGAGCTGGAGGGAGATTGATGATGTTCATCGTTGCTCAGAAAATAGGCGTGACACCATCCAGGATCGTTCGGGGAGGCAGACTGCCAAACTGGAGGGAGATCATGTTGGCCGTGACCGTCTTCTCGGTGTTGTGCAGGGTGATCGCCTTAGCATCGATTAACCCCTGGATCTTCCTTTTCAGTACGTAACACGCCTTTGTTGGGTGGTGTACGTATCGGTGGAAGACACAGTATTTTGGGTCGTTAGTATTGCCAACTTCCTGGGGCCGCCTCAGCTCTGGAAGGGTGATCTTGCCACTCTTGACGAGACACTCGAATATGCTCGGGACATCGTCGTCGTCGAAGGAGTAGACTTCAACGGGTCTGGAAGTCCCGGGTTTTGCTTGCGCGGTTGCCGCAATCTTTGGTCTGGCCGTATTGATTGCCAGGGCTTCTTTTCCTTTGGGACCACGAGGGTGGTCGCTGCTAGGAGATGGCCTCTTGCCTCTGTCGGAGGCGGAGATCATGATGCCATTGTCGCGCGCCTTGCGACTATTGTCTTCGGCTGCTACCGCCGAGATGATGAACGAGGGCCAATCACGGAACTGATATGGTCCTGTGAACACCGAGACCACGGGAAGGAGGTTCTTCCTGCAAATGTCCACCAATGCAGAGTCAGGAACTCCTGGAGGCATTTGTAAGGTGGCCTGACGAAAACGTTCGATGAAGATGCGAACGTCTTCCTTTTCCTTTTGCTTGACTTCGATGAGAGAGGACATAGACATGTCCATTCCTCCCTCATAGAACCGTGTGAAGAATAAAGTTCTGAAGTCTTCGAAGGAAGTGATGCAGTTATCCGCCAAGCTGCGGTACCACTGATAGGCTACTCCTGAGAGGCAACCTTTGAACACCCGAGTAAGGAGGGCGTCGTTCCCTTGTAGCAACACCGTCATCATGCTGAAATAATTCATGTACTGGCTCGGCGATGTTTTTCCCTCGAACAGGGCCATGGTCTGAGGTTTGTACCTTGGCGGGAAAGGGACTTCCTCCCAGATAGCTGGGTAGGGCTGGTTGATTCCCAGTTTCTTGAGCTGATCCTTGTGTTTCAAGGCGTCAAACTGGGCCTTCAACTCCCGGACTGCCTGCATCGGATTTTCAGTCGGAAGCGGGGCCATGGAGTGGTGCGGAGTTGGTTGTATCGTAACCCCAGCGGGAGGTAAGGCATTCTCTGAGTGAGGAAGCGGAGGAACTTCTGATTCTTGATCCAGCACGGGCTCTTGGCTTGGGTGGGATGGTGGTAAGTCCACCCCCACACGTATCTGAGTCGGTGGGACCGATGCTTGAGCTATGGTAGCTGCGTGCTGAGTTAGCATCATCTGGTGCATGTTTTCCATCATGGATTGCATTTGTTGCAGAGATGTTTCCAGCGTGGTGAGGCGTTGTTCCGCGTCTCCTAACGGTGAAGCTTCATCGCGTTCATCTTCAACGGCGTAGGCTCCCATCTCCCTGGGCGTCATTGAAGGATTAGTATAGGTCACCGTAGAAGTCGACTCTACACTTTCTGCTTCTGATTCTTGGCGACCCCCAGTGTCGGAATCGGAAGAGGATGGAGCTGGCTGTCGTGACTTTGTGCGAGTATTCTGGAATACTCCGGCTTCAGTGTCACTGAACCTCCTTCGGCTCGGGGGCTTGGAGGGATGTTGTCTTGAACTCGACCCTCCTCTACGCAGGTGTGAGACCATGTTTACAGGCGCATGCGCGGGTTCCCCTCCCTGGAAAGACAGAGAGTAGCCCAATCGGTCCAAGACCGATCGTTTTGTTTTGGGACAGCAGCAATTAATCACAACCTTGTGGCTATTACAATGATGCTCGCTAGGAGGCGTAATAGACATGTTGGAAGGTCCCCTCTCTTTACGCTTCTGGACTAGATATTTGCGTAGGTCAGGAGGAGTTGCCGGAGAGGCCCTTAGTCGGCCATTGGTTTCTCGCGTGATCCGGAGGGTAGGCATTCTGTTCCTTCGCTGGCGTGGAGGCCGAGAGGTTAGGTAGCCTGCCGCTTGCTTTCCTTCGCGGAGATCACAGCGCTCATCTGGTTTACCGTAGAGGTCAGATGATGTCTTGCGCGTGGAGCGAGATCTGTTCTTCCATCTTGGCGCCGAGGTACCATCGGAAGTTCTGTCTGTACCGCGCGGAGCGGGAGACAGATTTCTACGCGTAAAGCGCAGTGAAGGCTTCTGGGTTAGCGCTGAGGCTTCGCCCAAAGTTTTGTCTTTACCGCGCGTAGCGGGAGACTGTTTCCTACGCGTAAAGCGCAACGGATTCTTCGGGGTTAGCGCTAAGGCTTCGCCCAAAGTTTTGTCTGTACCGCGCGTAGCGGGAGACTGTTTCCTACGCGTAAAGGGCAGTGGATTCTTCGGGGTTAGCGCTAAGGCTTCTCCCGAAGTTTTGTCTGTACCGCGCGTAGCGGGAGACTGAATTTTACGTACGGGGCACGGAGGGAGCGTCGCTACAACCTCGTTGGCCGAAGAGATCGGAGAGATCGGAGAGATCGGAGAGTCCGGAGAGATCGGAGAGTCCACAGGAATAGTAGAGGATGTCTTGGGCATCCACACATTGTGCAGCTTCCTGTTGTCCTGGACGGAGAGAGGGCGAGAGCTACCCCCGGCTCGAAGCATGTCTTCGTAGGCTGACTGGTCGAACTGAACGGCCAGCGTCTTCTTCACGGTTCCCACGGATACCATATCGTGTTGAGCAATTACTTCCTCGTCAGAAGAGAAAGACTTCCCCAGCAGAGTCGCCATCTTGTTTGTGGTATTAAACGAAAGGAATGAAATTGTATTTCAATGACGGGGTTTATGCGAAACCCGCGCCCTTCTGTTTACAAACAAACTTGTACAATATAATCCTATACGAGGATGTGGGAGTACAATTTATTTAATCTGGGTATAAATTGCTATAGGTGTCTGATCTGCGGTCGATCACTTTAGCCCTTGGACCACACGATGTTGAAGAAGTGCCGTGGAAGACAGGTAGCAGCTTCGAAGGTTGCAGAAGAGGTTGGACGCACGAGGCCAAGGTCGTCGATCCCTGCTCTTTGCCTGCTCTCCGGGCTCTCTCTCTCTCTCTCTCCCTCTCTCTTTCTCTCTCTCTCTCCTTGGACGGTAATTCTCTCCTGGATGATAATTCTTTTTTCGCCCTTTCTCCCCATTGATAGGGGTCTCTATTTATAGAGTTTTGGTGACAGTGACCACTCCGTCGGTGTAAAAACCGAGGAGTGGGAAGTACAACACCCTTTTACACAATGGTTAAAGTAACTAATGCCTGCGTATGGATGATCTTTTGAATGAGCGTATGACGCGGGTCCAACTAAGGGAACACAACGCGTACTATTGCTACGAAGATCACGGCGTAAGAGCCACGCAGGTAGGTATCCCGTGTGTAGAAACGGTTGGCGTAGAAGCCAAATGACTGTCACCCTGGCACAGAGGCCAGATAGGCATAGAAGCCGAAATAGGCGTAGAAGCCGGATAGGCGTAGAAGTCGGATAGGCGTTGAAGCCGGGTAGGCGTTGAAGCCGGGTAGGCGTTAAAGCCGGAGGGGCGTTGAGGCCGGAGAGGCGTTGAAGCCGGAGGGGCGTTGAGAGCCGAAGAGGCGTTGAGAGCCGAAGAGGCATTGAGAGCCGAAGGGGCGTAGAAGCCGCTGCGTACCGTGCCCGAGTGCTGACGTGGACGTCTTAGCCGGAATTACGGCTTTCGAAGATGTAATCAAATCTTCTACAGAGATTTGCCATCATCTTGTGCATTAAATGCGAAGACGTGTTTCGAAGGTCTGCAACCCTTCTGTGCATCCTTTTGCAGAGACGTGCCTTGACTGAACCTGTCACCGCTCCGTGCAATTAGACGTAGAGACGTGCCTCGAGCCCCGTACGATGTGCAACTTTTGACGTGGCAGGCGGTTTGTCTACTGCGGAGCGTAAACCGGCTTATGCCTGCCTGTGTAAAACAATGCAGCGTATCCCTCTATGCGCAAAAGAGCGGTTTATGCTGAGGGGACGTTAGTAAACGACGGTTCGGTGGTATCTTAACCCAGTCCTCTGCATTAAATGCAGAGATCCGCCATCATACTGTGGTGTGCGTCCCGAGGGGTCTGTGCCTGTTTCCAGCCGTCGTCTGGGTCGCCGTGCAGCACTTTTTGTCAGGAGTCAGAGGCCAGGTTTACTGCGTGACTTGACAGGTTCATTTCGGGGAAGACGAAGCGTTCCTCGTACGCTATTTTAACGCTGCTTTGAGAGCGGCTGAGTTTTTTATGCCCTGGAGGCGATGGGGGGGTCCCGTCTACGCCGAAGCGGTTTTTGGACGCGCTGTACCCTTGAGCTCTTACGCCTGATGGCACTAAAGGCCTTTGCTTGCGCTGCTCTGTATCAATACGCCGCATAGCTTTTGCCAGCGTATTTTTCATGCTTCTACAATGTTGTCTTTAGACACTCATTTAAGGCATGTGCGAAGAAGTTAGGCTCGACCACACTTGTCACGTCCCAGATTTAGAATACTGGAGAGTGGGGGCCAACTGTACCTTGCGGAATACCAAAGCAACCCGCAATGTGTTAAGGTTGTCTAGAGACAAGGGGTGCATACTACAATCAAGTCTTCTAGGGTCAAGAACTTATATATCTCAATCATTCAAGCAAGTAGCAATAACATAAAATATTTCAGAATATGCAGTAAGGCGTCCCCAATGCTGCATCAGAATATTATAGAGATCTAGCAATACAAGTGATATGCCATATATACAATCAAAAGTATACATGATAATACTGTATTGGTGCGTTCGCCTCTGCGTTGTGATGGTTGCATATGCATTCTCTGGGCTTGGCGACTGTGCACATCTTCACCGAGCGCATGGATGGTTATATTGATCAGAATTACGAGTGCCACATGTTTTTACGGATACATGCCTCTTGATCTTTGTCTTCTTTTGCACAGATTCTGACTTTATCTATACTTGTCCTGCAGGGTTTGCCTTAGGTGGCTTGAGGCCTAATGGAGCACAGAAGGATATCATTGTCATCGTTATTCGTAATAAATAAGCACGTTACCCACAGGATTGTCTAGGACCTTCCAATCTAGCTCACTATAGTTATTCCCCATATGCAGCCAGGACGTGATGGCTGAATCTCGGGTCAGATCCTGGCGGTGCATCTACGTGGAAGAGATGGAGCTACTTATCCCAACCAGTATTTCTAGTTGCGTCATTTCATACGACATAGTTTGGCCTCTTGGATCTACGTTGCAAGCTCCCTTGTTATCCATCAGTATGTATTATTTTTCCGTCACTACCAAAATATGATGAAATAATGATATTTTTAGTGACGTCATAATAAAACGTCGCTAATAGTAAAGATTTCAGCGACGCCAAAAATAAACGTCGCTATATGTCGCTGTTGGCGACATATAGCGACGTTTAGCAATAGTAATTAAGTTTTTTTAAAGAGTAGTTGCTATAAGATTCTTTAAGGTCGCTAAACGTCGCTGAGTATTTTGATTTAGCGACGTTTAGCGACGTATTTAGCAACGTTTATTTTTTTTCTATTTTTAGCGATATTTTTAGCGACGTCTATAACGTCGCAAACTATTTTTATTAGCGACGTCAAAAGTTGACATTGCTAAACGTCGCTCAAATTTTAATATAGGTTTTGATTCTCCCCTTCTGTCGAAGATTTCCCCTAATTTTTCAAAAACTCCCCCCTCTCCCCCCTCTCCGGCGAAGTGCACCCTCCGGCGTCCTCCATAGCCACCTACTCCGACGTCCCCCTCCTCCTCCTTCTCCTCCTCATCCTTTTCCTCTAGTTAGACCCTAACTCTCTCTTTCTCTCTCTCTCTCTCTCTCTATCACACAGATGCACATGACATAACACAGAAACAGACACGACACATACGCACACACACTAACATAGACACGACACAGACTGTAAGAGAGGATATAAATCCTAACCCTAACCCTAACCCTAACCCTAACCGAATCTCTCTCTCTCTCTCTCCCTCTCACAGATGCATACGATATGACACTGACACAGACACGACACACACACACTGACACAGACATGACACAGACTGTCACAAAGGATATAAACCCTAACCCTAACCCTAACCCTAACCCGATCTCTCTCTCTCACACAGATGTAGACATGACATAACACAGATACAGACACGACATACACACTCACACACTGACACATACACGACACAGACACACTAACTTGATATCTAACTCAAATAACTAAAATCTAAACTTCTAGCTGATAATTACTAACTAGCATTCACTAACAATGCATCTAACTGATACATTCATCAGTCAGTGATACACACATAGTAGTACATAAACACATTGGACTGAAAACTAATGCCGCCACTAATGATATTCCCTATAATATATACATTAATACCTTCCTACTGAAGGCACTAACCGAAGGCCCATCCGTGTACTACTGATACCAAACTAGACTGACATCAAGCCCTTATTTGTAATGTGATCAATTCGAGTGAATCTTACTTATAACTTATACCTATATCCATTCCTCACCTACACACAACCACAGTTGATACACATCAGATACACAGAGATTTCTCTAATCTTCTAATGCCCGTTGTGATACTCAAGTTTAAAATGCAACTTCAAATTGCTGCTGCCTAATATCGTACCCTGCTTTGTACGATGGTGTGCACAGACCCTATAAAGTCTGCTGTAACACTCATGTACACATCAAATGTGCAATGTCGGGTCTATGCAGATGGTGTGTGCAACAGCCTCTCCCCACCTCACTGCTCACTGTGTTGCTCCCCAAATCTGCTGTCAACATAACATATACTCCTATGGACAGGCACTTCCTATAACCAGATAACTAATACTTAAAGCAGTACATAAACCCTAACCCTAACCCTAACCCAAATATCCTTAGTTGACACTAATTGATACACTACAATATGAGTATCCAGAGTTGAACGAAGAAGTATCAGTGCTAGGACTAGGTGTATCAGTGCATGTACTGTATTCCTGAGTATTCTTATGTATGTGTAGACGAGTAGGTGTATAACATAATTGGGTATTCCTGTGTATATATGCTAGGACTGAGTATCAGTGCATGTACTATATTTAATGATGAGTATATACTTGAACGATGTCTATTTATTTTTGTAGAAGTATATAGAAATAAATATGAATTACTATCTGCGTTATCGTTCGTAGATGTACAACCGTCATCCAGATGATATGTGCAGTATACTCGAAGGGTTTCATGCCGAATAACTATCAGTGGACCGTGCACGGTAAAGTTATGTTTTTACCATCGGAGTCGGAGCCTTATGTGGAGCCGTATATGGATGTCCACGACCATGATGCTTACGACGATGGGTGGGTAAATATGGTTTTTGATACGGTGGGGCCTAGTTTTGATCCGGACAATCATGATGCAGCTGAGGAGGCATCGAATGTCGATGCTGCAAAGTTTATGGAGTTGTTGGAGAATGCAAGGACTCCATTATATCCTGGTTGTGGAGATCATTTATCGTTGGAGGTGTTTACAAGATTGTTGAGCATCAAGTCCAATTTTAACATATCACAAGAATGCTATAACCGACTGATGGATTTGATTATAGAAATCTTACCAGAGGGTGCAAAGTTGACTAAAGACTTCTACCGATCTAAGATGATGGTGAGATCGCTCTGGATGGGATACAAGAAAATCGATACATGTCACAACGGGTGCATGTTGTACTACAAAGATGACAAAGATTAAGATACGTGCAGATTTTGTAGTGTTGATCGCTACAAGGCCACTGGAAGATGAAAGTCTATCAGTGCAAAGAAGCCTACCGATTCGATGCACTACTTGCCTTTGACGCTGCGGCTGCAGAGGTTGTTTATGGTAAAGAAGACTGCAGAAAATATGAGTTGGCACAGGCGAAAACATATCGAAGGAGTATTGGATCATCCATCCGATGGAGAAGCATAGAAGCACTTTGATCGAGAGTATCCAAATTTTGCTTCGGATCTGCGTAATGTCAGATTAGGGCTCTCCTCCGACGGTTCTACCCCATTCAGACTTTCGGGCTTCCAGTATTCGTGTTGGCCTGTGATCGTCACTCCGTACAATCTATTGCCTTGGATGTACAAGAAGACTCCGTATATGTTCCTAACTATTATTATCCCGGGTCCGTACAATCCGAAGAGGAACATCGATGTATATTTACAGCCTTTGATAGATGAGTTAAATCAGCTGTAGAAAGTAGGTGCCAACACGTACGATATTTCTAGAAAGCAAAATTTTCAGATGATGGCAGCACTTATGTGGACCATCAACGACTTTTTAGCCTATGGAATGTTATCGGGATGGAGCACTCATGGTCGTCTCTCATGTTCGTATTGTATGGACTACACTAAGGTTTTCGTTTGAAACACGGAGGCAAATCATGCTTCTTCAATTGTCATCGACAATTTCTGCCAAATGATCATCCGTACTGGAGGAACAAAAATACTTTTCGTACGGGCGTTATGGAGAAAGCCAATCCACTACCAAGGTGGCCCGGATACACGATATGGGAAGAGGTAAAAGATTTACCAACTGCTATCGAAGAGCCTGCTAAGGGGTACAAGTGTGACGGATTTGGTCGCACCCATAATTGGATGAAGAGGAGTATATTCTGTGATCTGCCATATCGGAGCACCAATCTGATCCATGTCATGCATATCGAGAAGAATTTGTTTGATAATATAATTAATATTGTATGGAGGTAAAGGGGAAGACGAAAGATAATCCGAAGGCCAAGTTGGACTTAGAAGAAATATATAGACGTCCTGTGTTGCATTTGATAGATGAGGGGAATAGAAATTTAAAGCAGTCTCAGTCAATTTTCTCACTGGAGAAGGAGGATAAAGGATAGACTTTGTAGGTGGATTCAGGGTCTAAAATTTCCAGACGGGTATATATCGAACTTAAGAAGATGCGTCGACCTCAAGGAGTACAAACTGGCGGGTATGAAGAGCCACAATTGTCATGTATTCATGGAGAGGTTAATTCCGATTACATTTTGAAAATTTTTACCGCAGGTCATTTGGGATCTATTGACAGAGCTCAGTATATTCTTCAGATATCTATGTTCTACTAAGTTGCTTATCGATCGTCTAGAAAAGCAAGACAAGGAGATTGCGGTAACACTGTGCAAGCTTGAGAAGGTGTTTCCTCCTGGATTCAACTCTATGGAGAATTTGCCAATTCATCTTTCCTATGAGGCACGTGTTGGTGGTCCTATCGGTTATTGGTGGATGTAGCCCTTCCTCAAATCATTATCGAATTCAAACTTGAGATCGTATTCAGGGATTGAGCAGGACCGATCGATTTCTAACGAGGAGCGACGATCTTGAACGAGTGGTGAGTTGTCGATCCGATCCTCTTCTTAGAAAATTTCTTTTGTTTCTTCAAATTAAGATCGATTCTTGAATCTCTATTTAAATTTTTGTTCGTTACAAATTCGAGATTGTATGCTGAATTGTTTTCCTTGTTAATGCTCACCATGTGTTCGATCAACTGCCGCATTGGAGATTGAATAACTCGAGTTGTCGATTCAGACACGAGAATACTCGTGTCCGATGTTGCTGACCATTCTTGATCGAGATCTTGGTTTGGGATTATCATATGAGGTTATCAATTGATGTGTTTTAAGCTCGTTGGCACAATTGGTGTTTGTGTCTGCAGCATTCAGACACTGCATAAGTAATCTTCTTTCTTGATGTCTTTTTTCTTGATTCAGTTTTTGCATCGAATTATCTCTTGAGTATCTGAATATGTGTCAGTGTTCCAAACTATCCGCAATCGACACAGAAGTTGGGGACACAGTGATAACTCTGCTTTGGACTTCCATGTCTAGTATTATCAGTTGGACAAAAAAAGATTGTTTATACTTTTGTAATTCAATTGATAAGTAGGTGTTCTGTGGATTTAGGTTACCAGTTTAGTAGATTGTTGCATGCTCAGTTTAGTTTTGAACTCAAGATTCATATTCGGATTCTTGAACTCAACGTTCAAGTTGAGTCCTGGGCTGGCTTGAGGAGTTTTGCCAATACTTCAAACTAAATAAAATTTTGTAAGAGAATTAGTTGGTCAGTCTTTTGAACATATTGAAGGAGTGAGTTGGCTTAGTGAATTAGAGTGGGAAAATAAGTCAGTATATTGATGGGCCAGCTTGGGACCATTTAAATGATCTCAGTGAGTTCAATAGCAGCCTATGTTAGAAAAGGAAAATTCAGAACAGGATTAACCGGGCTCAATGATTGTTCATGATTAATGATAAATTGTTAATTAATAGTTAGTAAAATTAAGTTAAGAATTGGTTGTATTCAAGAATTTGGTTAGTTAGATCAATTAGTTATAAAATTTGGTTAGAACCTTCAGAAAGATTCTAGAAAATCATTTGAGTTGGAGACTAACAATTATATAACCCCTTCATAGGAGGTCCATACCATTCCCACGATCCACTATGAGTTTGAGACAAGTATTCTACTCAATGTTTATCCTTCAACTCCATTGCATGTTCATGACACTGCAGGACACGATATATTGTTCGTGTCATGACTTATTGTTTATTGCATGTTGATTTATTGTCTATTGTATCGTATCGTGTCGAAAGGGGAAATATCTGTGTGTTGTGTGGACTACCTCATTTATATGTCCATTGTCTTTATTGCATAATAGCGATCGCACACTACATGTGCGAGGCATCGAATTTAGCCCTTAGCCGCCCACACATACATTCGGATATTTCAATCACTTAGAAGGTATGTATTGCTTTCTTTCGTGCATATTGATGGTCACATTACTTGTTCATTATTGTTCCCTATTTCGTTTCTATTTCATGCATTATTACTTTATAGCATTGTGTAGTCTACTTTGCTCTATCCTGACAGGATAACGTGGACATGTACTAATGACTTGGAGGAAACTAGAAGACATAGATAGGTTTTATTCAAATATACATATGTATTATTTATTTTAGTAATTTATCGAATTTGTCTCCGGGCCAAGCTGATATATATGATATACTAAAGTATTATAGTGCACTGTAGTGATTGTGATCGAGCTTGGGTATTTAATCGTGTTTAGTGTTGTGATGAGAAATCAATAAATTTGAGTATTGGTGACAAATGAGATTTAGAAAATCTGACTACCACTGTTAACAACAGCGTAGGCTGGACGTTCACAACCCGTACCCGATATCACGGGCGCGGGGGGTGACATATTTCTTATGCTTTAGTTATTATATTTATATGAAATCTTGATATATCTGCTTACCCTAGGCTTGGTTTACGATACTTTGTGTCCGAACGAGGTTCGGGTACCGATATCCTCCGCGAAGTCGAGTATCGTAGTTAGAGAGTCAGTATTCAAACCCATGTTTATGCATATATTATTTGCACATCCGACCGTAGGACACTTGACATAATATTCATGTGACAGAGTCTTTCTCGACAAGTTCGTGGTAATTGGACTCTAGATAGAATTACAGATGCATTACATAGAGTATATAGTGTCCATGACTTGTGTTGATAGTTAGAGGTCATGATCTTGCGTGTCTTGATTGAGACCTGAGGTTCCATTGGGAGGGGAGAGTCTTCATCGTGCTCTGAAACTATTCTACTTATTACTTATTTATTCATTTATTAGGCTTTAGGTTCCCTATACGAAATCTAAATTGTTTAAATATATATATATATATATATATATATATATATATATATATATACTAGCCTTCTCCAGGTTCCCCTACACGGAGCCTTGAGTGTACTATTAGCTGACGGAAGTGTCCATTGAGATCTTTCGTTAGTACTAGCCCGAGGTACGAGTCCTTACTCTTACTTGCATATCACATAGACGGATACTATAGCTTACCATTGAGTTGTATATTATTATATTATTTTACCATGGCATGTTGTTTTTTGTACCTTGTTACGTCCCTTTGAGGTTCTGGTCTTTTTTTAGTTTTGCAGCATAGACAGTTGTGGAGATTCTAGAGCTACTGATGTGAATCGTCTCGTCATGCAGGCATTGGAATTAGGTATTGTTATAAATTCTACCGCATATATGTTTATCATTTTTGTTACTTATTTCTGCTTATATGACCTAGTTTTGTAGACTCATACTTCTTTCTCGAGTCTATTCGAGCTTTGTGTTACTGGCGGCCGATTTTAGCACATGTAGCTCATTCTTATTATTTTGTTTAATTGTGGATTGAGACATAGATATATTTACTATGTTATCTAGATAGTGACCATTAAAGTACAACTTAACGTATTCGAGTTGGATAAGAATCTGGTTGAATGCGTAGCTGGTATGTTACGTATTCCTAGTTCAACGTATTTTAGGACTGGGACGTGAAAAGATGATCCATCATCTTAAGAACAAGATCCCTTATTTGCGTCCCTTCAGCCATGGTCGTATTCATTGAAATATTTATATCAAGCTGCCTAGCTGCCCTACTCTGGTGTCCGAAGAGTTCCTTGAGGTTGTACATCATGTCATAAGCTGTGGCCATGGCCTAATGCTGATGTTGTAACACATTTGTCATAGATGCCAGAAAGTAATACCGCGCCATCTCATCTGCGTTGATCCACTTCTTAGAATCAGGCTTAGGAGGACATTCCTAATGGAGTACATATTTGTACTCTTCAGTAGTTAAGACAATATCCAAGTTACGTTTCCATTCAATGTAATTAGAAGTAAGTTTGTTTTCTTTAAGAATCAACATAAGTGGACTGGATGAACCCATTTTTGAAATCCTGAGAATCACATAAATAATAATTATGTAGGAATTTTTTTTTGAACTAAATAAATATTGATTCCATAAAAACAATAATAAAAAATTCACCAACACCTTAAATACTATGAATTTAGTATGCCACAATAGTGTGTAATTATACCAATTCAACATTTGTCAAGGAGATTTTTCTTATTAATTTTACTATCATGTCAACCTAACTTTATGACAAATAAAATTAATTTGTTGGTCTTGCTTTAGTCCTACAAATAATAGTAGTGACTCTGATTGGGAGGATACCATTATTTGTATCTAAGTGTACACAATTACTTAATACTAAGTCCATTACTTCATAATGAGTTCCTTCAGATGGAGAAGTGAACACATAATAGATAACTTTCTATAATTATCCCTAAGAAAGTCTGTACTAATGATCCATAATTAGACTCATTTGGTATGGAAAAAGGCTAGCCAACACATAAGTATAATTATATCACCTACAAACTAGTAATAGAGACCATGAAATTTATACTAAATAAAATTTCTCTCCCACCTAGTTATTTAACAATGATGATTTTTCTACTGGTTGATATATGTCCATGTTGTCCATTATTAATGCGGACTTAGTTTATAATGTTAACAAATATGCATAACAGAGTAAGCAAATATAGCAATAAACAGAAAACAAATATCAAACTATTGTGGCCATATATCATGCTTCTTTCTCAATTGTGCCGAATCTAGAATCTTTCTCTACACAGAGTTATTCGGGGTTCGACCTACCAATGTCTATGTTTACAAAGATGAAAAAAATGCAACAAACCAATGATTAATGTCCTTATTGGTCTTATGTAATCGAATACAAACTTTCTCTAATCAGCCAATAATAAAATAAAGCAAACAGAATTTAACCATGTTCTTTCTTGCAAAAATAGTTGTAATTTAGATCGAACGTTCCACGAGAAAGTAGAAGGAGAAGTAGACAGAATCTAAACTTTTACTGGGGTGATGAAAACCATCATTGCTCAAAGTAAGATTCGCCCTCTATTGACGCTCTGCACCCAAGATCCAGCAAGTTCATGTCAAGAACTTCTTGAATGCTCGCAGTCATCTCTGTTGCAACTCGAACGGACTCACTGGACGAAGGTGGCGGCCAAATCAACTTTTCTCTTCTGTCTCTTAATTTTTATCTCTCTCCAAAAGGAGGCAAGAAGAGAATGTTTATAGGAAAGAGTGGATATCCTAACCCTAAATCTGGCTATCGCTAATTATGGTAGGATAATAACGAAATTAAATCAGATTCCTAAATGTTTAGGACGGATTTGAATTCGAATAAATCTGCCATAACTGTCCATATCCGCAATCATCGTAATCTCCATGTTCGGCGCACAAATTTTTCTTTTCAGCATAACTGAACAGTTGCTTGAAACGCGCAGATAAATGTTTTAGTAGAAATGTGTGCAAAACTGAACGCAAAACCGCGTTCAGAAACGTACGTGTAAACTCGCACACGTGCGAAGTACGAAGTGCGTCATCAAAGCGCCACTTTGCGCCCTTAGTCCGAGTCGAGACGCTAAGTTCCTATGAGGCATAGCTCCTATGGAAATTTTCCAAAGAGAACGACAAAAAACATAAACGTTTCTTTGAGCAATTTAAACTTAGCCTTTCTAGAAAAACAATCCACATGGCACCCACATAAGTCTCCACTCTCCACATGTATATACCTCAATAACAAGCATAGTTATATATTGAAATATCCATTTGGAGTATTTTCTAATGTGGGCATATCTTTCTAGTCTTTGCCAAGGAAAAACTCCAACATTTAAAAGATTGAACCCTATTAATTTTAAATCTTTTAAGATTGAAACAATGGAACTAATAAATCAAAACATAATTCACATTTTATTTTCTTTCTCTAGTTCATCCCATTAGATTTTTTGTGATGTTTGATTATAGGTATTCGGGGTTAGTAGGGTATTGGAATGAAACTTGATTTCGAAGCTGTAGAGAATACTGTTTATATTATCAGGAGACTATTGCGATTATATACTCCGGAAAGCAATGAAATCCATATGGCTAGTTATTTTCGTCGGAGGGACTCTTGGGAAGGAGCTTTCAAAGTTTTGCTGCAATAGTCAACCTAGTACAAGAAGAGTTCGTTGTGCATAGATGACCGATAGCAAAATCTTTAATTACTAGTTCTATTATGTTGGCATCTTTTGGTAAATTGAGTTAGATATTCATCTCTTAATTGTACAAGGTTGTTTTCATAAATTAAAACATTCAAGATCGTCTATGCGTATCTTCTAGTTTCAATTTGAAAACTATGTTTATAAGCCCCAAAAGAATAAGACAATCTTACATCTATCTATCTCTCTCTCTCTCTCTCTCTCTCTCTCTCTCTCTCTTTCCGAAGAAAGTAAATTTTATTCAGATCCCTTCGAGAGGCTACAACGCTGTCTGAAAGCTTATAACCAATCAAGTTCGATGGCCTATATATACAATTCCTAGTCCGAATATCTCATCCAGTCCGAAGGCTACATTCCGACACGAAGGCACCACAGACCCAATCCGAAGGCTCCATCCGACTCGAAGGCCTCACGCCGCACTGCACCGCACCGCACCAGCTCCCACCAGTACTGCACCTACACCCGCTTCGCATCCACGTACCGCACCACTTCACGCACCCAACCACCACCTGCCACATTAATTCTCCCAAAGAAGAACTAATTGCCCCCTCCTGGCTCGAACCCGCAACTAGCTCGGGGTAATGGTCTTTTTGTTTTCACAGTTGTTTTGAGTGATCTCTTAGTTGCTGCCTCGATGGTCTCTAAATCAAATGTTTAAAAGACAATATCATGACCCTTTGAACCTACAGAGGGGATAATATATATTATTATTGGAAGAAGTTGGTTACACCCAAAGAAAGCTTGCACAAATCAATTGCTAACACCCCTTTTCCTCTTTGATCCCACAATCATGTGCATATCGAGCTAAAGTTTGCTAAGCAAGAGAAAAGTTATGGTTATTAGCCTTTCACTCTTTTCCAAAAAGTAGCACATTCCATTCCACCATAGAATCATCAACAAGTATGTAAAACTCGAACAAGAAGATCTGGCTCTACTAAAAGGCGTGTTCTTCTGCCTCCTCTCTCGAACCTCATGCCCAAACAAATAGCACAGTCAGATGGGCCCAATTCTTCCCCCTCGTGGACAGAATTATTGTCCATGATTCCTCGGCCAACATTTATTTATTTTCTTTCTGAAAACAATTTTTTTTTTCCATGTATATGCTCAACAACCAACTTTGGCACACTTTTGTTCTTGTTTATATAACACGCCTTTCTGCTTCTTTCTTAGCTCACCATTTCTTTTCTCTCCCTCTCTAGGAAGATCTCTCTAGGAAGAGGAAGAGGAAGAGGAAGATGAAGATGAAGTCTGAGACGAAGACGAAGATGATTGATTTAGGCAAGCAAAGAGGTCCATTGAACATCATTGACTCGACGACCTCCGTCGACTGCACCAAGGATGTTCGCATTGGACGATCCTTCCGGTCCCTAGTGGAGTGCATGGTGCCCGCATGCTGCGGCGGCTTCCAGACCTCCACCATGGACTCGTCCGACTCCGACAGCAGCGTCCCGCCATCGACCCACGGCTCTACTGTGACAGGCACGTTCTTCGGCTACCGCCGGGGACGGGTCAGCTTCTGCGTCCAGGAAGACTCGAGGGCCCAGCCCCTCCTCCTGCTGGAGTTCACCGTCCCGACTGCGTACCTAGCTCGGGAAATGCGGCACGGGCTGTTGAGGATCGCTCTCGAAGAGTGCGACCGGGGGGTGCGAGCCAGGCCTCGTTTGGGGTCGCTGTTCGGCGTGCCTGTGTGGACCATGTTCTGCAATGGGAGGAAGGTGGGGTTCGCTGTGCGGCGAAAGGTGAGCGGGACTCACGTGGGTGTGCTGAAGCTCATGCGGTCCGTATCGGTGGGAGCCGGACTTCTTCCGAACGACTCGAAGGCTGCCGATGGCGACGGGGCCGACCTCATGTATCTTCGGGCTAATTTCGAGAGGGTCGTCGGCTCACCGGATTCGGAGTCTTTCCATATGATCAACCCGGACGGGAGTGCAGGGCAGGAGTTGAGTATTTTCTTATTCAGATCTTAAAATAGTGTACGTGCAGCTACTTACTCTTTCTTGCCAGTGAAAGAATCACTATGAAAACATGATATAGAATAGAATAGAATAGAATAAAATAAAATAAAATAAAATAAAATGAGACGGTGGATGATTAATAATATGATAAATGAGTTCATTTCTCTGTATAATTTGCATCCTATATTTGAACATTCATGGCATGGGAATTTACTTCTTTTTGTAAATACACTTTAGTCACCACTTTTGATTACTCATTGTACCACCAACCCTAATCCTCACCATGGTTTGTCGGCTCCAGTCCAAGTTGGCCCAGCGTTGCCCTGAATCACCCAACCCAACTATGGCTTCTACCTCCACTGCAAAAACAAGCAGAATTAGTGACCATGGGCGCACGGATCCACCCTTGGACGAGAATGAGCGACCCTTCTCATGGAGTTTCGATTGGATTCTTTCAAAAAATATATATATATATATATATATATATATATATATGTTGGTTAAATTTCTAAATAATGCAAATAGGAAGATGTAAAATTAAAATAAGAAATAGTATAGGATTTGAGGCACGTTACACGCTATCCTTAGAATAGAATTTCGCCCCACGAACAGTGCAGTGGGTTCCTGGCGATCTATCACCGGGTTCCTGGCGATCTATCACCGAGATACAATGAATCCTTCGATTCACTTCACCGTGCACCCGGTGGCGAATCCCACGAACGATCACAACCTTGCTGTTTTTCTTTTCTTTTTCGTCTCTGTGAGATTGTTCTTCCGTCCGAACAGAGAAAAGAAAAAACCGATTTCAAAGTGCTAAGTGCGCGAATAATAAACGTGTAAAAACGCGCATTAAATCGCGCACCCGCTCGCGGGTTGGATGAGTTCAAGCCCATCCCCTATAGAGCCCACTTACCCACTAAGAGGGGTAAAGCAATATATGGAAAGGAGAATGACTTCTCCTTTTCCATGTGGGACTAAAAGAAAGGAGTGCTTTGTTGAATCATATAATTTAGATAATTTAAAAATAAATCTAACAATATATATATATATATATATATATATTGCCTATCTACTGAGTACTGATATTAATGAGCAAATAAGCAAATTAGGTACTAACCGTTGATAGGAGCGGCCAGAATTTACTTGATTACATCCTATGGCTAGGAATGAATAGTGAAATTAAGGAACAATGTTGTCTCTCTCCATCCCATGACCGACTCCTCTCTAAAATATAAAAAATAACTCAGCAACGCTAATAAAACTAAAGCTTCTCTCCCTCCATTGTTCGTCTCCTCCAACTGAGCAATCAGCTCCTCCCTCTAATATTCGTCTACTCCAACTGAGCAAACAACTCCTCCCTCCATTTGTTTGTCTCCTCTAACAAAACATCTCTAGTTTAGCACAAGTAAGGTTGCAATTCTCTCTCTTAATTTTTTTACTTATAATTTCTTTCTTAACACCAAAAACATCTCTGAGTGCTTAGAAATATTGATAATGTGTTTTCTTCCGGGAGAAAGAGCTATGTTTTAGTTGTTGGGTATGAATCAATTGTTTTTATGGTTGTAGTGAAAGTGTTTGTGAATGTGCAAGAGAGTAAAATATTTACATTGTGTCTTGATTTGGATTGCCTCTCAAGTTCTTTATGTTGAGCTGGGTGCCCTCTAGTTCTAAGAGTAGTTTTTTTTAATGCCAGGAATCATCAAAATGGTGTATCTGCATTTTCTTTGCTCACCCTTCACTCTGAACATGGAAGGTACTTCTTGTGACAAGTTGTATATATCCTTTCAGTTTAAATGAATGTAGTTACTTTCCAACTATTAGGCCATATTAATGACTTTTTCTGATATGCTTTTGAATGTGAATTATAGAGACCAAGTACATCAACACATTGAGGATCCAAAGAACATATCAGATACACTTTCTAAACCCTTAAAAGGTTGGCTTTCTTTATGTGCGTAAGCGAGTTCTTGTTCCCCTAACTTTTGGTGAACCACCTCCTTTCCTCTTCATTGGCACTCCCACTTTTCTTTTTTCTTCCATTTTTAGTGATGCGAAATTGGTATATGTTTATGCATCTCAGTTGTTAAATTTTATTACCATTTTGAAATAGTAAGATCGATATTGCATTCACGTATTTATTTGTGGGTTTTTTAGACTTTGGTCTCGAATAAGATGTGAAATTTGTATTTGGGTCTCTAATTGACATCTTAGAACAATGGTTGACTCGACTGAATGGGTTGTATTTTTGTAATAATTCTTGTATCTACCTAATAGTATATATATATGTTCTTTTTTGTATCCTTTAAAAGTTTCACACCATTCTATGCATATTGTGTTGTATCCTCTTCAAATGTTCATATCCATATAACATTGTCTTTGGGGATGGTTACTCTCTCAGCCATTCTTGACCTTGTCATTAGGGAGCTAGCTTAATTGATAGATACCTAATTTAGTTTGGAGACATCTGGAGTTGGTTTATGTATGATTTATGAATGTCAGAAAATGGATGAACTTACATTACCAAGATTTATGGAAGAAGAATAATGAGGAAAATCTTTAGTATCTGAGATATTTTTCATGGTTGGTTTGCCATTGAAACAAACACCTTCTGTAGGGAAATAAGTGGATAGGAAGATGCGCTCCGTTGGGTTAGTAGTCGATCACTTCCTTAGCAGATTTTAGTTTCTCCAAAAAAAAAAAAAAATTCTTCAAAAGACTAATCAGAGTGTAGAGAAGAGCAAAATAAGGCAAGATTTTTCTTGATATTTAGGGAAGCTAAATATTCAATAATGTGGTATTCAAAACGCTAACAACTATATCACTGTTTACTAAGAATTCTAATTTTTTGTTCTTTACATCTGGTACATGTACAAAGTGCTATAATTGGAAGTGACAATGAAGCAAAATACATTTGTACAAGTACTCCAGTTATTTAACAACCTAGAAAATAAAGTTGGTCGGAAAGAAGTATAGAAACTACAACATCAAGGGACATGAGGTTTCTTCTCTTCTGTAGCTTTGGATGATTACCGCACAATTAATTTTCGATAATTTTGGACTTCAAATATATTGTTGTTTTTTGAATTCAGCGATTTCTTCTAGAATACCATTAGTGACTTCTATTATAATGAAATCTTTATTCTCAGGAAATTGCTGAAAATGAATAAAGTAATTACGCCAATGCCTATATTTTAAACCCAGACCACTCCCAGATTTTTTACAGGAGGAGGACATCAGTTTTAATTGTGGATAACTCGAGCGATGAATCTGGCAGCGAAGAAGTTATAGTTAGGGTTGATTCCATGAGTACTCTTTCTTCAATCATGAAGGATCATGATTTATTCTCTAGTCCATTTTGTTAGTAGGCATGTACGATTTTGTTGTTGCATAATAACTAATCTTCTATGTCCTATACAGAAATAAATTGGTGCTTGCTTGTAGATTTCTGCAATCGTCCGATTGAACACATCTAAGGAGGATGGCAACCCATGCTAGTATCATTTCATAACAATATATTGAGAAAAATTCTTAGCTTGTAAAACTTTCAGGTGTTTTAGTGTGTTTCCTCTTGCTTGTTAAAAATCAACCGAGTATAGAAGCATAAAAAAATGCACCTCTTGAAGTTGCGCGGTTTCCAACAAATAAACTTAGTAGGGAAAGAATATCGCACTTTCTCTTTGTTTCAAAGGATGACGCACTTTCAAGCTGCTTTCATCAACAAAGACAGGCGCACAAATCGTGTCTCCTTTTCCCCCAAACATTAAATGGAACGAATCTGACAGCTGAACAGTAGTCTAGGAGTCAGAAGTCATCATTACAACTGAGCTGCAGCACGCAGACCCAGGTTGTCCTTTAGCGACCCATCTGCTGTGCCAACTTCTTCAAAAGTGCGCCATCACGGCTACTTCTTCAAAAGTGCGCCATTACGGTTACTTCTTCAAAAGTGCATTGTTGCGCCAATTTCAACAAAAGTGTGTCTTTGCGCCAATTTTAACAAAAGTGCGCCATCACGACCAACTTCTTCAAAAGCGCGCTTGTACAGCCAATCTTTCCAAAAGTGCGCCAATCTCCAGACCACTTCTAAAGTGCGTCTACGATCGTAACTGACAAAAAGAAGCTTCGAAGCTTGTCGTGCCGTTGTTGCCAAAGATTTCTTATTGTCTAACTCTTCAAGTTGTTCACAGCATCCCTGAATTTCTTCATCGTCGTGTGGTCCAAGGAGTAAAGTGATCTCCCATAGATCAGATCTTTACAGCTATACTTTTTCATAATCAATTGTACTTAGATTCCTATTTAGGATGTCTCGTAGTCTTCTTTCTTTTTAATAGTTTATAATACAAAGTTTCGTTTAGCTTTGTTCATCACAAATAAGATGACAACTCTGTTGGGGACTACTTTTTCCTCTGACGAGAAGATGATAGCTCAACTCGATGTTATGTCGGTCGTTTCGATGCAAAAGACCTTGGTCGTGAAGTTCGACCAACAAGCATACGAATAAATGCTCCATTTTGGGGGTAGTGCTAACCCTTCATCCGTAATCAAGTCGAGAAAAATTCGCAAAGTGTGGGTGCCCAAGCCTTGTCATACATATCCCGAAGTTGCTGCCAACAAGAGAAAAAGTATTATGATTGACGAGATCTACCTGGTCAATTTTGTCAATCAAACTCAAGTCGAGGACTTGGTGGACAACTCCATTGCGTTAAACAAGGGATACAAATTGTACAACTCGCGCAATATCAAGCAAAGTGTGATCCACACCCAAGCTTCTAAGTTCCTTGCGTTAAATAAATGATACAAATTGCGCAACTCGCGCAATATCAATCAAAGGGTGATCCACACGCAAGCTTCTGAACCCGCGCATGTTCTTTGTAATATCCAGGACAAGCAAGTCATGGACGCCGCAGCCCAAGTCAATCTCTCTACAGGCACACTCTTCAAAAAGAGACAAAAGTTTCTCCAGAATTCATGCCAGCAGAAGAAAGGCACACAAATAAATTGTTAGTCAGAGAGAATCGTTCTTCTGACGTCATGATTATGTGCACAGTCGAGAGAAAGTTATACGCTACTCGTCAGAAGCCTACTATTAGTGCGCCACGCCAAGACCTTCGTGCAAAAATCAAATGCACGTAGGCAAAATGCGCCAACTCTGCCTACACTATAGAAAGTGCGCTAAGTTGGGTCAACCACTTCACAATATGCTGTTTTTGCACGTGTACATAAGAGGACTGCTAGGAACAACTTCCTCTCATCCCTGAAGGACAAAAGCTCAAGAGGTGACAAATCATTCACTAATCAAGCCAGCACCTTACTCTACACATAGGGGACCAAAAATGTGAATAGAAGATTCAATGTATCTTATGTAAAGAGACATAGTCTGCCCTCTTTCTCCGCTTCTATTCCCTCTTTCGAGTAACGTGAGCTTATTGTACAAAAGTGTAAAGAGAGAGACCCTTCTGAATTTACAACAGTATTTCCTAATAAACATCGTTACAATTGTCATAGAGTTGTAATCAAATATTAATGTGCATCAGCAAAACGGTCTGTGTTTGACCGATTGACCTATACTATGTCTTCCAAACCTTGATAAGCAAAGCAAGTTGACAAAAAGAGTATGATGATGATGAACCGCTCTTTGCTCCAGCGTACATAGCTTCGCATCTTCTCCGTGGCAGAAGACAATCAAGACAAAGTTCTTCAAGAACACCCAACCAGAGAAAATTTGACTAACTCATCGACTCATTTGAAGGACTATACCAAAATATCCATTCTCGAAGACGAGATATCGTTCTTTGCGGGAATCCCTATTCCTCAGAATCCGAGGCTAGGGTAGCAATCCCCTTGATTTTAAAATTGGCAGTGTAGACTCCAACTACACAGTTCTTTCTACCAATCTCTCTGTTGTATACAGAGATGTTAGCGTCTACGCCATCGGTGACGAACAAGACACTTCTCCATCAAAATCCACCGAACAACGCCTTAACTCATTAGAGGCCGCTCTCAGGGACATGCACACTATGATGCAAAATATGCATCAAATGATGATAGTCCAACATTCTGCTATACCAGTAACTGTCCAAGTAGCTCCATTCATACCTACACAGCATACTCCTAGAACAACACATCTACAGGATAACACAAATCCAGAAGCTATCTTAAACCAAGAGTCCGCCGACTCTTAATCCTCTCAATATTGGGAGTGAACCTCCGCCAGTGATAATACATTTTCAACCAGGATCTTATCAGTCAGCTACATCACTCTGACCCAAAGATCCTCTCGAAGCTATCCGGGAGTTACGTGCACATGTCTATATTTTAAATAACAAGGACCAACTCCACAAGCTGGGGGTGAAACAGCCTTATCCTTCTTATTGGCATAATGTTTCATTCCCTCCTAAATATAAATCCTAATCAATAGTCTTGTTTGAAGGCAGGACATCATCGAGTCAATATATTAATTACTTCAATTTGATGATGGCTCATCTATAGAAAGAGGATGTTCTCCTCACCAGATTGTTCATAGGATGCTTGGCCGGCATAGCCAATAATTGGTATCATAGTTTACCTGATAACTGCGTATCCTTGTTCGATGATATGAAGTATCTTTTCCTCTCAATATTCTACGAGGGACGCATGGATATGACGATATCTTCGCTCTTCGATATCATACAAAAGAAGAAGGAATCTGCTCCCGAATTCATAGAGCGTTTCAGGCAAGCAACTCTAAAGTTACCTCCCGGTATTCCAGATTTTGCATTTATCGCTACTTGCCAAAATAATCTATTGCCTATAGTAGGGATCTAAACGGGTCCAACTCAATTTCAAGGCTTGACGGTATTCATCATCGGGGCTGAAGCTGCTGAAGGTAATACGAAGGTGGCACATAATTTAGGGTTATAAATGATCAATGCAGATGGAAAGTTCCCCACCACCAACAACAATAGTGCAAATAATCGCAATGACAAAGGAAATGAGGCTTGAGCAATAAACCTGTCAAAGCGACCCACCTCTCCTCCACACAAAAGCCTCTAGAGTCTTCCAGGCCTAAGGAAGAATATTCCTTTGACAAAAGCGATATTCATAGCATTTTTGAATGCTTAAAAAAAAGCAACAAGTTACAGTTGCTTGATATCAAGCGACCGAATGAGGCTGATAAAACAGATGACCCAAAGTATTGCATGTACCACCGTTATGTACATAACCCTACCAAGGCTTGTTATATCTTGAAAAAGAAGATACAATAGTTGATAGATGCTAAAGATATCACCCTTTATAATGAGGAGAAGATAGTCACCGCTAACATGGTGTCTTTTTAATTCGGCGACTTTTCAGCACTAAGAAGTCCCGAACGACGTCATCCAATATCTCAAGCTATGATGGAAGTGATAAATCTTCCGCCCCCCTCGAGGTCTAATGGAGGGGTTGGTACCTCTTACCATATGTTATGTTGAGATTGTGTTGATTCATCCAGACCTGCTGCTAGATTGGGACCAAGGAGCAGCATCTTCCAATCCAAAATCCAAGAATGGCAAGCAGTATAAACCATGCAATATAATTTCTTCGGATCATCACTCATACATAGATCAAGAACAATATCAAGAAGACATATCTCTCGAGATCAGGTTTCAAAATTTGAACATTGCCCCACCAAGCTCTACTCGCAAGCTTCGCTTGACGCACCGACAATGGTCCATGATTGGCAATGTTCCACTGTATAGGGCACAAAATATCTTTATTGCTTATGAAGGTGTTCCTACACAAATTTTCCCTCCTGCTGCTACAAAATTAGAGCATCAACCTCAACTCAGGTGGTTGAGAAAGATCGTCCCCAATTTTATCAATACGGCCAGCAATCTGTACGCTTGATGCAAAAACATGGGATATGACTTCCAGAAAGCTGAAGGTTTAAACTTTGGCAAAGGAGAACATATTCCTCTACAACTCTGAGGACAGTCCAGCAAATCCTGTAGTGGATTGGGGTACGATAAAACTAGCCCACAAACTCGCTCAAAGAAGAGGCATGATGAAAATAAACTCAAGTCTTGTAATATGGTGTTTCTTTCTCCGGTGACCAAAGAAGAAGTCATGACTGGTACCAGGTCTGGTAAAGATTATACTAAAACTTACGAATCTGTCCCGAAAGATATTTTTGACACTTTTTCTACTTCACCAACTCCTGTTGCTTCGGTCACAACCAAACCTGGTCATTTGAAGCCTACTACGGCATAAAAAGGGAAGCAAAAAAAGTATGTTTTGACAAATCCTTGAAGAAGAATGTACCTCAAGGACTTGAAAAGCCCTACAATTTTGACATATTGGCACAACTGGCCAATACCCCAGCTCGACTTTTCATAATTGAGTTACTTCGTTTGTCAAAGGAGACAGTGAAGCTTTGAGCGAAGCTCTGATACATGAAGACTCATTCTTAACTCAACTCAAGACTCCTGATGAAGAGCCACTAGCGTGTCCTCAATGCCACATAGTGATCGAGAAGATTCCTATCACCTTCACACAAGTTGACATGCTACTCAAAGATAACCATCATGACATGCCTCTGTATTATATCGGTTACATCGGATCTATTAAGGTGAACAAGATTCACATCGACCTTGGCTCTTCACTCAGCATCATTCTTAAAGGACTATTGAAAGGATTGACAATACCAATGCACAACTTGTCTGCCACTTATACTACTATTCTATGCTTCAATGTTGGAAGAAGTAAACCGCTGGAAAAGAAACGCCTACAAATTCAGATAGGAGATCTACGTACGAAAGTTACATGCTATGTGATCGAATCTGATGTATCCTACAACGTTTTGCTAGGACGGCCATGGATACATGAGCATAAAATTGTACCCTTTACCCTATACCAATGCTTCAAATTTGTGGACAGTCGGGGAGAAGTCAAAACAGAAGTAGCTGACCTCAACCCATTCAAAGGTGTTGAAGCCTATTTTGCTGACTCTGCACTCCATACACCAGAGTACATGAAAGAAAAGGCTGATCAAGCTGGGGATGAAGCTGAGCATACCTTAAAGGAAGAGCCTTTGATAATCCGAGTCAAAGGACGTACTACTCGTCTGACTCCTTTGAAGCCTCTCGTCATCAAACTGCATAAGTCACCACTATTGGTCATCAACCTTCGATGCAATGAACAATCGATGCCAAAGAATGAGCCACTTGTTATCGACCTTCGTCGTAACAAGCAACCAACATCAGTGAATTGACCCAAAGTCGTCAATCTTGCCAAACCTTCTGTCAAGGCTGAAGATTATGCTAACTATGTGGAAAATGGAGAGATCTTATATTTTATGATTAAAGAAAATACTATTTTGTACTATATTGATGTTGAACCCTTTTCTAAAAAATTCTTAGAGGTACTTCATCTTTACGAACCTATGTCCATATTCGTGGCATCTCCATTCCAATATAGGTTATTATATAAATAATATAAGGATGCATACTTTATAGTCCCAGCAAGATAAGACAAGCAATGTTAGATAATTTTTGGTAAAGCTAGAAACAAAGAAGTCAAGCAGACTAATGATTCTGATGAGGATATTGGAAAGATACAACTGTATCGTTACAGCCAACCAATTAAGAACATTATGCAAGAGATGTGCTACAACTTAAAATCTGGTTTAGGACTGAATTATGGAAAAAATACAAATGGACTCCTATACGTCACTTCTCTCCAAAAGGTAAACCGAAAATAAACTACCAGTGGCCTGGTTAATTTTTAGGGTACTTTATACCACCAACAAGTCATGAAGGTTCAGAATCGGAAGAAGAAACGTATTTTCATTCCTCTGACTCATCATTGTGGGATTCTGACAAAAGCATGTGTGACGTATTCAAACAGGCTTTCTCTATAAATATGGTATCAATTGGCCCAGATGATAATGACGTTGAACCATTAGAACCATTCGAGAATGATCCATGGGCACAACAGATGGATACTCAATGTGAGCTTCTGTTTGAGCAACGTGAGCCACCTAAAAAGGATAAAGTAGTCCAAATTAATGTAGGAGAAGAATCTTCCCCAAGGCCAATCTTTATTAGTAAGAGTCTTTCAGAAAAAGATCAACACACTTTAGTCCAGCTAATAAAGGAGTATATTGATGTCTTAACCTAAAGTTATAAGGATATACCTAGTCTGGATCCTCAAATAGCCACACACAAGCTCAATATTCTTCTGAATGCTAAGCTAGTGAAATAGAAGCAACGACGATTTCGTCCGGATATGATGGATGCAATTGAAGCAGAAGTCAAAAAACTCATAGCATGTGGCTTCATTCGAGAAGAGCAACATCCCGACTAGGTAGCCAATATCATTCTAGTCATAAAAAAATAGAAATGTCCGGGTCTGCGTAGATTATAGAGATCTGAACTCGGCTTGTCCGAAATACGAATTTTTTCTTCCCATCACAGATGTCATGATCAACAATATATGTGGCTTTGAACATATATTCTCCATGGATGGATTCTCAGGTTATAATCAAATTAAGATATCGCCTGATGACAAAAAATATACCTCTTTTCGTATACCACTAGGGGTATACTGCTATAAAATCATGCCCTTCGGCTTTAAAAATAGTAGAATACTACGTGGATGATATTACTGTCAAGATTCATCTTAAAGATGATCACCTTCAAGATTTGAAGACTATATTCGAATTAATGCGCCACCACCAATTAAAGATGAATCTAACTAAATCATTTTTAGGAGTCTCCATTAGCAAGTTTCTCGAATTTTTTATTACGTCCAAGGGTATTCATATTGATTCCGATAAAATTAAAACCATCATCGAAATGTGGCCTCCACGCAATCTCAAACGACTTTGTGGTCTGCAAGGCCGACTGGCATATATATCTTTTGTCTGGAACGAAGTATGTCAATAAGCATTCGACGACATCAAACGATATTCACAAATTCACTAGTTCTGGTTTCTCTGATCGTAGAAAAACCCTTTTTGATGTATGTTCGAGCGATGGATCACTTCCTAGGAGTTCTTCTTGAACAGAAGAGTAACGAAGGCCATGAACAGGTGATATATTATCCCATTCTCATGATGGTTAGCGCTGAACATCGATACAATCCAGTAGAAAAAGAATGCCTCGCATTGATGTTTGTTATTCAAAAGATATGATACTACGTGTCAAGTTAAACCATTCATGTCATATCCAGAGTAAATCTCCTTCGGGTATTGATGACTAAGCCAAGTACATTAAATTCTCATTTAGCCATTGGACAATGTTGCTATCACCTTATGACATGGTATATGTTCCGCAAAAAGCAGTGAAGGGTTAAGCGCTAGCTTATTTCTTGGCAGCTCATCCTGTACCGAAAACTTTCAAACTATATGATGACATCCCAGATGAAGTCTTAGAGTCTAATATGGCAATGAGAGGTAACACCTAGCAACTACTTTTTGATGGAGCATCAAAAATAGGACCCAAAGGCAACATAGTAGCTGGAGTTGGCATAGTCCTAGTATCTCCTGACAAACTACTCATTCATCGAGCATATTCTCTCAGTAAATTATGTTCCAATAATATGGTAGAATATAATGCTCTACTCATTGGTATCCAATTAGCTAAAGAATTGAACATAGAATATCTTGAAGCCTACGGAGATTCCAAATTGATAGTCAATCAAATCAAGGGAGAGTACAAGGTTCGACATGTAGACCTCATCCCTTATCATCAAGCGACAATCGAACGGGCTTTTACTTTCAAAAGATTCTTCATCGAGCATGTGTCTCGGTTACAAAATATAGAAGTAGATACTTTGGCCGGCCTAGTAACATCATTGGCCGTTCCCCTAAAGAGATGACACTCAATTATGCTAACAAGACGATAGTTGTTCTGTATAAAAAATAACTTGTACATTGAACAGAGTTATGTCATAAATTCAACTTTCATGGATAAAGATTGGAGAGACCATTTTATAGACTACGCTGCTTATGGGATTCTTCTAGAAGATCCTAAAGAAGTCACTTCTATTAAAAGACGCTCACTCCGATTCTACTATGACGCCTCATCCAAAATATTATATTGTCATTCTTATGGAAGATTATTGCTATATTTTTTTTCCAACCCTGAAGCAAGACAATCACTCCGTGAAGCTCATGATGGCATCTGTGGAGCACATCAGTCAGGTCCTAAATTACAAGATCGTCTTAGAAGAATGAGTTATTATTGGCCCACCATGGTGACAGATGTCATAGATTACGCTCGTAAATACAGGTCATACCAAATCCAGGCTAATTTTATCCACCAACCAATATAATTCTTACACCCTACATTTGCTTCTTGGCCTTTTGAAGCCTAGGGAATGGATATTATTGGTCCGATCAGCCATCTTCTTCTAGAGAACATCGGTTTATACTTGCAATAACCGATTACTTCTCCAAATGGATAAAACAGTCCCGCTCGTCGAACTTAATACGTCCAACGTAATTAACTTCGTTAAATACCATGTTATCTATCGTTTCGGTATTCTCCGGATGATAATATATGACAATGTGCCACAATTCTCTAGTTAAGCATTTTATCGATTCTGTGACAAGAATAGAATACAAAATATAGCATTTACGACCTACAATCCAGTAGCCAATGGCTTAGCGGAAGCCTTCAATAAGACCATAATCAAAATCCTTAAAAAGTTTGTCTCATCCAACAAACGCAATTGGAATGAGAAACTCTGGGAATATTTATAGGCTTATCGTACAATAATTTGAACTCCAACTGGTTGTACACCATTCTCTCTAGTCTACGGATGTGAAACAGTTCTTCTACTCAAAATCTAGATACCTTCTATTAGAATAACTATCACTAATGAGCTAATAGTAGAGAATAATGATCGATTGTGCCTGCAAGAATTAGAAGCATTGGATAAAAAGTGCCTGCACGTTCAATAGCGTATTGAGCTATATCAAGCACGCATTTTCAGAGCTTTTAATCGAAAAGTCAAGGAAAGAATATTCTAGGTCGGTGAATTGGTCTTTATAGTAAGGAGATCTATGAGGAAAACCCATAAGAGTAAAGACAAATTTTAAGCTAAATGGGAAGGTCCTTATATGGTGGAGAGAGTATTCTCCAACGGAGCCTACAGGCTCGCTAAGCCTATTGGAGATTTGATAATGATGTCTATCAACGACAAATTTCTCAAAAAGTGTTATGTGTAAGCACGACATATTCTTCTCCGTATCCAACAGATTAAAATAAGATATACAACAAATATATATTTTTAATCCCTAGCAACTCGTAGCCTACACGGCCTCTCAAACTATTATCTATATTCATTCTTGAATAAGACATGGGTAATGGGTTCTCAAAGTTTCCAGTGGGACAATACTCAGATCCAACGAAACACTCTCATTGAGATCATCTAAACGATTCTCTCCAACATAAATATTATATTCTTAAAGCCCAATTTTTTTAAGGATATCATATTCCTGATCCCCAGTTGGGTTGGAAATAATCTCACATGTTTCTTCACCAATCAATAAGTGTAATATGATTCACGTCCATATTACCTCTGAATCATATTCCATTTATTATCCCCTAAAGATAAGATAATTGTTCGCCCTTGAACTACTTTTTCTTCTCTTTCCCAGCTGCACCCTAGTGGCAAGCCTCATTACTGGGAAAAATACAGCTAGCTTGCTGTATGGATGAGGGCAAATTTGTTTGGCCCAAGAAAACTCCTTCCCCATTCTATGGTGAATTGCCATGTTATGTTGTTGATCATCTCAAACGGGAAGAACTATGATATCCTTCCATGCTTCATCGTGAAGGAAACAAGCTAGTGTGATCCCTACATGGAAGAGCATGAAATCATCATTCTACTAAAAAAGAAATGCTCATGAAAAAAGAAATTGCGCACAATCATCGAGTCTATCAAAACTCAAAAAGTATGCCAGATGACAACTTTCAGAAGAAAAGTATATGAGTCGTCTAATTTATTAAAATCTAGAAAGTACGCCAATGAGCCAAGTCCTACTCCAAATAAAGGGAATACACTTGTATATTATGCTTATACTCATGAAATTTCCTATTAGAAGATGAGAATGGGAAAGGTGGTGACAGAGGGATATTATTATCTCACCCAAAGAATGTTGTCTCATACGACTACTTTGATGCTTGCAATTCCCTAACGAGGGTATCTTCTTCTTTTTCTTCGGCTTGATCCTAAAGACAGCTGTGCTCATCTTCATGATAAGAAGAAAGTCTGAAGGGTTTTGCTGAAGACCTTGGCTATATTTTTTGGGAGCTTCCTTTGCACTTATATTGATATGCAAAGAGAGATGTTCCAAATTCATAGCAGTCTTTGAAAATAATATCGCAAGCATCGCCTTGAATACTGCTTCCAATCAGCAACTGAGTCAAACCGCTACCGTGACTATCACATTAAAATCAATGAACAAGTCAAGCCCTTGTTTTAATGCAGCCACGTCAACATCATTGTTGGGATTCTTCCCAGAGTGTGCGCATAAATATCTCAACAACTTTTATGCTTCTAATTCAAAGTGTTGGACGAATTCAAAAACTTTGAAGAGGGTCTTGCAGAAGCATAAAAAATGCACCTCTTGAAAATGATATTATTTCCTATAAATAAACTTAGTAGGGGAAGAATTGCGCACTTTCTCTCTATTTCAAAGGATTGTGCACTTTCAAGCTGCTTTCATCAACAAAGACAAGCGCACAAATTGCGTGTCTGCTTTTTCCCAAATATTAAATGCAACGAATCTGATAGCTGAACAGTAGTCGAGGCGTCAGAAGTCATCATTACAACTAAGCTGCAGCACGCAGACCCATGTTATCGTTTAGTGACCCATCTGCTGTGCCAACTTCTTTAAAAGTGCACCATCATGGCTACTTCTTCAAAAGTGTGCCAATACGGCTACTTCTTCAAAAGTGCGTTGTAGCGCTAATTTCAATAAAAGTGTACCGTTGTGCCAACTTCTTCAAAAGTGTGCCATCATGGCTACTTCTTCAAAAGTGCGCCATCATAGCTACTTCTTCAAAAGTGCGTTATTGCGCCAATTTCAACAAAAATGCGTCATCACGGCTACTTTTACAAAAGTGTACCATTGCGCTAATTTTAACAAAAGTGCGCCATCATGGCCAACTTCTTCAAAAGAACGCTTGTATAGCTAATCTTTCCAAAAGTGCGTCAATCTCCAAACCACTTCTAAAGTACGCCTATGATCGTAATTGACAAAGAGAAGTTTCAATTATGTGTCCTACGTGCCATGTTCTTTTTAAAATTTATACAAATAACTGTCCCATGATCTATGTTTTTCTCGTATAAGAAGTCACGTGTCAAGCAGACAATAAGTTGTGTACCCACTCACTAGATCGTGGGATGTCACCCCCTCAAAAGTGCGCGCACAATACAGATTGTTCAAAGTGCGCGCACACTGTCATACCTACTATAAAATTCTATAAATATAGTATCATTGTGTACGTTACAAAGGCATCGGGGCTGGAAAATTTTAAGTCTTTGAAATTCAAGAATAGAATGAGAGAAATAGAAGCTTGTCGTGCCGTTGTTGCCAATGATTTCTTATTGCCCAAATCTTTAAGTTTTTCACAACATCCCTGCATTTCTTCATCGTCGTGTGGTCCAAGGAGTAAAGTGATCGCCCGCAGATCAGATCTCTACAGCTATACTTTTCCAGAATCAATTGTACTTAGATTCCTGTTTAGGATCTCTCGTACCCTTCTTTCTTTTTGATAGTTTGTAATACAAGGTTTCGTTTAAACTTTGTTCATCGCAAACATTGAGCTTGTCATCCATTTTAGAGGTATTTGTTTCTAAGGACCAAATATTTGTGTGGCAGCAGAGTATTGCTTCCATTTGTGATTGACAATTTGAGCTTCTAATTTCTGTATCACCTATTTTTGTGATTTTGCCTTTCTGTGGCATTTCTTTCCTCTGTTGTTCTGACGCTACGGAGCCGAAGAGAACAATCACTATTACGACAAATACTAGAGGAAGGATGAGGAGGAGAACCTGGCTGGTAATGTAGTACTGGGAACTACTCCCATTACTTTATTGTGCTAGTAGTTTTTAGCATGGGCATGGGCTAAGTACTTGTAACAAAGTGTTAGTTTGGCGAATGCAAGAAGTGGTGAACAAGCAGGTAAACTGGAGCTGAAATTGGAAATGCTAAGATGGTCGATATATACTTTTTGTTAAGTCACGATATTTTGTCCCTTCCACCCGGCTCTTTTTTAAGATCATCAGACTTTTTTCAGAATAGAGTTGGCAAAATCTGTCAAAACATAGATTCTTAGCTATTTTCCTGATGTAGGTAAAATAAGTGTAATTTCAACATAAAGTACATATTGAACCTTCAATTACGTTAATAGAAAAAACTGATAATTTAATTAATCTATCTCATCATGTTATGTATCAATAAAATTGTATGATACAATATGAAAATGATCATACATCACAAAAGTCTAAAAAAAGTGTGTACATCTTTTATTTGCTAAATATAATTGTCAGACTAACAAGCAAGGACTATGAGCTTCCCAGCAAACAATTCTTATATTCTCCATAATGAGGCTTCTGAAATAGAAATGCCATCAACATAGCATCGCCATTAAAAGGTAAAATTCGTCTGCAATGAAACATATGTGCATAATTTAATGGTTTAATGAGTTCCATATCTGGAGGTAAAAAAAAAAAAAAACAAAGAAATATAGAGATAAACAAGTAGCATGCATAAAATAGAAACCTGACAATCAAAGCTCTTATTGCACCTACGATACAATATTTATCCATCAAAAGAAGCGTTAGCTACGTTTCTCTCTCAAAAAGAAAAGGAAAAGAAGAAGGGTCAGCTACTACATTATAAGTAACTACTTCATGAAATAGATATTAGATAAGGAGAAATTACAAAGTAGCTCATACAAAACTAAAGTAAAAAAACCTCATTGCTTAGAATTTGGACAGTTACGCTTGTCACGGGTACAAACTTCATTACATCCATGACATAATCTTGGTTTTTTCTTTTGTTGCTCAATTGCAATTTCTCTACCAGCTTTCAACCTTTTGCCACTGCCCATAGTTTTTGATATATTTGATGGAAGAACATTAATTTGATCATGAGCTCCAAAAGAAGCACTAAAACTACATTGATTGTTTTTTTCGAAACCATCATCAATATTTGAGCTATTCTGCTGCAAGATCAAACTGTCTTTCAAATTTATCATACCTTCCTTCATCTATAAATATAATTTCTTTGAAATGCTAGCTTCCCGCATAATATCAGACCAAAGGTCCCATAATTCAAAAATATTTACTTCTATATTGTTCTTAAAAGATTTACCCAATTCATTTCTACCATTATCAAAAAAAGGGGTGCTCGGAGCATATCTGGTCCATCTCTTACTGATATAATAAGTAGGAAGCTCATCAACTTTGTCCTTTTTAATATAATTAAAATATGTCTGCAAGGAATTCTGTTACCCTCAATAACATACACGAGCACGATGCTAATTTTTTAATCGGATCATAAATAACTTTCCTTGATTTCTTTCTACGTTCTGTGATAACATAAACCATATTTTTACCACAAGTTCTAATATCCCTTATCCCACAAACCGAAAAGCTTTCAGAAAGCTCTTTCTAAAAATCATAAAAGATACTATGAGTATATATTTTACTCATCTGAATCTTCATAGGAGTATGAAACATAATGCTTGGTGTTCTGTGAATTGTGGCATGGTCTTTCCCATTCTCCAACTCCATTTGTCTTGAGATGGCCCTTTCAAATTGGAAATAAAATTCCATTAAATTTCTTTTTTCGGAAGTAAAGTGACCAAAATTGTTTTTCATACTCTCAGAACTTTGTGTAGCTCTTATTCCAGCCAAGAAAACATCCTTAAAAAAATACAGTAATCCACTTATTTTGAAGTTCATACATATATGAAACCATCTATTAGTGTCCAATCCATATTCGTTGATAACAACATTCCAACTAGATTCAAACTCCTACATTGTTTCTGAATTATAAATGTAATTTTTTAATTCTTTATGGAACTTCTTGTTTGCATTTAAAGAACCTCCAACTTTTTCAGAAACTTTCTTCAATATGTGCCACATGCAATATTGTCAAGCTCCAATCTTCCGCAGGAATCGCCCGTCCTCGCTGGGAGCGAATCACCTTGCTAGCGCTCCCGCGGGACGATCTTTCCCATCTGGCGGTGATGCCGTACGAGCACAAACTATGTGCAAGGCTATGATCGTTAATAGCTGTAGAAGCATAAAAAATACGCTGGATAGCTCTACGCAGCATATTGATGCAAAGCAGCGTAAACAGAGGACTTCAGAGCCTTCAACGTACAAACAGAGCTTCTCCGCCAAGCACAGCATGAAAATATAGGCTCTAGGACCATCCGCGTAGGGCAGTATGTCCAGCCTGCTTCAGCGTAAACAGGGTGCTTCATCGCCTTTATGGCGTAAAACTCATCCGCTTTCAATGCAGCATTGAAGTGTACGAGGGACGCTTCGTATTCTCTGAATTGAACCTGTCAGATCCTACAATGAACCTGACGTCTCGACTACTGACAAAGGGATACTGCTCGACTACCCAGGCGACGGCTATAATGATGGCGCGGCACTGCAACCCAGGTTGTCATTTACTGCCATTTCCCTTGCGTAAACCGCTTTTACGTACACAGAGGAATACGCTGCCTAGTTTTACACAGGCAGATGAGAGCTCCTTACGCTCCGCAGAAGACAAACCGCCTGCCACGTCAAGAGCTGCACTCCGTATGGGACTCGAGGCACGTCTCTGCATTTAATGCACAGGGCGGTGACAGGCCCTCAAGGCACGTCTCTGCAATTAATGCGCCGAATACTGACAGATGCCTGAGGCACGTCTCTGCGTTTGATGCACAGAAGGGTGGCAGATCTTCAAAACACGCCTCTGCATTTAATGCGCAGGATGATGGCGGATCTCCACATTTAATGCAGGAGATTTGATTAAATGTCACCGAACCGTCGTTTAGTGACATCCCCTTTGCGAGAGCTACTCCTACGCATACAAGGAAATATGCTGCCTAGTTTTACACAGGCGAACGTGAGCTCCTTACGCTCCGCAGAAGACGAACAGACTGCCATGTCAGCGGTTACTCTTCGCATAGGATTCAAGCTGTATTTAATGCACAGGATGGGGGCAGATCTCTGCATTTAATGCAAGAGATCTTATTATCTCCAAGAGCCGTAATTCCGGCTAAAATGTCCACATCATCACTCTGGCATGTTACGCAGCGGCTTCTACGCCTATTCAGCTTTAGTGCCTGCTCGGCTTCTACGCCCATTCGGCCTTCTGTGCCTACTCGGCTTCTACGCCTACTCGGCTTCTACGCCTATTCGGCTTCTATGCCGATTTGATAACTATTTGGCTTCTATGCCATGGTGACAGACATTGGCTTCTATGCCAACCTCTTCTACACGAGGGATACCTACCTACGTGGCTTCTACGCCGTGATCTTTGTAGCAGTTATACGCGTTTTGTCCCTTAGTTGGACCCGCGTCACACGCTCATTCAAAAGATCATCTATACGCAGGCATTGGTTATTTTAACCGTTGTGTAAAAGGGTGCTGTACTTTCCACTACTCGGTTTTTATACGGACTGAGTGGTCACTGTCACTAAAACTCTATAAATAGAGACCTCTATCAACAGAGGACAATGTCGACAAATTGGAGGGTCAAAGAAGTTAGGTCTGAAAACTGATCAAGAAATCCAGTACCAGATCCGACGGTCGAGAGAGAGAGGGAGAGAGAGGAGAATCCAGAGTTCAGGCAAAGAGAAAGGATCGACGACTTTGGCATCGTGCATCCACCCTCTTTAGCAACCTTCGAAGCTGTTCTTTGTCTTCTACGGCACTTCTTCACCATCGTGTGGTCCAAGGGCTAAAGTGATCGGCTACAGATCAGACTCCCGTAGCAATATTCATCCATATTAAATAAATTGTACTTAGACATCCTCGTGTAGGATCAAATTTGTACAATCTTGTTTGTAAACATAAAAGAAGGGCGGGTCTTCGCACAAGACCTCGTTTTCCGCATTCATCAAATCTTTTCTCGTTTATTATCCTAAACAAGATGGCGACTCTGCTGGGGACCTCTTTCTCTTCTGATGAGGAAGCTATTGCTCAACATGATGCGGTATCCGTGGGATCCGTGAAGAAGACACTGGTCGTCCAGTTCGACCAGTCTGCCTACGAAGATATGCTCCGAACAAGGGGTAGCTCTTACTCTCTCTTTGTCCAAAACAACAGGAAGCTGCATAAGGTCTGGATGCCCAAGACATCCTCTACCAATCCTGTGGATTCTTCGATCTCTCCGATCTCTTCGACCAATGAGGTTGTAGCATTGCTTCCTCCGTGCCCTGCACGTAAAATTCAGTCGCCTATCTCTGACAGGACCGACAAAACTTCTGGCAATGCCTCAGCGCTAACCCAGAAGTGTACTCCGCGCTCTGCGCGTTAAATTTAGTCTCCCATCCCTGGCGGAATAGACAAAACTTCTGATAAAGCCTCAGCGCCAAATCAGAAGTACAAAACACGCTTCGCGCGTAAAACAACATCTGACCTCTACGGAGAACCAGATGATCCCTGTGATCTCCGCAAGGGAAAGAAAGCGGCGGACTACTCAACTTCTCGGCATTTACGCCAGCAAGGGAACAATCTGCCCACCCTCCGAATTACGCGAGAAGCTGATGGCCTCCTGAGGACATCCTCAGCTTTACGCTAACCAGAGCGAAGCTCCAAATTACGCCAGGCGAAGACCCTAAGCATAAAGAAGGCTCCAGTTGCGGAAAGACACCCTCCTCGGGATTATCCGCCACCCAGATGGCCAACCTGTTGTTTACGGGTGGCACAGGGAAGACTATGGCTCCCATCATCCGCATGCCCACCAATGGGAACAGAAGGAACAAGCCATCATCTTCTTCTTCTGCAACTCCTCCTGACCTGCGCAAGTATCTAATCCAGAAACGCAAGGAGAGGGGATCTTCCAGCGTGGCTATTTCGCCTCCTAGTGAGCACTGTTGTAATATTCCCCGGATTGTAATTAATTGTTGCTATTCTAAAGCAAAACGGCCGATTTTCGACCGGCTGAGCTACTCTCCATCTTTCCTAGAAGAAGAGCCCACGCATGCGTCTGTGAACATGGCTTCACATATACCTGGAGGAAGCTCAGGCTCAAGACGTCCGTCCTCTAGAACTCTGAGCAGAAGGAAATTCAACATGCTCCTTAGGGATACCGAAGCAGGGGTGTTCCAGAACACTTGTTCGAGGTCACAACAACTGACTTCGTGCTCTTCTGATTCCGATGCTGGGGGTCGCCAGTCTCCCGAATCAGATACTGAGAGTTTAGAGTCAATTTCTGCAGTGACCTATACTCATCCTTCAATGACGCCCAGGGAGATGGGAGTTTATGCCATTGGAGATGAACACGAGGAAGCTACGCCTTCAGGGAACGTTGAGCAATGCATTACTACACTAGAGACATCTTTGAAACAAATGCAATCCATGATAGAGAACATGCACCAAATGATGCTAACTCAACAGGCGGCTGCTATGGCTCAAACATCGGTCCCGCCTGCTCAGATACGTGTAGGAATGGACCTACCACCATCCAACACGATCCAAGAGCCTGCTCTAGATCAAGAGTCAGCTGGTCCTCCACTTCCTCACTCGGAGAATGTACTACCTCCTGCGGGAGTCACGATACAACCGACTCCGCACCATTCCATGGTCTCGCAACCAGCTAAAAATTTGATGCAAGCAGTGCGGGAGTTGAAAGCCCAATTTGATTCCTTGAAGCACAAAGATCAGCTCAAGAAATTGGGAATCAACCAGCCATACCCAGCTATCTGGGAAGAGGTCCCTTTTCCTCCGAGGTACAAACCTCAGACTATGGCCCTGTTCGAGGGAAAAATATCACCAAGTCAGTACATGAACTATTTCAGTATGATGACGGTGTTGATACAAGGGAATGACGCCCTCCTCACCCGGGTGTTCAAGGGCTGTCTCTCAGGAGTAGCTTACCAGTGGTACCGCAGCCTGGCAGACAACTGCATTACTTCCTTCGAAGACTTCAAGGCTTTATTCTTCACACGATTCTACGAGGGAGGAATGGACATGTCTATGTCCTCTCTCATCGAAGTCAAGCAGAGGGAAAAAGAGAACGTTCGTACCTTCGTCGAATATTTTCGTCAAGCCACTTTACAGATGCCTCCAGGAGTTCCAGACTCAGCATTGGTAGACATTTGTAGGAAGAACCTTCTTCCCGTGATCTCGGTGTTCACAGGACCATATCAGTTTCATGATTGGCCCTCGTTCATCATCTCAGCGGTAGCCGCCGAGGACAACAGTCGCAAGGCGCGTGACAATGGCATCATGATCTCTACCTCTGACAGAGGCAAGAGGTCATCCCCCAACGGTGACCATCCTCGCAGTTCCAAAGGAAAAGAAGCTCTGGCGATCAATACGTCCAGACAGAAGACCGCGGCAACCACGCAGACGAAACCTGGGACTTCCAGGCCCGTCGAGGTATACTCTTTCGACGACGACGATATTCCGAGTATATTCGAGTGTCTCATCAAAAGTGGCAAGATCACCCTTCCAGAGGAGAGACGACCCAGTGAAGTCGGCAGTGCCAACAACCCCAAGTACTGCATCTTCCACAGATACGTACACCACCCAACAAAGGCGTGTTACATACTGAAAAGGAAGATCCAAGAGCTGATTGATGCTAAAGCCATCACTCTGCGCAATAGCGAGAAGACGGTCACGGCCAACATGATCTCTCTGCAATTTGGCAATCTGCCTCCCCAAGAAGTACCGAACGGTATTACACCTATTTCCCGGACAACGATGAACATCGTTAATCTCCCTCCGGCTAGGGGTCAAAATCACGACCTGTTACCCCTAACTACCCAGAGAGGCGAGATTATGTGGGTTCACCCAGACTTGGTGTCGGAGCTCGAAAAAGAGACTAATGCTACTAAGGCTAAGTCCAGAAAGAACTCCAAATGCAAGCCATGCCATATGGTTGCAACTTCTTCGACATCAGACGAAGACGAGGTTTTGGCCACAGCAACCCGTTCAGGGAAGGCTTACCTCAAGGACTACGGAGCAAGTCAGGAAGATGCACCTACAGACGCTTCAGCTGCCAAGCCTTCAGAACCAGAGCCCGCAGTACCAGAGGCCGGTCCTTCGAGACCAACTTTGGCGGACAAGGGGAAGCAGAAAGAAGTGCGCTTCGATAAACCTGTGAAAAATATTCAAAACAAAGGTTTAGAGAAGCCGTACAACTTCGACATCCTGGCCCAACTAGCTAATACACCAGCCAGATTGTCCATCTTCGAGCTACTCAGGCTCTCCCAAGACACTCGTCTAGCCCTGAGTGAAGTATTGATGCAGGCGGATACATACTTGACCCAACTCAAGTCCCCCGATGAAGAACCCGCAGCGTATCCTCGATGCCACAGTGTGATGGAGGTGGTCCCAAACATCACTTTCACTCAAGATGACATGCTGTTAAAACATAACAGGCATGACAGACCCCTCTACCATACCGGGTACGTCGGTTCCATGGAGGTCGATCGGATTCACATAGATCCGGGATCCTCAATCAGCATCATTCCTCATAGTCTTCTTAGACTGCTAAGGATTCCTACCAGCGAACTGGCTTACACCACCACTACTATCATGGGTTTCAACGCCGGAAGAAGTAAGCCGTTGGGAAAAATTCTCCTGAGGATCCAGATTGGCAAACTCAGATCGGTGGCTGCATGCTACGTCATCGATTCAGAGGTGTCCTATAACATCCTGCTGGGAAGACCATGGATCCACGACCACAACATCGTTCCTTCGACTCTACATCAATGCTTCAAATATGTAGACGCCCAAGGGACAGTACAAACGGAGGTTGCTGACCTAAACCCGTTTAAAGGAGTAGAATCCTACTACTCCGACGCCGTGTTATACTCTCAAGACTACACGGAAGAGGTGTCAGCCCAAGCAGAGAAGGAATCCCACCGGGAGCCTGAAGAGCCTTCTGCCAAGCAACCTCTGTCAATCAAGGTGAAAGGACGGACTATCCGTCAAAAAGCCACAGAGCCTATAGCTATCCACCTGAACAAGACCAGGTCAGGGAAAGGGGGTGATCCTCTAGTGATTACTCTGAACCAGAAGCCTCCGCCCTTAATCATCAACCTTCGACGCAACAAGCAGCCGAGTGATGTAAATGCAACCAGGAATGCGGTTTCTGATAATAATAAAGGACCTCTTTTCCAGTATATCGACGCCCGGATTCCAAATCAGGAATCCTCTCCCCATGACGATATAGGGCCTATAGCACAAAAATTCTTGGTAGCTATAGATTCCTATAATCCATACATATGGGAAGTGGCGTCATCATCCAATGTCACCACGACATATGGACCGCATGAGGATTCTATCTTCATTGTTCCACCTGCCCACAACGGCCAGCGTTCCATAGTCTTCGGCCGCATGCACAATGAACAAACTATACAAGAGGATTCCTTCGATGACGACTCTGGTGAAATACAAGTTCACAGGTACAGCCCGTAAGTCTTGAAGATCATACAAAGTATGGGTTACAACTTGAAGATAGAACCATGTCTCAACTACGGGAAAGACAGACGAATACCGCTGCTCGGCAATCCCCACTATCAACAAACTCGTTTCGGGTTAGGGTATGCCACCTCCCTTACGACTTCCAGGTCAGATGAGGATATTTTTCCCCCTTTTTAAGATGGCTCGTCGTCCTCCGACTCATCTCATGCTCTCGAGCAAACATTATCGACAAATATGGTAATGACAGATTCCTTCGAATCAGACGAACAAGAATCTGAACTGTTTGAGAATGATGCTTGGGCTCAGCAGATGGATACACAATGGGAGTTCCGCTTCGAGCAGAGAGAACCTCCCACTAAAGATGAAGTTATCCAGATTGACGTAGGGGATGAACTTTCACCAAAGCCGATATTTATCAATAACGACCTTTTCGAAGAAGATCCAAAGGTGGCTACTCATAAACTCAACGTACTGCCCGATTCAAAGCCTGTGAAGCAGCACCAACGTCGGTTCCGCCCGGACATGATGGACGCCATTGAAGCTGAAGTCAAGAAGTTGATAGCCTACGGCTTCATCCGTGAGGAACAACATCCCGACTGGGTCGCCAATGTTGTCCCGGTCATGAAGAAGAATGGAAAAGTACGTATCTGCATCGATTACCGAGATCTGAATGCAGCCTGCCCCAAGGATGAATTCTCTCTTCCCATCACAGACGTCATGATTGACAATACATGCAGTTTTGAACGTATATCTTTCATGGACAGATTCTCAGGATATATCAGATCAAGATGCATCCTGAAGACGAGAAGCATACTGCCTTTCGGTTACCACTGGGGTTATATTGCTATACGGTCATGCCCTTCGGATTAAAGAACGCCGGGGCTACGTACCAACGGGCTATGAGTAACATATTCCATGAGCATCTACGCAAGATAGTGGAGTGTTACGTGGACGATGTAGCTGTCAAAAGCAGCCTCAGGGATAATCATATCCAAGACTTGAAGACAGTATTTGAATTGATGTGCCAACATCAACTCAAAATGAACCCTACAAAGTCCTTTCTGGGGGTAACTAGCGGCAAATTTCTGGGATTTGTCATCACCGCCAAAGGAATTCAAGTGGACCCGGATAAAGTCAAGGCCATCTTAGAAATGCGACCGCCCCGCAATCTGAGGGAACTCAGGGGATTTCAAGGTCGTCTGGCTTATATCCGAAGATTCATATCCAATCTCTTCGGGAGATACCAGCCCTTTTCTCGTCTCATGAAGAAAAGTGTATCCTTCGTATGGGACGAAGCCTGTCAGCAAGCGTTCGGAGATATCAAGCTCTACCTCACTAGCCCGCCAGTTCTGGTACCTCCTGTCATAGGAAGACCATTCGTGCTATATGTTCGAGCAATGGATCATTCTCTGGGAGCCCTTCTCGCACAAAAGAACGATATGGGCCACGAGCAGGCTATCTACTATCTCAGCAGGATGATGGTCAGAGCCGAACACCGGTACAACCCTGTGGAGAAAGAATGCTTGGGTCTGATGTTCGCTATTCAGAAAATGCGACACTATGTCACGGGCCAAACCATTCATATCATCTCCAGGATCAATCCTCTTCGGGTACTGATGAGCAAGCCAAGTATCCTTAATTCCTGACTCGCGACTTGGGTGATGTTATTAACGCCATATGACATGGTGTACGTCCCTCAGAAGTCCGTCAAAGGCCAAGCATTGGCTGACTTTTTAGCTACTCATCCGATCCCGGAGGCCTCCAAACTGTACGAGGACATTCCCGACGAAGTTGCAGAGTGTAAATCCGCAACGGAAGGTGATGCATGGCAACTGTTCTTCTATGGCGCCTCCAAGATTGGTCCCAGGGGAAACGTGGTTTCAGGAGTAGGGATCGTCCTAGTCACTCCTGATAAACTCGTTATCTACCGAGCATATTCTCTTAGCGAGCCCTGTTCCAATAATATGGTGGAATACAACGCTCTACTAATCGGGCTCCAAGTCGCTAAAGAGCTGGGGGTCAAATCTCTGGAAGCCTTCGGTGATTCTCTGCTGATCGTCAATCAAGTCAGAGGAATATATGAAGTCCGGAATCCCGACCTCATCCCCTATCACCAAGCAACGGTCGAGATAGCCATGACATTCAAGGGATTCTTCCTTGAGCATGTACCTCGATCTCAGAATCTGGAAGCTGGTGCCCTAGCAAGTCTAGCGGCAGATTTAGCTACTCCTATAAGAAGGCAGAATTCGGTAATCCTTCTTAACAGAGATTTATTCTGTGTGAAAAATAACTTCCACATCGAACGCAGCCACGCGGCGGACACAGATCCTCCCAGGAGAGACTGGAGAAGTCCCTTTATAGATTTCGTAGTATACGGAATCTTGTCGGAGGACCCTAAAGAAGCAATATCTGTCAGAAGACGATCACTACGCTTCTACTTCGACGCATCGTCACAATGCCTATATCGCCGGTCTTATGACGGGCTATTATACGATGTCTCTCCGGTGATGAAGCACAGCGGATTATCCGTGAAGCTCACGACGGCGTGTGCAGGGTGCATCAACCCGGTCCTAAGCTACAGAATCATATCAGGAGAATGGGCTTTTACTGGCCCACTATAACCGCAGACGCAATCAAGTATGCCAGACGATGCAGAGCCTGTCAGGTGCATGCAGACTTCATACATCAACCGTCCGAACATCTACATCCTACGGTTGTATCCTGGCCTTTCGAAGCATGGGGTATGGATATCATTGGTCCTATTCACCTGTCTTCTTCCAGAGGTCACCGGTTCATACTGGCCATCACGGATTACTTCTCCAAATGGGCAGAGGCGATCCCTCTTGCTGAGGTAAAGACATCTAACGTGACCAGCTTTATCAAGCATCACGTCATTTACCGCTTTGGGGTTCCCCGAAGGATAATCCATGACAATGTGCCTCAGTTCATCAGCCATGCGTTCCACCGATTTTGCGATAAAAATCGGATACAAAATGTGGCCTCTACGGCATATTATCCGGCTGCTAATGGTTTGGCGGAAGCCTTCAACAAAACCATTATCAAGCTCTTGAAGAAGTTCGTCTCTTCGAACAAAAGAGATTGGAACGAGAAGCTGGAAGAATGTCTCTGGGCATACCGCACAACGGTCCGAGCACCGACAGGTTGCACACCATTCTCATTGGTCTACGGGAGTGAAGCAGTTCTTCCTATCAAAATTCAAATTCCGTCACTCAGGATAGTCGTGGCTAATGAGTTAACTCAAGAAAAGAATGACCTGTTAAGGCTTCAAGAGATAGAAGGATTAGACGAGAAATGCCTCCAAGCTCAGCAGCGCATCGCGCTCTACCAAGCACGCATTTCCAAAACTTTTAATCAAAATGTAAGGGAAAGAGTGTTCAAAGTCGGTGAGCTAGTTTTAGCTGTAAGAAGGCCGATGATTCTTACTCACAGGAGTAAAGGCAAATTCCAGCCCCAATGGGAAGGCCCTTACGTGATCGAGACAACGTTCTCAAACGGCGCTTACAGGTTAGCCCAGCCTAATGGAGACCTGCTGATGGCTCCTATCAATGGCAAATTTCTGAAAATGTACTATGTTTAAACCTCCTCTGCTCAAGTGAAATAAGGCGATCTCATCCTGACAAAACTACTTCCAAAACAAAACTAGTTGGATCATATTCTATCATGTCCATATGACCTCTGAATAGATATGCTCTGCTAAAGCTTACCGAAAGTATATCACGTCCATACTACCTCTGATATTACTTTCACCCAAACCTATCATTTACATTCCAAAATGATGGGTCCACAAAGCAGATGAAAAGCCTCTTTATTATCCCCAAAAAGAGCAAAAGTACATTAAAAAGCAAAAGTACATCATGAAGGGGGAGCGGTCAGGTCGCGAAGCTGCTGCACCAGTACGGCCATCCTCTCAGCCCCGGAATCCAAGACATCAGCACGGACCCGCTCCAGCCGTGCCTCGTCATCTATCAGGAGGGACAGTTCGGCTCTAGCCCGAAGGAAACCAGCACGGGCGACTCCTGCACTTGCCAAGTTCTGTTGTGCTGCGACCAGTCGGCCATTCACCACATCTAGGCCTTCTGACGACTGAGAAGCCCACTCCTTTGCCTGAGCAAGCTTTGTCTCCAGTTTATGGACCCTCGCTACATTGCCGTCATGCTCGGCCTGGCACTTCGTTTGAAGGACGATAGTCTCCTCCAAAACGACTTTTCCTTTATCCATCTCCTGCTGATTAGTCTCGATGAATTTATTCAGACCTTCCTTCTTTTCAACAAGATGCGCAGTCAAGGAGTCGTATCTGGGCTGGACCAGAGCTTCAATGTTGCCTCGAGCCAGCTGCAGGTATTCGTTAATGGGTTGCTCCAAACCATTAACCATTGCCTCCAGCGCGTCAGCTACCCCGGCATCATCGAATTCCCTGATTGCCTCTATCTAGAACCGAGAGGACCTCTTCAGCGACGCAAAGTCCAGCTTCTTCGCCAACACCATTGACATTAGCGTTCTCAAAGTGGTGTAGAAGATACCGGTGTACTGCTCGGTCAGCGCAACTAGGTCCGCATGAACGCGGGGAGTGTCCGCGATGGTGGCGACTTACCCCCCAGGAATTACCACAGACGATGTCGCCATGGCCGTCGCCTCAATAGGAGGTACGACAAAAGAAGAATCGCCAACACCGGACGAAGTGACCGGCGTGCTCAAAAGAGGCACTGTCGCAATGACAGGCTCGTCCTCCTCTTGAGATATCTCAAGAGTCTCCTCGATAGGCAAGCCAACACCCGAAGATGTCTCCTCTTCAAAATCAGGTACGTCCGTGTCACCACTAGGACCTGACACAGAGCCAAAGGGCGCGTCTACATCACCCTCTTCGAAGAGGTCTTCCCCTGAAAAGAAGACAAAAGGAAGTTAATATCAATGTAATATTAATTTCCCAAAGAAGAGGCATAAAAGACGACATTTACCCATGACCGACGGCATATACGTCGCATCTGCAGCCTGTACAGCTAAATCATTTCTTAATAATGCTAGGAGAGCTGTCATACCTGGAGAAAGGGGTCTGCGAACTGACACTGGCAAGTAGTCTTCCAGGTCCTCCTCAAAATCCAACCTAGGCTCATCAACTGGAATCTCGCTAGGTGCGCTCACAGGCGCGGCAGAAGTCCCTCCAGATGTCGATACGGCTAGAGGTATACGGAACTTTATTATACTCAGCCCCGAAGGTGACCCCGTTCCACTACCTGAAGCAGTAGCAGCGACGGCGGCGTCCAGCTGAGATTCTCTGGCACCACCAGCCGGAACTGTAGAAGGTCCCTCTCTAAACGGCGAGGAACCTCCAATCAAAGGATCATCCCCAACACGGGGAGATGAAAGCTCACTTCCAGGAGCCTCAATTCCAGGAATTCGGAGAGGACGATTTACCGTCTTCTTCTTCCTCTTACGAGGGGAAGCCTCCTTGGGAGCAGGAGCCCTTCGCTTCCCAGAAACTACCAAATCCCCCGCAGCCAGAGGTACTTCACCCCTAGGTACCGATACCAGAGGCTCATCCGGGGTAACGGACTCCTCACCCTCGTCAGAAGAAACCGAGGGGAATTCAACTCTTCCCCCAGGCTTGGACGAGGGCACCCTAAAGCTTCCATGCATATCAAAATCACGATGGAAGGTGTTCGTTGCCACATAGAACTGGGCATACGAATGCAGGATGTGCAGCTCCGTGGAGAGTGTGATGACCGGCACGGTAAAAATTGCCCCAATGCAGCCCATGATAAAATATTGCCATCCCCTCGCTCCATCAATGAGTCCACCTCTGGACCTGAAGCTGGTGACGGCATTGCCCACGTGCAACTGATCATACCCAAACTGTCGGGCAAACCGACTGGGCAAGTAGGGCTCCAAGAAGCAATGATCTTCGCTTCTGTACAGCAGATAGGATGGTCTAATACAGATCAACCAATTAAAAGCTTCGGAAGAAAGAATGGTCTTCTCTCTACCCGAATCCTCGAGCCTAATCCCCGATTGATTGCGATGTACAGAAGGGACGATGCAGAAAAGCTTCCAACTGTGACTGAAGCCTAGCGCCCGCCGACAGTCTATAACTGTGTTCACGTTCCAGGAAGACTTCTGGTAGTTCAGCAAGAAACTAGCCCCCGAACTACTGCCGGAGCCGGGAGACATAACCCTGGGGTTATGAAGAATTAACCACCCCATCAAATATAGGTGTGGTAATTCTATCCTAGGGAAGCTATCACGCCGAATTTTATCGACGAACAGCCCATCAGTCATGGCCCTCAGGCCAGCTTGTATACGACACACCATGGTAGGGAGCAAGCCCAGTCTTGCCCCGAACACCAGACACACTGCAGGCCACAGCGTGTTGCGGTGAATGCGGTCCGCAGATGCGACGCCAGGCACTACTACTCGGCGCAGCCATATGGAAAGGAAGCCAGCCAGTTGAGCCTCCCTGGACAGAGGCCTGCGACAGCGCCTCAAATAACTATAGGCCTTAGTGCCTTCAGGATATTTTCCCGTCCCTTCGTTGAGGAACCGGTCCGGAGCACCAGCATCCACCATAAGATCGTCAACTACCTGAGCATTAAGCGCACTCAGGGGATTCACAAGCAGATCCTTGCCCTCCAATACGTTCTCTGGCTTAGCAGTCCTTGACCGGTGGAAGAAAAGATAGGACGTCCATTTGGTGATATGAGCTAAATCTGAAGGCTCGCCATAAAAAGTGGTGCAAGCGAGGTAGTGGCACATCAACTCCTGGTACACTTCCACCACCCGAGGGTCTGAATCTCCCAGCTCCCGGTTCGTGGGAATATACTCTTCATATGGAGTGTCCCCCATTGGCAGTCTTGAGATCTCTGCCATCTCATGAAGGGCCAATCCCAACTCCCCCAGTGGAGTGGCGAAGGTCCCGGTAAGCAAAATATATCGCTCCATCAGTGCCAGGAATATGTTGGGGTTAGGAGGTAACCCAACACTGGTGGCACTCACAGCGGCAAACAGGCCAATGCTCTCCAACTCAGTCTGGAAATGCTTCAGGGCCCAATCAACTAAACGAGCCCATCGAAGATTTGTGGGGGTGATCCACCCGCCACACCGAGGGTTTACTTTAGGATATACTCCCCCGTGCCCCATAAAATCATTATAGAAAGTCAGTAACTGGACCGGCTGGATCACCAAACTGTCTTCACTCGAGACACTGCCCGGGTACAGCCCCCTGAACAGCGTCACAGAGCCAGAAGGGCGGCTGACAAACGACCCCTGGTCAGCTCCTCTCAGATGAAAGATCTTTCCTGGCTTGCCATGAAGATCAGGGGTCAGCGTCCACGACATCCTCCTGGGATGCGTAGCATGGAAGAAGGCCGAGATGGGGTAGTCTCTCGGCATATTGGGCAGATACAAGACCAAACCCTCTGCAGGGAAAACCCAGAGTTCTCTCTTGGGCTTTGTCTGGGACTGCTTGTCAATCATGTCCCCGAAGAGAAAAGCCGGCTTCAGGTATTGCTCCCCGTCTACATACGTTAGGGGCTCCCCGTTGATCAAGTTCAGCAGCGTTCGCTCGCCCTAAGCCGATATCAGAATTGCCCTTCCTTCGGGATACTGGGGCCCGGAGATAGGAAATGTCACGTACGACAGATCCTCCAGATAGTTGGAGTGCAGCATCCCGGCGGCAGAGCCCATCACCTCAGCTAGTGGAGACTCATGCAAATTGACTACAAAAGTACAAGAGAAACACGTCAGACATTACAGGACTTGCAGCATCCGCAAAAAATCAACAGTCTGTGCTCTACGCCAAGACTGTGAAACTTGAGTTTTTACGCTGTAATCCATTTCCTAAATAAAAAAAATTCAAGACTGGAAGTATACGGCCCGTGCCCTACGCCGGACTGATTAAATTGAGTTGTTACGCCGAAACTTTCATCCACAAGCGTAAAACTCAAATTTTAAATAGCATACACCAAGTTTTCGGCAGTCAAAAGTTTTTACACTCGACTGCGAAAATATGGAGTTTTTACGCTGACACATTAGAAATATGGACGTAAAAAGATGAAACGTCTCCGTGCATCATCTTCCTCAAAGAGGCTATCAGCACAGAAGACGACCTAGCGCGGTCACGTTCAACGTGTACGAAGGATTTTCAGTCATTCTCTTTTTTCCAAAAGCTCTACCTTCTAGGCCGGGTGCACTACTCGTCGGCGGGATGCTCCGCTCTGAATGGGATTCGCCCTGTCCAACCAGAGACGCTCTCGCTTGAGCGGAGGAACGAGAAGAAGAATCAACCTTCTTTCCCTTAGTGGAGGAGGATTATTTCGAAGCCATTACTGGAAACTTTAAAGACTCGAAGAAAAAATGGAGAAGAACTCGAACAGTCGAAAGCTTTCTCTCGTAGAAGACGGATGAAAAGTTTTTCTCTCAGAAACTTGGGATATATATATAGAGTTCGGATGGACTCCTCGGACCCCGAACCAAATCTCCTAATTAATATTCGGTTATGATTGGGTCCTACGTCAGCCTATTTATTCAGAGAAGGCGGACAGTCAGCGAATTCGAAAAGTTTTTTGCGCAAAGCAGGTTCATGGTTTCTACGCTAAGGAGCTTTCTACGCTCAACAGCTACAGATCAACGGTTTTACGCTCGCAGGCTATAAGTCTATGGTTTTACGCCTGGATGCCTTTGTGCTCTGTAGCTTTTATGCTTGAGAGGCTACAAACCTACGACTTCACACTCAGCAGATACCAAATCGATGATCTCACGCTCGGTGGCGCTTAGTTTACGCTCAGAGGCGACGGATCCACGACTTCACGCTCGGAAAATTTTCTTTTCAGAAGCAACAAATCTACAGTTCTACGCTAAAGAGCTTTCTACGCTCGACAGCTATGAATCTACGGCTTTATGTTCGACGGCTACAAGTCGGATTTTATGCCCAGATGCCTTTGTGCTCGGTAGCTTTTATGTTCGAGAGGCTACAAACCTACGACTTCACGCTCAGGAACTACAAGTCTATGATTTCACGCTCGATGGTGTTTAGTTTATGCTCAGAGGCTGCCAACTTACGATTTTGCGCTCCATGACTTTCCGCACATTCGAAAGATATGCAGGCCAGAGTACGCGTATATCTGAACGATCCTCAAAGCGGTCAATTACAAAGAGTTCACACAGAAGATACTCCTTCTTGACCACAAGATATCCCAAGTACCCGAAGCATACAGAGTTCAACATTGAAAAAATTACTCTTCTTCATGGGTCGATTCAAAGTTCATCCAGACTCCAGTCTGAATATTTCATCTACCAAGATGGCAAATCAGTTTGACAGCCATTTCTCGCCCTGTCCCAAAGGGATTTTCGAGAAATCATTCTTGAAGATGATGTCTGAACAAAGAAATTCTGTAGAACTAACAGTTCAGAATTCTACGCGGTTCCTCACTCCTAAATAGCAGGACAGTTCGAACACTCGAATGCTAAAGCGGCTTTCTACGCATCCCTAGTTATGCGTAAAAGACAGGACAGGACCTAGCGCTCTTTCTACACAGAGTCAGCGTAAAGAATCAGACGTGTCGAAGCTACATATATTCAGACTTCACAGCAAAGTATGGAAAGATGATCATATGCACGGAAGAAAGACGATTTTATTAAAGATTAAAGTCATAATTACATATGAGAGAAATCCAATCTACAAGGGTTTTTCTTCATTTTTATGATTATATTTGAAGGAAATCCCGTCTACGAAGGATTTTCTCGTCGTCGTCAGAAGGCCACCCCCCAGAATCTGTTCTGCCAGGTTCTTGTATGGGCGCCAATTCTTCATCTCTCCTCCAGCAGTTGGTCGGTTTCCGCAACCGACTAAAATGATAAATGAAGGGAGAATACGAAACTGGGCCTGCCTAAATTATGCAGATCCCATGCTCTGTGCACCGTGACAGATTGAGTTAAGGTATTTCACCCAACTCAATACCCGAGGCCAGAGCTAGTTGCTGCTCTCGTCCCCGGAGGTAACGGGAGAAGGTACCGCTTGCAAGCGGCATGGCAAAATGCGACCCTTCTTCTCTTCCGAAGAACCACCATACAAAGTTGCTGATTACCCCGAGCAAAGGAGGCTATGATATCCTTCCATGATCCATCGTTGTAGAGGACATTTGTTCAAGGACGCCGTCTCTTTCGGCTCCTTACATGCTGGAAGAACATAGTCTTCTTCCTCCTCAGATCGACTCGACGAACTCCAGTGATCATCTCTGTGTGGCGAAGGGAATACGGGAAGAACAGGTTAACTCCTCAGCCTTTTTATAGGCGAGAGAGGTCATACCGATCCCCAATAAATCCGCCATAAAGTCAGCCTCAACCATTTCAAAACTCCATTCAGAAATGTTTTGAGTTACAAGGAGCGGTTCATGCTTCATTCAAAGCGTTTCAAATTACGAGAAATTTAAAAGCTTTGAAGGGGGTCTTATAGAAGCATGAAAAATATGCTGGATAGCTCTACGCAGCATATTGATGCAAAATAGCGTAAACAGAGGACTTCAGAGCCTTCAACGTACAAACAGAGCTTCTCCGCCAAGCACAGCGTGAAAATATAGGCTCAAGGACCATCCGCGTAGGGTAGTATGTCCAGGCTGCTTCAGCGTAAACAGGGTGCTTCATCGCCTTTATAGCGTAAAACTCATCCGCTTTCAATGCAGCATTGAAGTGTATGAGGGACGCTTCGTATTCTCCGAAATAAACCTGTCAGATCCTGCAATGAACCTGATGTCTCGACTTCTAACAAAGGGATACTGCTCGACTACCCAAGCGACGACTATAATGATGGTGCGGCACTGCAATCCAGGCTGTTATTTACTGCCATTTCCTTTGCATAAACCGCTTTTACGTACACAGAGGAATACGCTGCCTAGTTTTACACAGGCAGATAAGAGCTCCTTACGCTCCGTGGAAGACAAATCGCCTGCCACGTCAAGAGCTGCACTCCGTACGGGACTCGAGGCGCGTCTCTGCATTTAATGCACAGGGCGATAACAGGCCCTCAAGGCACGTCTCTGTAATTAATGCACCGAATACTAACAGATGCCTGAGGCACGTTTCTGCGTTTGATGCACAGAAGGGTGGCAGACCTTCAACACACGCCTCTGCATTTAATGCGCAGGATGATGGCAGATCTCCACATTTAATGCAGAAGATTTGACTAAATATCACCGAACCGTCGTTTAAGGGAATACGCTGCCTAGTTTTACACAGGCGAACGTGAGCTCCTTACGCTCCGCAGAAGACGAACAGACTGCCACGTTAGCGGTTACTCTTCGCACAGGATTCAAGCTGCATTTAATGCACAGGATGGGGGCAGATCTGTGCATTTAATACAAGAGATCTGATTATCTCCAAGAGCCATAATTTTGGCTAAAATGTCCACATCATCACTCTGGCATGTTACGCAGCGGCTTCTACGCCTAATCAGCTTCGGTGCTTGCTCGGCTTCTACGCCCATTCGGCCTTCTGTGCCTACTCGGCTTCTATGCCTACTCGGCGTCTACGCCTATTCGGCTTCTATGCCTGTTTGATAACTATTTGGCTTCTATGCCATGGTGACAGATATTGGCTTCTATGCCAACCGCTTCTACACGAGGGATACCTACCTATATGGCTTCTACGCCGTGATCTTCGTAGCAGTTATACGCGTTTTGTCCCTTAGTTGGACCCGCGTCACACGCTCATTCAAAAGATCATCTATACGCAGGCATTGGTTATTTTAACCGTTGTATAAAAGGGTGCTGTACTTTCCACTACTCGGTTTTTACACCGACTGAGTGGTCACTATCACTAAAACTCTATAAATAGAGACCTCTATCAACAGAGGACAAGGTCGACAAATTGGAGGGTCAAAGAAGTTAGGTCTAAAAACTGATCAAGAGATCCAGTACCAGATCCGACGGTCGAGAGAGAGAGGGAGAGAGAGGAGAATCCAGAGCTCAAGCAAAGAGAAGGGATCGACGACTTTGGCATCGGGCATCCACCCTCTTTAGCAACCTTCGAAGCTGTTCTCCGTCTTCTACGGCACTTCTTCACCATCGTGTGGTCCAAGGGCTAAAGTGATCGACTACAGATCAGACACCCATAGCAATATTCACCCAGATTAAATAAATTATACTTAGACATCCTCGTGTAGGATCAAATTTGTACAATTTTGTTTGTAAACATAAAAGAAGGGCGGGTCTTCGCACAAGACCTCATTTTCCGCATTCATCAAATCTTTTCTCGTTTATTATCCTAAACAATAGCAAGTTCACGGAGTCGGCAATAGCGGAAGCCACATAGTCGCACAAATAGTCTGAATGCATCGAAATAAGAAATAAACAGATGGTTAGTAACAAGTTCACAGAGTTGGCAATAGCGGAAGCATTAAATAACACAAGTATGAAAGTAAAATAAGCACTTTATTGATATTTAATCAGTGTTACAAGCGACGCTAGGCTAAGATTATAAGTCGCTAAAGTCCTCTCTCTCTTGAAATAATAAAAGTGTGCCAAGTGGCTATAATTATGGAATAATGCATAGGTGATGTTCCAACATTATATCTTGTATATGCGCTTCAGCTCCGGACGTAACGTTCCAAGGCTCTAGAGTGAACTCCACGCCTTATCACGCACGAAGGGATTTTTGCAGCGAACTAGGTTCTCCCGCACCCTCAAAGCAATCTGGTGGATTATCAGTACATGAATGCACTGGTGGAGAGGGTTCTCGCCCGCTCGAAAAATCCAAACACGTTATATAGATTCCGTGCACCATCTATTAAATTATTTTTCTAGTCTTGCTTTAGGATCAGTTTTATAGCAATGATGAATAGCATAACTTGTGTGGCGGTGTACCGTACGATATAAGAGTAACACGATGATACTTACCAACTTACCATCCATCCTTTTCTGTCCAAGGTATACCAAGTTAAACCAAGCACGAGTATATATATATAATTAAATCTAAGAGAAATCGCATAAGCAAACACGAGTGTAATGAACGGGGTTCTGACTAAGGTGCACGAGTTACACGAATTACTCAGGTGTATTGCAATGGATTCTCAGGTGTTCAATATGTACAAATATCTTATACTCATAATCGTTCAGGTATTTTAGATTAATGGATGCGATACATGACTCGTACGTGGATTGCCGCTAAGCGAGGATGACTTATCTATATGAACATGAGTTGCGGCATGAGCGAAGAAGCCATCCTGCCCGCATATGAAAGTCTGCTGCGTGAGTTCCATCCCGATCGGATCGTCCCTGGTGTTCTGGAGACCATCTGTAGAACAAGATTCGAGAATATCTATTATTACCAAGTTGTCCGTGACATGTAAGTCTTGGATCTTCCAGATTCACAATATGACATGATAATCCTTGATTCTTGTTCTTAACGAGTATTGCTGCATGAGCTGTGATTCTTGCTTTACTTGACATGGTTCTTGTTCAGAGTTCAACTTGACTTGACGCATTCTCCTGGTTCGGGAACCGTCTTGGCGACCTAATGGTCCCGAATACTTGCAGGTTTATATTGCACAGAAGGATAATTTGATAGTCTTCTGGTTAACTAGATATATGCATGATATGGATAGTGTTGCTGGATTGCGGCTTATAATTATGTAACAAGCATTAAAATGAGGCAACGAGTACAAGTTAACATGCAAGCAAGCAAGCATGCATTTATATGAAACATAAGTATTTATGTTAGTACGGGTCTAAGGGGTAGTGCGAGGAGTAAAATCGTACAGGGACATATCAGACGACATAATCCATAAGAAAAATAGTATAAACATGTGTAGCAGTGCACTATGAAGAGTATATAATGATCTACTCGAGACATAGTGGGATATATTTGCACGAAGCTAAGGTAGCATACGAGTGTCCATGTTATAAGCCAAGTTTTATTTCCATGTTCTAACACAAGCAATACAAGATGTGATTATTTTCTTAGCTAGGTACATTTTATTCTTTATTTGCATGCATGGGTGATTCACTTAGCGACAAGCATGTATCGTCCATATTTTAAGTTTATTGGCTAAGCAAAGACAAGTTCATCGTAGCCACCCACCTTAGCGACGATTTGCCTCGGTCAAGCGATACTCTGAGCAAGCCTTTGAAAGTCTAAGTCTGAACTCCTGAAGGGCCAAGTCTGGAATCCTTTGCCTCAAGCAAGTCTTCTCGCTGAGCAAAGCGAGTTGGGTCGTTGCACTTGCGCCGTTTGAATCGGCTGTCCACTTGAGAAGAATAGCTCATTATATTATACACCACTCAAAAAAAAATTTATCCTCAAGAATTCCTGAGCGTAAACCATTCTATCGCAAACTATCAAATCTATCTCAAGCATAACAATCTGTGTTGTGTGTGCTAGGTCTGTCTTATTGAATGACTCTATCATTGAATCCAAGCTCTGACTCGGGCTCAACTGTTTCTTAGCGCAGAACGTATATTACTTAACGTGGGGTACGATATGATCCATCTTGAATGATGATCTAAGAATGAGGCAAAGCTATCCAAATTGTTATCCTCTTTCATGCGAATCTAACATATTCACTTGCATTAGCATTCAAGATCAGCATATCACGAGTCTGGATCGTACACATATTCAAAGCGTCCCTCGAACATATGCATGTCAACCAACTTAGCGATAGCGAAGTCTTTGCACTCGAGTTCAACATATCATTGAGTCTTGGATCGTGCACACGTTCAAGGCTTCCTTCAAATATATGCATTCAACCAAACTTAGCGATAGTGAACTCGGACAAGCTACTTGCGAAAATTTTAAGGGTTTTCGTCTTATAAATCATGATGATACCTCCAACGGGGTCAATAAAATTTTAAGTCATTCTAATCCCACTCAAATTAAGCATTGTACTACCATCAAGCATGATCTATCCGATCAACCGACTAGCGTCCACGTCCTATCATACATTCTATTTGTGTTAAATATAGTACACACTTATTCCAAGTCTAACTCTAAGTCTTGCTATCCCAATTCTATGGCTTGCTCAAGCAATACTCTAAAGTCGGTTAGACAAGTTCTTTCACTCAGTACAAGGTTATCTGCCTAATTACTAGGTCAGCTCACAAGGTCATAGGTACAAGTTCAAGCATACAATTTATCATGCAAATTTGTCGTACGATGCTCACCTCAATTTCTAAGGTCAAACCATTGTTTATTTGTACGAGATATTCTATCCAAGCTCATTTTACTCAAATTTTTAAACATCGAGCAAAGCTCATCCTACTTACATTAACACTTTCGTTTATATAGGATCTGAGTTCGTTCAGTCAAATCCATGATATATCCATGATACATGACAAGCCTAGCAATTCACATATTCTATCTTCTCAAACATGTTTGATAAGATTCATATGACATTCTAAGTCTAGACCACCAAGTCATGATTCAATTCTAAATCTTTGACCTTAATCATAACTCTAAGTCGTCCAATAAGATTCATGTATCTATTCATGAAACCATCAAGCGTGACTTACTATAGGTTGTAGACTAACTAATCCTTAAAACACTTATGATTCACTTGTATTCCCAAACTTGTCTTATCGTGTCAAACCACAAGTCAAGATGATCCATTAGTTGTTATGCTCCCGTCTTCCATAAGTTTGATCATCCTCGTTGGACGTGAGATCACCATGTCAACGCTCCTGCTGGATAATCGTCCTAATCCTGGCGTGACGCATGTACGAGCATGGAGTTACACTCTCACAAGACAAGAATGTCAAACGTTATAGTTTTTATCAAAATGATCGAGATACCTTATCATTATACTTCGCTTCATCCAAGATATATATAATCCTTTAAGTCATGTCCGTTTATGTCGTGATCGTAATTCCTCTAGCCAAATTGTCCAACTTCAGTGATACCGTTTGATCAATCCGTAGTCTTACTTCTAACATTCCTCAAACAACTAGGTTCAAATATTCAAACCAAAGTCTATCCACTTTTGATACGTTCCATTTTATCGAGTTCGTTTGGAATAATCATCGAACATGTTCCCGTAAGTTCGATCATCCCCGTCGGACGAGAAATTACCACGCTAGCGCTCCTGCAGGATAATCGTTCTCGGCCGGGACTGATTTTGAAGGTTATCTTTCGAACTAGATTCAAGATCGTTCTTCCAAAATCTATATCAAATCCGTTATCACTTATCTCTTTTATTGAACCACAATATTCCTTTCTCGGGCTAACTTCTATCGAGCGATATCCTACTCAAGTTTTAATCTATTTGATTCAATTTAAAATCGCTTGTACGATCCACCAAGTTTTTTTGACCAAGATATCGATTTTATTACCTTGAATCTCTATTCGATATAAGCCTTATCACTTGTTCAATACATTCTCAAATCGTTCAATCAACTATCGCACGAGACTTATGAATTCATTTGAATATTTCCAAAATAATCTATACACCACTCAGGAATTAAGCCACCCAATTAAATTCTCAATCGTGTTCTCATCACGCGCTAGCAGATTCACCAAGTCATTCTTTAGAACTCCTATGCCATACCTAAGCATCACTTGATAAATCTTAGTCTCGTATATATTCCTGTTGATAGTCATCCAAGTAAACCATATTTGATTTGTATCCTCCGTTACGAAATACCGTCCGAGGTATTTCTCAAAATCCAAGCACAATCTTTATATTCGCCTTAGCGATAGACTGATCATGCTTCTATCGGTTGCCAATCTAAGTCTGACTTATCCTTTATTTGAACGATATCCCAATCTCGCTTGGAAACTTGCTCGCACTAAAGAGTCTTGGCGCGCGATACTCAACATAACTTAGCCGAAAGGCTAAGTGCATAGCTAACCATTCGAACGATATTCTATTTTGCATACTAACCAGTTTGGTAATCATATATAGGTATCCGAGTTCCTATATAACTTTTCGATTATTGTACGAGTCTATTCCCACAAGTCTAACACTGGTCGAAATAAGCGTCTTCGCATAACTATCTAGTTCAAGCAATCATATCAAACACATGTAATTTTTTTTGAAATTATTTAGACCCATTGTATGGAATATCCTAATTGGTCAATAAGAGAGAGTGTATGCACATAACCCACGAATGAGCCTTCAAAACTGAGAAAATCTATATGAAGTCTAAAGACGTAAAGCCAATGCTCTAATACCAATATGTCATGCCCCGATCTCCTGCAGGAATCGGCCGTCCCCACTGGGCATGAATCACCATGCCAGCGCTCTCGTGGGATGATCTTTTTTATCTGGACGTGATGCCTCACGAGCACAAACTGTGCCCCGTGTAAGGCCATGATCCGAACAGGCGGTAAAAATAGCCACAAAGTCGCAAAGACAGTCAGAATACAGCAGAATAAGAAACAAACCGACGATTGGTTACAAGTTCACATAGTCGGTAATAGTGGAAGCATTAAATAACACAAGTATGAAAGTAAAATAAGAACATTATTGATATTGAATCAGTGTTACAAGATGCGCTAGGCCGAGAATACAAGTCTCTCAAGTCGTCTCTCTCTCTCTTAAAATAATAAAAGCATACAATGTGGCTACAATTATGGAATGATACATAGGCGATATTTTAATATTATGTCTTGTATATGCGCTTCAGCTCCGGGCGCAACATTCCAAGGCTCCAGAGCAAACTCTACACCTTAGCACGCACGAAGGTGTTTCCGTACCGAATGAGGTTCTCCCGCACCCTCAAAGCAATCTGGTGGATTATCAGTACATAAATGCACTGGTGAAGAGTCTTCTCTCCCGCTCTACAAATTCAAACACGTTATATAGTTTTCGTGCACCATCTATTAATTTATCCTTTTAGTCTTGCCTTAGGATCAGTTTTATGGCAATGATGAATAACCTAACTCGTGTGGCAGTGTACCGTACGATATATGAGTAACACGGTAATACTTACCAACTCATCATCCGTCCTTCCCTGTCTATGGTAAACCAAGTTAAACCAAGCACAAGTATATATATATATATATATATATATATATATATATATATATATATATATATATATATATATATATATATATATATATAATGAAATTCAGGGGAAATCGCATAAGTAAACACGAGTGTCATGAGCGGGGTTCTGAATCAGGTGCACGAGTTACACAGATTACTCAAATGTGTTGCAATGGATTCTTAGGTGTTTAATATATACAGATGTCTTATACTCACAATCATTTAGGTGTTTCAGATTATTGGATGCGATATGATGCAATGACTCGTACGCAAATTGTCGCTAAGCAATGATGACTTATCTATATGAACATGAGTCACTGGCATAGCCATAAAGGACTAGTTATAGTCTTAAATGAGGATGGTATGCAATGAAAGTACGTGAGATGCTACAAGCCATCCCGTAAAGCACATGAGACTATCATCCTTTGAGCAAGAATGGCGCGGCTAGAGCGGAGACGCCATCCTACTCGCACATGAAAGGCTGCTACTTGAGTTCCATCTCGATCGGATCGGCCCCAGTTCTCCAGAGACTGTCCATGGAACAAGATTCGAGAATCTCCTTTGTTACTAAGTTGTCCACGAGATACAAGTTTGGGGTCTTCCAGATTCATAATATGACATGATAATACTTGATTCTTGTTCTTAACGAGTATTGCTCCATAAGATGTGATTATTTTTTTTACTTTACATGATTCTCGTTCAGAGTTCAACTTTACTTGATATATTTTTCTAGTTCGGGAACTGCCTTGGCAACCTAACGGTCCCGAATATTTACAGGTTCATATTGCACAGAAGGACTATTTGATAGTCTTCTGGCTGACTAGATGTATGCACGATATGGATAGTATTACTGGATTGCAGCATATAATTATGTGATAAGCCTTAAAATGAGACAACGAGTACAAGTAAATATGCAAGCAGGCAAGCATGCATTTATATGAAATATAAGCATTTAAATTAGCACGGGTCTAAGGGGTATTGCGAGGAGTAAAACCATACAGGAATATATCGGACGACATAATCCATAAGGCAAGCTGTGTAAACATGTGTAGCAGTGCACTACGAAGAGTATATAATGATCTACTCGAGGCATAGCGGGGTTTATTTGTACGAAGCTAAGGTAGCATGCGAGGGTCCATGTTATAAGCCAAGTTTCATTTCCATGTTCTAATATAAGCAATACAAGATGGGATTATTCCCTTAGCTAGGTGTGTTGTATTCTTTAGTAGCATGCAGTGGGGATTCACTTAGCGACTAGCATGTATCGTCCATATTTTAAGTATACTGGCTAACCAAAGACAAGTTTATCATAGCCACCCACCTTAGGATGATTCGCCTCGGTCGAGCGATACTCTGAGCGAACCTTTGAAAGTCTAAGTCTGAACTCCTGAACGGCTAAGTCTGGAATCCTTTGCCTCAAGCAAGTCTTCTCACTGAGAAAAGTGGGTTGGGTCGTTGCACTTGCGTTTGAATCGGCTGTCCGCTTGAATGGAATGGGCCGTTATAAATATCGATGTCGCATACCCTCAAAAATACGTACAAAGGCAATGCTCATAGCTGGGTCTTGATCCGTAATTATTGCATGTGGTTTATTTCCACTCATTGCATTAACAAATTTACTGAAGAGCCAAATAAATATTTCTATTTTCTCATCAGACAACAAGGCAACACCAAAATTTATGGATTATTTATGGTGGTTTACTCCAGTGAATGGTGCAAATATCACGGAGTACATATTAGTGTCATAAGTTGTGTCAAATATAACTACGCCACCAAAAAGCATGAAATTCTTCCTTGCGTGTCCATCAGCCCTGAGCATATTTTTTAATTTATTTTCTTCATCCAATTCAAATGCAAAATAGAAAGCTGGGTCAATCTTTTATAATTTATTCAAGTTGTTTATGAATAATTGTGCATCAGCAGCTCTCATCGACTCTTTAGCATCCCTTAAATAATTTTGAAGGTCTATTTCTAAGCATCCAATTTATTCATAACCTCCTGATTTAATGGCAAGAATAGTTGAACATTTAGAAGCTCCAATATTTACTTTGTTGAATAAACATAGAAGGTTTTTATGCGAGTCGGTTACTTCATAATTTATGTTCAAAAAATGTTTCCTTCGAGGATTGTAGTTGTATGGTTATGATATTCCACAAACTCTGCAACTTCCCATTTTTTATTTTTATTTATTTTAATTCAAAATTTTGTATTACAACCCTCTCTCATGGTTCCTCTAGGTTTTTGTACCTTTGGTCTAGAAGTATTATCTTCCAAAACTTTTGAATCAATGGCCTTCGACTTGTGATATCCCTCTTTTGAGCAAACATATGTTTTTGCTATCACTTTTTTTGTTTTCTCATCATAATTAGTGCTGAATTTTCTAACATCAAAAGAAGCAGCCTTAGCATATGCATACTAAAATCTTTAACCACTTTTCAATGAGTCAAAATACATTCCGAGTTTTGGTATCAATTAATCGTCAACATCATACACAAAAGATGTTTGACCCTAAAAATGTAAAAATAAAATAAATAATTATAAGTTATATATTCTAATTAGTAACTTATATTCTATAAAACCAAAGTGTAAACCCCCTCAACCAAAATTCAGGGTTAATTAACACAGATAGCATAATTAAGGTTAATTAGATACAATTAAGATTTATTATACAAGTATTATAATATTTGTGCAGTATTTTATTACTTAGGACACCTTACCGTTGTCCCGATATTTAGGATACTACCCTAGCTGTTACCCTGAAACAAATTCTATACACTTGGCCTAGACATACTAACCTACCATAATGACCCTTGTGTGACCCCCAGATACTGATTTTTGTGCCTAATTTTAGTCGCACAAAAGTTGTTACAAACGTCCGTACGTAAATTAAATTAATTGCGTATTTACGTTCGTTGTCCGTTCCAATAGAAATTGAGACCCAATCTCAACCCATTTTGACCAACCCCGATCATGACATTATTATACTCTAAGCCTACCACACCAATGACGCTTGTGCCACGTAAATTTAGACCCCCTGTATTTATTAAATTAATTTAGGGACACCCGATGTATTAATTATAATTTAATTAATGTAGTGACCTAACCTCACTTAAATTAGACCCAACTCCAACCCAAACCCACACACACACCCACAAGCCTCATACAAAATACCATACACCATTCTAGCCCAATACAAAATACCAAACATGGTGTTTTGTCACATCAAATCTCTAATTCCAGAATTTGTGCAAATTCTAAATTATTCAGGGGCCTTTGTGCAAATTAGCAATGAGGTGCCCCCCTCTCACTGGCCCAACCACATGAAGAAAGAAACCACATTCTTTGACCGGTCATAATGTATTCCCCTCCCCCATTTTTTATGTACTTGCATCAATTTTTGGGAGGCAATCCTAGCCCTACATTTCAAATGCTTTAATCCTAACCCCATGTCTAACATGTGGAGAACCTCCTCACACAACCCTAGGCATGCTAGCTGCCGGCCCTAATCCCAAGGCAGCCCCCCTCTCTCTCTCTCCTACATATAGGACATGTTACCTCACATTAAATGGCACACAAACCTAGAAATCACAACACAAAATTCTAGTTTCCCAAAACCCTCACAAACCAGCCCGACCCCTGCCCGAGCTTCCCGCCGCCCTCTTCCGGCCAGCCCCCGCCTCCGGCCACCCCCGCGACGACCCTACCCCCTCCGGCGACCCTTCCCCCACCTACGACCACCGCCCTCAGCCACTGCTTCGCCTACAGCCGCCGTCATCACCACCATCCTAACCAACAGCAAACCCCCCTGAGCTCGAGCCGACCACCCGAGCCCCGACTACTCCGCTACCATAGCACGCCCGACCACCCCACTTTACCGACCTCTTCCCCGTCCAGCCTCCTCCGTCCCCGCCAACTCTCGGCCCCGGACGACGCCGCAGCCGGCCGCCCCCGCCCCCGCAATGACACCTAGCTGCTGATTGCTGCTGTAGCCGCCGACTCCCCGAGCGCTGCCGGAGCTCCGCCCGGCCACCCACGCTGTCGACGACCAGTCCGGCGGATCCCCCTCGACCCCTCCTACACTCCGATATGTATATATATACGAATACAGTATAAATACATAGTATATTTGGGTTGCATTGTGTATATACCTGTATGTATATATGTTCTTATATTCTACTTAGTATTTAAATATGTATTCTGTATATTACTGTATTAAATATATATATATATATATATATATATATACTGTATTCAGTTGTATAATAAATATATATGTATATGTGGTTAGTAATATATATATAACATAGTATGTATTGTGTACATGTATTTAATACCTTATTATATATTTAATACCTATTATGTATAAGTGTATAAATATATATATATGTATGTGTGTACATATATATATTTTAGAAATATATTTTATGTATTAGCATATTACTGTACTCTATTATATATTTATTATATATAGTGCATATAAATAAATATGTATATTGGTATGTTATATATTTATATTATGTGGTATATATACATAAATATATTAATTGGTATATTTATTATTTTGTGTATACATATAAATATATATATATTTGTGTATATAAATAAATATATATATTGGTATGTTATATATATATATATATATATATATATATATATATATATATATATATATATATATTGGTGTATATAAATATGGGTATATATATATATATATATATATATATATATATATATATATATATATATATATATATATATATATATATTGGTGTATATTGGTATGTATTAAATAAATATATGAATATATGTAAATATATATGTATTTTATGTTGTGTACTTATGTACATAAATATATGTAAATATATGTGTATATATTTAATTTATATATATGGTATTGTGTATTTTAAATATGTTAATATATTTAATGAATATGTGTATATATACATATTATTAGGTAATATGTAAAGATGCTAATAAAATGTACTATTAAACATTACATATTATTATTATATTTTAATATGTATTAGTGTACACATAAGTATATATGTTATTTATGTAAATATATGTCCTACATGGTCCCACTAGATGTACAGTCAAGATCTGCGTCAGTGTATTGCTGCAAGTAGTACGTCTTAGTCATACTATTGTAAGTGTCTGATGTTGTTATTATTATATCATATATAGGATTGCTGGACCGTACAACCGAGGCTTCAGGAGAAGGACATTGGTTTTTGCAGCTACCGGACACAGGCAAGTATACCTTGCTGGATTACTGTTTAAATTAAATGATAAATGTTGCAATATACATAAGCCTGTGCGCGTCCGAGATTGACTCGGGTGCAATCGACGAATGCGTCGATGAGTAGTGTACTTGACCTAGCTGCTAACTGACTCACCTACTACTGTGAGGATATTTGATATCTTCCTAGACCATGATACTATACACGTATCACGATGGTACATTCATGTTGGGATACGGGTCCGTGTACCCGATTCGCTATCGGTGCGTACGACATGCATCACGGACTAGCACGTAATCTAGAATAATATAGTTAGCTGTGACTTGGCATATAGATACGGGATACTCACGTCGTATATTCGACTGGTGTATCCACATTGGGTGGGGAGGACAACTGATAAACGTATGAGATACACACATCGGACTCCGTGGTATCCAGAGGAGCCATAGATCCGATGACTTCCTATATTCAGATACCGCGCTCTTCGGAGTGTTACGGACGTATATACATTACAGATACCTCATTCTTCGGAATGATGGATGTTATATGAACAGATACCATACTCTTCGGAGTATGGACATTATGCCTACACCTACCTATACGTTCCGAGGTTGTCCTTACATTGCATTCACTTAGATGGTTAGCACACCCTTTTATTTTATTCAGTACTATATCTGGCATGCATTTTGTATCTTGTTACGTCCCTCTGAGGACCTGGTTATCTTCCAGATCTGGACGAGGCATATTATCCTACTGTGTACGGACCAGGAATGGAGACGAGATACGCTCTTGAGGAGGAGCTAGAGTTCTTACTGTCGGAGTTTCCCTGATCATCTTGGTAGGCCTTCCACCTAGGACTGGAGCTTCTTATCTAGTTAGCAGTTGTTTCAGTCACACTCTTTATTCTGTCTTCAGTACTCTATTTTATCATTTGTAGTGGGTTTGTTCCCACCGAACATATTTCGGTTTGTACTATGACATTCGACTATGTTCTTATTTTCCAGTATTTTATTTTAGTATTTCTTGTTGTATTTGTGGATGAGATAGACTCTGCCTGTTGTATGATATTTTTCAGACTTGTTAGATTTAGGACAGCGTAGCACGCTTCGCTAGGATCCATTAAATTGGGATATCTTCGGAGATGTGTCAGCTGGCCAATGCCACGTGGCCTGGTCCCGTATATTTTGGGACTAGGGCGTGACACAAAGTGTCATATTAAAATGAGAATTACCTCAGAATGACTTGATATGTGATATGCTTCAATTCCTACCTTATTAGAAGGTTGAACCTAATGAAATAAAAAAGTTGCATAAAATAATACTAAGTTAATATGTCATTTCATAAATTTAACATCGTTCTATTATGTAACCATCACTTTTCTAGATATAAATATTTTTATCCTTTTAATATTTATATATATATTATTTTATTTATTTATTGGTTAGTGACTAGTCTATTTATTGGACTTGATACTAGTAGACCTAACTAGACATGACATGACATGACATATGAACCCAACATTTGGACTAGACATTTTAGACTCATTAAGTCATTTCCCCTTCCTTAATTAGAAATTATATTAACCCTTAATTAGTAATAGAAGCTTCCTTAGTTAAACCCTCTTTATGACAACCCAATAGGGGTATACTTGCCATTTTACATTGCTTGGGAGAGGGAAAATGCAAGCCGGCCCTAATTAAAGGGAGGGATATTCTCTCTCCTCTTATTTCTTTATTCCAATTATTTTTTAATTTAGTTCTTCCTTAAATTAACTCATCCCTCTACCAATCCCTCTCAAATCACTCTCAATTCCTTCAATTTTTCATCATCTAAGGAGCCTAGGAGCTTGGATTGTAAGGATCACTTGAAGGAAATGATTTGGCTAAGAGCTTGTATCCTAATTGTGTCTATTTGAGCTTTGCATTAAGAATCTATCACCTAATAGGTATAGCTTTGAAATTTTTCTTTAATTAGATTATAATTATTATATTTGAACATTAGGAACCCACCCATTCATTATGGCTAACCATAGGAAGAAGAACTAGGTTCATATGACCCATATTGTGACTTCTATATTGAGTTTTGTTACTACAAAAATACTGTTAAATAGCAATGGATCTCAGTGATGGAAACTAATCCGTCGCAGAGTCAGCGACGAAAATTCGAAGAAATCCCGAGTAAGTTATTTATGTAAATAAAATAAATTATATTTTGTCAATAATCTATCGCTAATCCATCGATGTTACATCAATGACGGATTAGCGACAAAATTATCCATCGCTGCAAAAACTAAAAATTCCCAACCGTGTTTTAATTTTCTCTATTCAAAATCTCTCTCTCTCTCTCTCTCTCTCTCTCTCTCTCTCTCAATATCTCCAGCGACTACCCCCCGACCCTTTCCCCCTTCGACCCCCTCCCCCTCTCCGGTGACCTTCCAAACTCTGGCAACCCCTTTCCCTCACTTGCCCTCTCCAGACCCGACCCCCTCTCTCTCTCTCTCTCTCCGGCGATTATCCCCCTTGTAGAAGCATAAAAAATTATGCAGGCCGTATAGAGGTCATGTCCCCTTAAAAATGAAACCAAGCCACAGAGAAGTCATATGCGACTTGAACAACCAAGCCGTAGAGAAGTCAATTGCGGCCTAAACAAAAAAGCCGCAGAGGAGTCTTACGCAACCAATCAACCAAAGATTTAGAAACCGTATAATATACTCTATGCGGCCTGAATGACCACACAGCAGGGAGGACGCATAAAACTCTCCTGACACAGCATTTGATTATTGTCAGACTCTAACACATTACTCATCACATTGAGATGCTTCAAAACTCGTAAAGACGACGGCTCAGGAAAACATAAAAAGTTACATCACTCATTAATGGTCTCAACAGATGTGCACGCCACGTGCCTATTCATATACGGCGAGATACCCATACAGCCTCACCATCATGCGGCCAGAGTGTCTATCCGACCAAGGCCAAACGAGAGCTTGCATGCGGTTACATACATATGCGGCCATCATCATGCAGCCAGAGTGTCCATCGGACAAAGGCCAAATGACAGCACGTATGCAGCCACAATGTCATGCTAACAGAGTGTCCATACGACCAAGGCCAAACGAAAGCAAGTATACGGCCACAACGATATGCGACCAAGACGTTATGCGGCTCTCAACTTGCAAGATCTTTCTATTACAACCTAAGATGATTTCTCGGACAATCAGTACTTACTACGTATCCAACTAACCAAGTCACGCACTCAACAACCCCAAGATTTCTTCAATAATATATCATAACCAAGACCATGTGGCAGCCTGTTCGTGGCATACAATTGCAGTTACAACCGTATTTTGTTGAAGGAGTCCTATGCGTCCACCAAACATACGCATATACGGCATCAATAGTCCGTTATCACGACAAATATAAATAGAAAGGTAGCACACCCCCAGAAGACTCGGCCAGCTACGTACATGCACACAAGCTCAATAGAGAGAAAAACAGGAGAGGGCATCCTAATTTTCTTATCAGATCATCAACGGAGTAAAGGAGACGATGTCGTGCTCAAGCTCTATCGTCACTATCCAGATCAAAATATTGTTCTTATATTTTCTGGTTAGGATCTCTTTGTATTTTTTTGTTTGTTATTTCAATGTTCAAAACTTGTAATGGCAGACAAGATGGAGACTCTACTAGGGATAATCCTTCTCTGATGAGAAGATAATGATGCAGTCTGACGCGGCCAAACTGGGATCCACCAAGAGAATTCTGGGGGTGCGCTTCGACCAACAAGCGTTCGAGAAAATGCTCTCCGGGGATAGCGCAGGTCCTTATCTATGGCTATCTAAGCCTAAGAAGACCTATAGGACATGGGTTACAAAGGCCGTTGTGCCTCACCCAACTGTGGTGGATGCTCTCTCTGTCTCTCTCGGTCGCAGGGACCGAATATCATGAGTTCACCTCTCATGTGACAGCCTCCTTAGACAAGGAATGTGCTAGACTCCTAAATTTTGTCAAAGAAAAATACTACGATGCCAGAAGTTTGGGTGCTGAGGCATATTCTATGCCGCCACAATAGAAGCCGTATAAGTCGACAGTCGCAGGCAAAAGTTCACATGCGGCACCGATCGTTGGCCGAAGGCAAATGACCATATACGGCCAGCACAGTAGCAGAACCTCCGTCTTTGACCGAATCTCATGCAGTGCTAACTCCATAAGGCTTCCTGAGAAAGGGGAGGATGTGAACTTGGACTCTTCATACTATGCACCGGTGCATTCCAGGTCAAAGAAGTCTAGGACAATGCGAGCTCGCCAAGCTCAAGCAACTAATCATACGGCCGACCGTCAGCAGGCTCCGCTAACTATTATGCGAGCCCCTGACGGGAAGTAGTACAAGACCTACCCATGTATCTAGCCTGCAGTGGCAAACAGACAGGGTCAGTCTCGAAAGTCTTTCATTAACAATTTGGGGAGAGTTGTTATACGAACCCCAGGACAGAGAGCAAAGACAATACTGTCACGACCCGCACCCTAGATTTGGGCATGAGTCATGGGTACGTCCAGTCTACGCCACAGTATCGGCGGTAGAACGCTGTATAATAAGCCACAAGTATAATCTATAACTCACAACATATATACATCTCCACACTATACTCAATTACAGGTACTAGTTTAAATGAATACACCAAGATAATAATAAAATAATAGTCTTGATGCGGGTTCAAGGAATCTCCCCAAAATCTAAATATCTAAAGTAAAATACTCAAAATACTTTAAAAAATTGTCGAAGAACAATCCGGTCCAAAATAACTAACAAAATCAACTACTACTAAACTACTCCATTGTAGACGGTATCTGAGCTGCTAATTCTCCCCGATCCCCCGGAAGGGCAAGATCAGGCTCTATTATATCGCTAGCATACGGTCCATAATGTGTAGGGATTGCATCCTCATTGTAGTCACCTAAAATATTTATCCAGTCAGGAAGAGAACGAATACATCACAGTAAAAACAATTCCAACACGTGGTAGAAGCTATAAGACAATAAATAGTAACGAATATATGATAGCAACAAAACTAAAATCACAATAAGGCAACTAAAATAAATAAATTCTAAAGTCTTGTCATGGCAACATATAGTACAATATCTCTAAGCAATAAAGGAAATAACTGAAATATATGGAAGAAAAGATATGAACAACTACCCTATGTGATTTGAAATACCTTGTTAACATGTGAACGGCTAAGGTCCTTAGTTGCTATTATTCCAGTAAGACCATGGGATAAAATGGTAGTTTATATGTCCACTAAGTATGTTTCCATGGATTATGAATCCAAGTCACAGTCCATGGCTGGTATGAGTCAAAATCCAAGTCACAGTCCAAATAGCCTATGTAGTACAAATTTACCATGTCAAAAGATAAGTTATTTTAATTTATTTAATTCTAGAATAATTACTCTAAAATATTATTTTAATCTTATTATTCTGATTTTTAGGTTAATTCCTAAAATTTGTCCAAAGGAACTGAATTTTATTAACTCGAGACTCATGGCACGCAAATCGAGGCGATCTGTTGACCGAAAAGTCAACTGATACAAACTCAACTTCCATGTATATTTTTCTTTAGATTTCAGCATTACAAATATGTTGGAATTTATGGCTCATCCGGATTCAATTCATTTGAAAATTATTGCACATACAAAATTGTGTTATACAACGGTGGTTGATTGTTAACCTAGAAGTTCTACAGAATTAATAGCTTATAAATATTTCGAAATAAATTTTGGTAAAAACATATGTCAATTATCTCGACATTATCTTTCCAAAAATTCAAACGGTTCATGATTCTGATTCTTGGTTCTCCGGAAATCGCAAAAATACCAAGACGTATCTATTTTTGGACATGCTATGCTCTACGAATTTTTTAGAATTTAATATTCAGAATTTCATGAAATAATTTATATTTTCAGAAAACTAATCTCAATATGGTTCTAATGGAAGAAAATATGCCATGTTTGGAGTCCGGAGCTATGAGTAATGGCTTCTGGAAGATGAACCCTAGATGACAATTCCTTAAAATTAGCTAAATAAAACCCTAAAAATTATAAACTAAATAATAAAATTATAAACTAGAGAGAGAGAGTAGCCACGGCTAAAGAACGTCCCATGTGGCATCCATCCACTGCTGCCCGCTCGGATCGAACGACCAGCGTTCAAGCCGGCTTGGCTCGGTTGAGTCCGAGTCGGATTAGGACTCAGCTTGGCTCTGCTCTGCTCAGCTTGGCTTGGACTGACTCCACCCGCACCCACCTGACACTCAGGCCAAGCTGGCTGCTGACTGGGCGGGTTGGTTTTATTAGGTTTTTCGTTTTCTAAAAATTAGTTTTTAATTCAGTTTTTCATAATTAACTCAAAATAAATGCTAAAAATAATCAAAAAATTTCCAGAAAATTCTAGAAAATATATTTGATTATTTAGAACCTAAAATAAAAGTTTGGAATATTTTTAATTATATTTGATCCAAAAATAAATTCTTGAAAGTCCTAGAAAATTAATGTTACTAGTTTTTAATTAACTAAAAATTGTGAAAAAAATCTAAATAGCCCCAAATTAACCTAATAACAATATTTAAGGTAGAATTTCAGGATACGAAGGTTACAAGTTTACCCTCCTAAAAAAATTTATCCTCAAAATTTAGGACAGAACAAATACAAGAAGAAAATTACCTCATAGTACAAAAAGATAGGGGTAACGCTCTCGCTTCTCCTCTTTCCGCCCCCAAGTGGATTCACCGGGAGAATGATACCTCCAAGCAACGCGAACCAAGAAAATTACTTGGTTATGAAGCACTTTATCTCTACGGTCTAAGATCTCCACAGGTTACTCCGGATAACGGAGGCTTGGTCCAACCTCAAGCTCCGAATGATCTAATACATGGCTAGGATCTGTCATATATTGCCTCAGCTGGGACACATGGAACACGTTGTGTACTCCTTCTATTGTAGGTGGTAAGGCTAGTCGATAAGCTACTACCCTGACCTTCTCCAGAACAATGAAAGGTCCGATGAATCTTGGACTAAGCTTTTTACCTCCACCGAAATGAATCGCTCCACGTGTCGGAGAGATCCTCAAGAACACTATGTCGCCAATCTATGCCAAAACAGGAACTTAATGCATAATCTAATAACATAATAGATATTTAAATAAACGAATCGATACCTCAAACTCTAGCGGTCTCCTGTGGCTATCAGCCCACTGCTTCTGTCTGTCCTGAGCCACACAAAGTCTCTCTCTAATCTGCTTTACTTTTTCTGCAGCATCAACTACCATCTTTGGTCCCAAAATTACTCTCTCTCTTACGTCATCCCAAGATAATAGGGTTCAACATCTCCTACCATATAAAGCCTCGAAAGAAGACATCTCGATACTGGCCTGAAAGCTATTATTGTATGCAAACTCTACCAGGAGAAAATGATCCTCCCACGAGCCACCAAAATCTAGTACACAAGTCCGAAGTATATCCTCGAGCGTCTGAATAGTCCTCTCTGACTGTCCATCCGCCTAATAGCTATTGTCATCCATCAATCCTGCCTGCACTTGAGCTCTGAGATTTCGCAGACCCTCATCCTGGTACTGTGTCCCTCAGAACTTCTCCATCAACCCAACTGAATCTGCATGCCCATCATCTGCGTCTCTACCCCTGGAACAATAACCTCGATGTCTAGGCTATCCAAGTCTGCTAATAAGTAGCGATCCGTTGTCAAGTACATCGCTACTAGGTACCTGCTCAAGGGATCGACAACCATATTAGCCTTCCTTGGATGATACTGTAGCGAGATATCGAAATCCTTCATCAGTTCTAGCCACCCGCGCTGCCTCATATTTAGCTTTTTCTGCATAAAGACGTACTTCAAGCGCTTGTGGTCAGTATATATTTCCACATGCTCTCCGTAAAGATAATGTCTCCACAGCTTTAGAGCAAAAATTATCGCTACTAATTCCACGTCATGAGTGGGATAATTTCTCTCATGTGGCCACAACTGTCTAGAAGCATATGCCACCACCTTCTTGTTCTGCTCTAGAACACATCCCAAGCCCTTCTACGAAGCATCGCTATAAATGACAAATCTACTCGTCCCCGATGGCGCAGTCAAAATAGGCATTGTGGTCAATCTCTTCTTTAGCTCATTAAATGCAGCCTGAAATTCTTTGGTCCACAGGAACTGCACATCCTTCCAAGTGAGTCTAATCAATGGCTCTGTGATCCAAAAAAATTCTTTATAAATTTCTTGTAATATCCGGCCAATCCTAAGAAGCTTCTGATCTCTGCAACAGAACTCAGAGTGGTCCAAGACTCTATAGCAACAATCTTTTTTGGATCCACCAAAATTCTGTCTCCAGTCACCACATGCCCATGGAACTATACCTTATCCTGGAAGAACTCACATTTCGAGAGTTTTCCATAGAGCTTCTCCTTCCGAAGGTTCTCTAGCACAATCCCTAGATGTTTCTCATGCTCTTCTGGTGTCTTCGAATAGACAAGGATATAATCTATGAATACTACTACTAACTTGTCAAGGTATTGGTGGAACACCTTGTTCATCAAGTTCATGAAGACTATCGGGGCATTACTCAACCCAAATAGCATCACCATAAACTCATATTGGCCATATCTTGTCCAAAATACAGTTTTCGAAATATCTTTCTTCTTCACCTTCAACTGATAATAGCCAGACCTCAAATCAATCTTCAAAAATACTCTCGCACCGCTCAACTGATCAAAAAATTATCTATTCTTGGTAGCGGATATTTGTTCTTGATGGTAAGGTTGTTTAGAGCCCTATAATCAATACACAGTCGCACCGACCCATCTTTTTTTGGTACAAATAAGACCGGGGCTCCCCAAGGTGAGGAACTCGATCTAATATAACCCTTGTCTAGCAAATCATCAACCTGCTTCTTTAATTATGTCAGCTCATTGTTGTTGATCCTGTAGACTTGCTGCAACACCGGCTCTGCCCCAGGCACTAAGTCTATAAAAAATTCAAAATCTTTGTCTGGTGGCAATCCTGGTAGCTCCTTAGGAAATACGTTTAGAAATTCTATAATAATAGGGTGTGGCAAGTCCTTCTCTTCTACCATGGCTCCACAAATAATTCTATCACTCTACTTAACTCCTTCTTTAACAAACTCAAATTCTGGCTCTCCTGGAGAGCGAAACAGGACACGTCCTTCATGACAATCCATGTTAGCATGGTGCATACTCAATCAATCCATTCCAAGGATAATTTTAAAACTCGAAAGTGGCATTACGAGTAAACTAGCATCCAAATTATGGCCTCCTAAGGTAACACGATGCCCCTTGCAAGTATCACTGACTAGGATAGTGCCTCCACTAGTCGTGATCTTGCAACTCCTACTCAAGGGTTTTGTTACTAAACTATGCTTAAGCACAAAGGATACAAATATGAAGCTATACGATACAGATAGTGTGGGGAGAGAACTATTGGTTCTCACACCACGCGTTCTAGTCTTGGGTGACATTCTGAAAGGTTGAAAGCAATAAGAATTCAATTAATATGGCACAAGATAAGGAAGTATTCAAGAAGGACAATCAACTATGGAAGAGGTTCAATTGCTTGAAAGGAAATAGTAAGGGTTAACAAATTGAGTATATAGGATCCCAAGTTGTGATTATCTTCCTATCCCTAGTATGTATATCCTATAGCAGGCTTGCAGTCGTACATCTAACTTGAGTACCACTACGAGTTCATAATCTTGTACAAAACCTGACCTGTATGGGCCACCAATAAAAATGTGTCACGACCCGCACCCTAGATTTGGGCATGAGTCATGCGTACGTCCAGCCTATGCCGCAGTGTCGATGGTAGAATGCTGCACAATAATCCACAAGTATAATATATAACTCATAATATATATACATCTCCATACTATACTCAATCATAGGCACTAGTTTAAATGAATATACCAAGATAATAATAAAATAATAGTCTTGATACGGGTTCAAGGAATCTCCCTAAAATCTAAATATCCAAAGTACAATACTCAAAATACTTTAAAAAATTGCTGGAGAATAATTCGGTCCAAAATGACTAAAAAAATAAACTACTACTAAACTACTCCATTACAGACGGTATCTGAGCTACTAACTCTACCTGATCCTCCAGAAGGGCAAGATCGGGCTCTATTATGTCGCTATTATACGGTTCATAATGTGTAGGGATGGTATCCTCATTGTAGTCACCTAAAATATTTATCCAGTCAGAAAGGAAACGAGTACATCACAGTAAAAATAGTTCCAACACATGGTAGAAGCTATAAGACAATAAATAGTAACGAATATATGATAGCAACAAAACTGAAATCATAATAAGGCAACTAGAATAAATAAATACTAAATTCCTGTCATGGCAATATATAGTACAATAACTCCAAGCAACAAAGGAAATAACTGAAATATATGGAACAACAGATAGGAACAACTACCCTATGTGATTTAAAATACCATGTTGACATATGAGCGGCTAAGGGGTAAAATTCGGCAAACCATACGTGTCATGCATGGCTACTATTATTCCAGTAAGACCATGGATAAAAAGGGTAGTTTACACGTCCACTAAGTATTTTCCCCCGCCACGAGCATAACATGGATTCTGAACTAGTCATAAAAAAATAAGAATAATCCAGAACAATCACGTATCTTATAATAAGAATCCCTCATACTAATCCTTATAGCAGGTGTCAAGACTCAAATAATCAATACTAAGCATACATTATAGAGACTATCAAGCACTAAAAGTAATCACGAAAATGTACTCGCCTGTGGTCCTTAGCTGGTATGAGTCAGAATCCAAGTCACAGTCCAAATAGCCTATGTAGTACAAATTTACCATATCAAAAGATAAGTTATTTTAATTTATTTAATTCTATAATAATTACTCTAAAATTATATTTTAATCTTATTATTCTGATTTTTAGGTTAATTCCTAAATTTTATTGAAAGGAACTAAATTTTATCAACTCGAGACTCATGGCACGCAAATTGAGACAATTTGTTGACCGAAAAGTTAACCGATACAAACTCAATTTTCATGCATGGTTTCTTATAGATTTTAGCATCACAAATATGCTAGAATTAATAGCTCATCTGGATTCAAGTTCGTTTAGAAATTATTGCACATACAAAATTATAATGTACAACGGTGGTTGATTGCTAACCTAGAAGTTCTACAAAATTAACAGCTCAGAAATATTTTGAATTAAATTTTGGGAAAAATATATTTCAATGATCTCGACATTAGATTTCCAAAACTTTAAACGGTTCATGATTCTGATTCCTGGTTCTCCCAAAATCTCAAAAACACCGAGATACATCTATTTTTGGACATGCTATGCTCTACAAATTTTTAGAATTTAATATTCAGAATTTCATGAAACAATTTATATATTTAGAAAACTAACCTCAATACGGTTCTAATACAAGAAATTGGACTGCGTTTGGAGTTTGGAGCTATGAGTAATGGCTTCTGGAAGATGAAAGAAACCCTAGATGATAATTCCCTAAAATCGGCTAAAAGAAACCCTAAAAATTATAAACTAAATACTATATATATATAGGAGAGAGAGAGCAGCCGCAGCTAAAGGACATGCCATGTGGCATCCATCCTCTACTGCCCGCTTGGATCGAACGGCCAGAGTTCAAGCCGGCTTGGCTCGGCTGAGTCCGAGTCGGATTAGGACTCGGCTCGGCTCAGCTCGACTTGGCTTGGACCGACTCCACCCGCACCCACCCTCGCCCTCTCTCACTGACCGTTGGGCCCCGTTGAGTGGGCCGCGCTGGCTGACACGCTGGCCAAGCTGGCTGCTGACTGGGTGGGTTGGTTTTATTAGGTTTTTCATTTTCTGAAAATTAGTTTTTAATTCAAATTTTCATAATTAACTTAAAATAAATGCTAAAAACAATCAAAAAAATTCTAGAAAATATATTTGATTATTTAGAACCTAAAATAAAAGTTTGGGATATTTTTAATTATATTTGACCTTAAAATAAATTCTTGAAAGTCCTAAAAAATTAATGTTACTAGTTTTTAATTAACTAACATTGTGAAAAAAATCCAAATAGCCCCAAATTAACCTAATAACAATATTTAAGCTAGAATTTCAGGATATGGAGGTTACAAATACCTACAAACCCATGTGCTCGGTCTATCCGTGCTCATAATAAGGGTGTAAAGTTGGATTATCCCTCGCTTGGCTTGCGCAACGTGATCAACCACAAGCGCAAAGTGAGGGAAGCAACCATGACATGTGAGGTATCCCCTTCAGGACACCCATATGCCAACATTATCATCAACTACTGCTATTCTAAAATAGTAGTGCCAACAAGCATGAATTCAGCATTATAACGGCTGCAACCAAAGGCACCTACCTGGCAGCATCATAGAAAACAGGTAAAGTTACCAGAGGAGGATGAGCTGCCCTTTGCCTCATGCTATTCTGCTTGGAAATCTCCCTCCACAAGGGAAGGTCGAAAGTCTAGCGGCTCAAACCCTTCGCTTTCGGCTAGCGTGTCGAGAAGGCGGGCCCAAGGAGGATAAACAGCGGTACCTACAAAAGGATTTTTCCAGGACACCCGCTCCAAGAAAAAACTGTCAATTGCTGGGGGTGGTTCTTCCTCAAGACCCCTAGTAATTCTATAAGCTGGTGGTAACAATCCCCCCGAACTCCATGATAATCTGGCATTCCTAGAAATGATGATTGCCAAGGAACATATGCAACGATCCATGGGTATAGCCACCCTCGTCAAGTTAGAGCAGCATCCAAAGATGGGAGTAGCATTCTCTCCGAGTCCGAAGACGATACAAATTAATCAGTCTTCCCTAAGGACCGTGCGACTCAGGAATTGGAAGACCCAAAACCAAATGGGACTTTCTCCTTCGATGACGACAATATCATTAAAATCTTCAACGTATTGATGAAGGCAACAACTTTGACTACCAAACATTAGATAACCTGAGGAGGTAGACAAGATCGATGACCCCAAGTACTGCTATTACCACCAGTACATCCATCTTCCAACCAAAGAATACACTGTGTTGAAGAGGCATATCCAGTAGTTGATCGATGCCAAGGCTCTCACACTCGATTTCGAGGATAAGACGGTCATTGCAAACATAGTATCCCTCCAGTTTGGTGACTTTCCTGGGACGGAAGCCCAGGATGGTGTTGTCCTAATCCCGAGGGCAATAATGAAGGTTTTTAACCTCCCATCAGCTCGTGGCCAAACAACCAGGCTGGTACCTCTCAAAACACCATAGGGCAAAGTCATGTGGGTTCACCCTGACATTGCTCAAGACCTGCCACAACAAGTAGCACCTTCAATAACAAGGTCAAAAAAAAAAAATATAGGCTGTGTCACATGATCTTTTTCTTAGAAAATATAAATTATAGACTTCGGATGCTCATCGCAACTCAACAAGTCTCCTTCTGTACAAAAGCCAAGTATCGTATGACTCATCAACAATGGCGAGATAGTGCTTCTAGATGAAATTAATCCCTAATAGCAGGCAATTTTTCTCTGTATATTACGCATATACGAACACCAGGCGACGGTCCTCGACATAATAAGCAATCGTATGCACGTGGCAGTGATACTATGAGCATAATTCAGCCAACTCCTACATATGTACGCGAAAGTGTTCCTCTATATTTGACCCCCCTTCCCCCCCCCCCCCCGTTTGTCACAAGCCAAAGCATCAGTAGCATCTGGTACAATAAATAATGAGCTACCACAATTTTATCATTACAGTCAACAATCACTCCGTTTCATACAGAAGATAGGCTATGATCTCCATAAGACCGAAGATCTGAATTTTGATAAAGGATGACCTATTCTTTTACATTCTGACAGTTATTACAATATCACTCGCAGTAGACTGGGATACAAAAGTGCTAGCACACATCGTAGCTCCAGTAAGAATGTACTCCAAAGTTCAAGCTCCAGACTCTATCAACAAATAAGAGCATATCTGAACTCTTAATCGAGGACAATGTATTCTCGAACTAACCAAAGATAATGTTTCTTTAATCTGATGGTTTATCAAGGATAACATCTCCTCGATTCAATAATGCATACAAGCTCGCAAAGCTTAACCGAGACTTGCCAATAATGTCGATCAAGGGCAAGTTCCTCAACAAATACTATATCTAAGCTAGTACTTCCCAGCAGATTAATTCAAAATATACAGTGTTTATATTTTTGTCACTACCACATTTTAGGAAAAAGGGTATTTTAGTAATTTCCTATTTAAATAAATATTGTGCATGGTAAATAATTTTTGTTGTTGTTGGATGTTATTTAATTATTTTGGACTTATTTTAGTGGACCCAACTAGTGTTGTTTGGACCCATGGACCAACATGAATTAAATAGTTAGATTTGGCCCATTTAGAAAGTCCATAGTTAAGGAGATGTATTAAATTAATTAAGTGATTAGACTAGAAGCTTCCTTCCTTAATTATTTTTTCATGAGAGGCCCCAAGGGGTACATTGGACATTTTACAATTGCTTGGGAGAGGGGCAAGGCCGGCCTATTAAAAGAGGGAGGAAATTTCTCTCTCCTCTCATTCTCATTCCAAATCTAGATCTAGAATTTCCCACTCCCAAATTCCCTCCATTCCTATTCCAATTCCCTACCAAATTCATTCCAAATTCTTTCCAATTTACCATTAGAGAAGGAGGAAGCAAGGATCTAGAAGAAGGAAGCAAGGATCTACAAAGAGGAGCAAGGATCTACAATTTGGAAGCAAGTTCTTCTCAATTGGAGGTTTCATTGGGAATCCATCTCCCAATAGGTATAATTCAGATTTTCCCATTTAAATAGCTTCTAAATCTGAGATTTAATCATGTAAAATCAACCTATATGTATGTACTACCCATAGGACTTTGTTTTGTGTTCATAGAAGACCCATGGAGAAAGTTATGGTACTTTTTGTGTTAATTTTGTTGGAATTCCGAATTTACATTTTGTTGTATGTATCAATTGATCCTATAGATCAATTGGACATGAGATTAAGTGTTTGGGGCTAGTGTCGTGTCCATAATTTGGTATATGTGGTTCGTATCCCAACTATTTGGTGATACGTGTCATTTTGGGGGTTTTCCCTCCGACACGGGGCTTTGAACATGTCGTATTTTGACACGGACACATAGATCTACTTTTGACACTTTGATTTATTCATAAATATTATTTGTGATTTGTTTGTATCCTTCGGGGTGCAATTGGTTGTGTGTTGGACTCGTGTCACATGCGTATCCTAGATCTAGTGGGATACGGTGTGATACTCTCCAATTGTGTAGATTTTTGAATAGATCTAATTATGTATGGTTTAAATTCTTCAATTATAATTAGTAAATATATATAGATATTATATATTTATTTTGTGTATTTATTATAGTAATTATTGTAGCATAGATCTATATATTTTTGTGTGTGCTAATATGATGTACAAATATAATATGTAGCTTTCTTGCATGTAATTATATATGTACTTATGTTAATAGTATAAATTATACATAAATGTTTTATAAAATATATTTATGTGTTTAATTGTGTAATTATATTATTTATAATTATTATGTAATTATTTGTATATTAATGTATATATATTTTAGGTGTGCTTCTAGCCATGTAAAATATGAACATTAATATGTGCATGTGTTGTAACTATTGGTATTTAATTATAAGTTTATATGTGCATATATATATAAGTATATAATTATTTATTTATATATATGTATTGTGATTATTATTGCATATATATATATATATATATATATATATATATATATATATATATATTTTATTTGTTTTAGTGACAGTGGGTTTGTGACAGTGAAACTGTCGCTAATAGGCGGGTCAGCAGCAGCCGCTGTAGCCCACTGTGCATTAATGACAGTTCTGTCATTAATGCTGCGGGCGGGATCTTAGCAGCAGTGGCGACAATTTTCGGTGACAGTTGATTAACTGTCACCAATGCAGCAGCAGTGGGTTTTATTACACAGTGGATTTTGCGACGTTTTCTGTGACAGTTGAGACTGTCACTATAAGCTGTTTTAATTAAATTGTATTTTTAACTCCCTGTTTTCAGTGACGCTTGGCAGTTTTAAATTATATTTTTTATATATTATTATTGTATATATATATGTGTATATATATATGTTTTGTGAGGTATAATATTTGTAATAATATATTATGTTATTTGTATACATATTGGTTTGTATATATATTATTTTAGGGTATATATTATTTGTATTATTAGTATACTTTGTGTGAGTATCTTTTGGGATCTAATTTTTATTCCTAAATTGTTGTATTTTATTTCTATATTATTTTATATAGTTTTCTTGTGAGGTTGACCTTGGTTTGACCATGTTTGACTTTAGAATTGACCATAGTTGACTTTTGACTTAGAATTTATTTATTGACCTAGGAGTTGACTAGTTTGACTTGTTCTCTTTTCGGGACCTTGTATTAATGTGGTATTCCATATCTAGGTCTTCGAGGCACCGAGTCAGACATCTGTGAGACTGTTCTTTGGATTTCAGGCGAGTACATTCTCTGATAGTTTCTCATTTATGATATCCTCTATGTTCGTTGTATCTAATGTAGATTTACATATTTCTCTCGACACTATGGTTACACGGATTGGTATATCCGGATCTCGTCATGAGATGTTATTCCTTGGTATATGGTGTATATGGTACAAGTATTATTTCATTGGTTATCTTGTACATGTACAGACACCGATTCTCGGGGAGACTAGCTATCTTCTTAGGGAATCTAGTGCCATAGCATACCGTGGTTGGATCTATTATACCAGTTGGGGGTGGGGAGTATTAGTATAGATATGTGATCAAATCCCTATTGAATAAAGTATTGGTAAGCGAATAGTGTTGATCATGCACCGCACGTATGATTAGCCAGGCCGCATTGTATCTTGCCCAAGCCGATCACATGTTAAGCTAGTACTCACACACTTAGTCATTAGTATTATTGTTTCATTGGCATATTGTTCATTATTGTATTTTTTCCAGTATTTCCTTATTGTCTATATATCTCTTGTATCTATTTTGTGCATCTTGTTTATCCACAGCTATTTACTGTTACATAGTTTTTATCATGGATTAGAACTGCTGTTAGAGATGTACTCTACTCCTTTCCTGACTGGATATATTTTTCCAGATGACACTGAGGAGTACCCTACCTATTATGGACCCCAGGATGTTGTGGGTTTAGATTCGGAGACCCTGGCTCAAGAGGGACTTATCCCAACTGAGACAGTTGACCCTGGAGTGTAGCTTGTAGTATGATAGTATTCTTTTGTACTGGATTTGTCTCCAGCTTATTTTTTGTTACTCTTCAGACTCATTGATGTATTATTTTAAACTCATGAGTTGATGACTATTCTATTCTTATCTGATCCGTGTTCATTCTATCTTAGTTCTGTGATTGAGTACACTATCTTTTGGTGGTTCATTATATTAGATAGACTTTCTAGACAGCGTTCTACCGCCGATTCTGCGACGTAGGCTGGGCGTTATTTCCGACTAGTACCCTTACCCCGGGTGCGGGTCGTGACAATTTTGTTATCCCCAACAAGTGCAAATGCATAAGAAGATTTGTGTCCCTCCATGATCTCTTGCAAAATTTATTATTTGTGTTCAGGGGTCCTGAATACGCAACAGATAATGGATCCACAAAAAATTCTCCAGTGGAGTAGGTCTCAGGTCCAGCAAAACATTCTCTTTAAGACCACCCAAACTTGATTCTCTCTAGCAAAAAAATATGTCCTCAAAGCCCAGTCTCTTCCAAGATATCTCATTTACGATCCCTAGTCTGGATCGGAAATACTGCCCCAAGTAAGGTGGGATCACCAGCACTGTACTACCCTGTACGTAGTCTATGTCTGGGGAGACAAGTGTGGTAGAGAGGTCCCCCACTTCGATTCCCGTCCCGTTAGGATCTAGAGGACGAATGGGGCTTTCTGGCGTGCTTCCTAACCTAACGAGCTAGCTCCAAGTGAGATTTAATCAAAGGCAGCCCAGTCGGGCTAATTCCATACGAATCAGTACGGAGAAGCATGTGCCTATCACTCCAGCAATGGCACCGAAGATGAAATATAGAGTACCGATATCCTTGTGGTTAGTGGAGAACAACTATCGAACCGAGGTAAGTTATAGGAAAGGAGCCGGCAGCCAAGATAAGAGCCCCCACTCCCCTTCCCCCCATTTTTGGGGGCCTCGCCCTCTTGACTTGATCTATCAAAGAGAACTACCACGCGATGGATGGGATAAATGCTTATATCGCTTTCTAATGTTATTGTTATGTTGATGCTATATTAAAGAATATGATCGTCAAAGAGCGGATTCTCTTGTTGTTTATTCTCGAACAGCGGATACGGGGCATGTCCCTGAGACTATTGATTCAATAGCAGCGTATTTTTACACCATGGGGGGAGATCCTTACCAATACATTGTAGATCCTGCTTAAAAGACAAAGCAAAAATCATCTCTTATATTTATACAAATACAGATATCGATTCAGTGAGCTAGCCCGCTACAGATGATTGCTGTCTATAGTAGGTCAATAAAAGAGTGGCAGTTCTCTTCCAGCACACAAGCCTGTGGCATCTTCTCTCGTAGTAGCAATTGTTAACCTCCCGCACACATCAACAAGAAGGGGCTCGGGCTCGTGAATAATAGTGCTTCTTCGATAAGGGCAGGCGATCGGAGGGTCGTTAGGTCGCCCACAGAGCCCGTCCTGGGCTGCAGTAAGTAGATCGAGAGGTCGTTCCGCCCTTTGTCCCCGAAGATTGGTAATATGTTCTCATACAATGTTGCTCCAACTTTCTTCTAGAGGGCCTAGCTAGCGAGCGATCCCAGTCTGCGGTAGAGAACAAGACAGCAAGCGAGCATACCCTTGTTCGCTTCTTCTCCACCAAGCACGAAAGTTTAAGGATAATTGTGGGTTAACTAAGACGGCGAACGAAATGAGGGAGGGAATGGTCATGGACCGGGGAAGGTTACACTTGGTGAAATGGGATGAGGTGTGTCAACCTAAGGCGCTTGCGGCGTAGGGTTGGTAATCCGCAAGCAACAGCCGTGGCGCAGGGCTCTTATGGCGAAGCATGCGGCGTTAGTGGTGCTTGAACCAGGGGAGGCGAAAGGCCATGGGGAGAGAGAGCGTCTGTGATCCATGGATCTCCGATCGGGAAACCGTATCCAAGCTCCGTGGCTAGTCTACGCTCTTTGGACTTGGATTCTGTAATTCTAAAAGAAGATTGAGCGCGGGGTCAGCACCCAGGCCCGCTGGAGTTGCCGTATTTAAGTGGATGAATCGGATCGGGAAATGGATCGAAGCACGCGAAACCTCGAAATAGAGGGCCAAGGTTGCCGTTGGCGTGTTGCGTAACAAGGGCATTCTTCTTCTGATTTTTCCCTACTCATATTCTTTTTTTTCTGATCCCTTCTGATCGAAAACAAAGAGAAGGAGTCAGTTAAGAACTATAGAGTGGGTTAGTTCTTGACAGAAATAAACAGGGTGTGAGGCATCGTCGATTGAGAACACCGTCACAGCGAAAAGAAAGAGCGGAAAGAACAGACTGAAATCCTTTCCCGCCCGCTCAACTCAATTCCCGTCGCCACTTTCAGGTGGGCCGATCTTCGTCGACCGGATGAGACTGACCTGCTTCCCCTTCTTCCGAAGTTACGGGGTCATTTTGCCGAGGCAGTACGGAAGCTACTGCTTAACGAATGAAGGAGGCAGGCCGACTCGACTACAGAGGCTACAATACAAGTAATGAGCGATAGCGAAGGCTCTCCCATTCCCACCCGGAGGCTTGCCACAAGTAATTCTTTCCCTCAAAAATAGCTGCATTCCGTTGGGAGGGGTGTAAAACTTAGATTCGAGCTATGCCCTTGGTCATAAGGTGGAAGATTGTGATCTGCCGGCGGCGACTGGGGCAAAGAGGAAGGTTGACGGAGAAGTCAGAGCTAGCAATCATGTATCTTCTTATTCCTAAGAAGATTCTATTAGTGCAAGAAAATATTAACTCAAATTTGATCATACTGATTCTGTTCTCCAGCTCCTAACTCAAATACTGTAGTAGGGATAATAATAACACCATCCATCCACTCTGGACGAAAATCGTGGATGTACATAATTGGAGATTTTACTCCTACTTCTTCACCTTAAAAACCTTCTTTCCAGCTCATTGAGTCTTTTGTGATGGTAAACTGACCTAGCAGTACCTGGCGGTGTGGTGGACCAACCATTCTTCTTAATTAGGTTCAGGATCTGCCTTCTCCAACCCAGAATAGATGTCTTGTCTGCCTTTTTGCTTCAATGGACGCCACTTCATTTTATGATGCTGTTTTATAGGAAAGGAATTAATGCGGAAGGATTGCATTTTCAATTATTATTAGATAGATGCCTCGGACAGAACATGGAATTAGAATCGGATCTAAGAGGAAAAACAAACAATAAGGCTAGCTTAGCTGGTACTTATGAAATAAAAGGCAGAGTAAATGGGCATGCTTTTGATATTAGCTCACTTAGTTGACACAAACAAATAAAGCTCAGAACAGTTTCTTTTAGGAAGTTTCAAAAGTGCAGTTAGTTGGCTCCCCCGAGGATCCATATGGAAGGGCGGCGCCTCAGTTATGTCGGCATATATATAGTCCCTCTTCTCTTCCAAAAAAAGAGAGGATGGCAAGCCAATAAAAAAAGATGATAGGTATCCTCTCCCGCACAGGTATCCCCCAAAAATGGCGAGGGATGAACTGGAGCTTCCTTTTAAACATGTTGCGAAAGTTTTGATTTGGTGAAAGATTTGTTAAATGGATTGAAGGGTGCATCACTGGGCCGTCCTTCTCCATTCTCCAAAATGGATCACCTACGGCCTCCATTCCACAGCACTTGAATCAAACATCTTCTTAACCCAAAATGGTTGAGTAGAGGATGGACATACGAAGTCTGCGAGTGCTTTGGGGGGCGAACAAAAGAGATGTGTGGCTGAGGGGAGGAGAGAAAGAATACTTTTGAGTCAAAGATTCTCGAGTTTGTTCTGACAGCAATTTGACGGCTAGTTCGGGTCGAGGAACAGGACTGAACGGACTCAAGTTAGATTGTGAGTTGGAGATCCTCATTTAATACAACAATCTGTAGTCGGATCCGGTGCCTTCCTTTCTCGGTTGATAACTGGATTCCCTTCCTTTTGAGTTGAGAGTGATTAGCGAGTAGGCGCCTGCAAATTGCTTATGTAAAAACTAGTGGAAAGAAATGGAACAAAATAATGCAGCATTGATAGACCGTTGAATGAGAATGCTTGAATGGGAATCGTCTTAGCAGGAAGAGGAGGATCGGGCGGGGAAAATGGGGTTCGAACCCGCGACTTCTGGAGTGACAGACCAGCATTCTAACCAACTGAGCTATTTCCCCCTTTCGTCAGCAAAAATATGGTTTATCGGTTTGACTTCCTACTATATTTTTTGTCATTCAACCTTGACATAAGTCGATATAGCCTCGATAAAGCTATAAATCGTCTTTTATACCAAGGCATTTTTTTCCATTCTTGTACTACACCAACCTCTCGATATGCCCGAGAAAAAAGGAACGTGGGAAATCGACTATTTCCCCGGGTGTCTTAGTTTCTAGGGCACCTCGTGCCGGAGGATCGAGCAGGGCATAGCTAGTGGCATAGGAGCTACTCAGCGTCAGCGGCTTCGTGCCGCACTGGAGTGATCCAATATGTGGTTCCGCACGTTCCACCACTTCTCCGTTCAATGGAAATATTGGACCGTAAGCCTACCTATGGAAATCTTGCTTGCTTGGAATAGAACTATTAGAGCTAACGGCCGCCGCCTGCTAGGGACAGACATTTCACCAGTGCTATCCATGGCAACCCTTGGTAAAATGTCGAAAAGATAAGATTATCAATATAAAGATGGATTCGGCAAGAATCTCATTTTTTGGTAGTACGAAGGAGGAATTGGCCCAAAAATTGGGATAAAATCTGTTTATCAAAGTGCTTCTCTGATTGCTCAAGACATCTCTTTTCAATCGAGAAAGAAGAAAAGATTATTTCGTTCCATTTTTAGTAAACTATTGAAGGATATTCCTAGAAGGCCAAAAATGGTGGGGGGAATACGCGCTCATGTTCTCGATACTAGAGTTTGGTTCGTGCTTCTAGTCTTCAAAATTTAAGGATAACCCGTTACGTAATATATTTGTCATCCGTAAGCCCGATCTTGTTTTGTAACTCCCGATACAGGATGGGTGTACGATCTTAGAAAGAATGGAACCTCTTTTTTAATGCCTCCAGGTCCCATGTCTCATTCTTCTTTAGGACAGAAATCCCCTCGCGCATTGCGTTCTCCCACTTTTTTATTACCCTTTGCGTCTTCAAACGAAGTCTACTCAGCGGAGTCAAGCAGTATAAGGACTGAATGCTCCGATTGCGCCTTAGGACTAGGATTGATAGGTACTTGCCATCTATCTACAAGGAAAATAATTGACCAAAAAGAACTCATTCTAGAAGACAAAAAAAGAAAAATGGGTACTTGTACGTCCCAGCAACATGGCAATGCGGAGGTGCCCTAGAAACTAAGACACCTAGGGAAATAGTCGATTTCCTACGTTCCTTTTTTCTCAGCAGATCTGTGCAAATAATCGGGTTTTTTAAGTCATTTGACCCTGGCATCTTATCTTCCGATTGGAAAGTGCAGTTCAGTAAAGATTTTAAGTGGGTCTGCTTAGAATATGCTATTTATGAATAATCTTCTTTATTTCATAGGAGATCCTGGTCCTTTATTTATAGTTCTAGCATTAACCGGTCCGAAATTAGGTGTAGCTATATCACAAGCTCGAACCCTGACTGTCTTAAATTACCGGACATTTCATAGATCAATAAGTAGGTCTATGTCAGTACAGGTATCAGTCCAGTCTCAGTAAATAGTGGGTGGGATAGTCCAGTAATGAATGAAAGGTTTGCATGCTTCGCCATAAGAGCCCTGCACCACGGCTGTTGCTTGCGGATTACCAACCCCACGCCGCAAGCGCCTTAGGTTGACACACCTCATCCCATTTTACCGCTTTCGAAGTGAAATGGAAAGAGGCCCTCGCTGTTCAATCTTCTGAGTGATAGCAGACATCAATTGCTTAAGAGTCTCCAGAGTAATAGGACCTGACTCAAGTTTTCCTCTGGGAACCCACAACTTCCTCGAATCAGAGAATTCATCTCCCACTGGGGACTCACCAAACCCTACTCAGTAGGAATCCTTGACCCAAGGCATGTTCTTCTCCATCTCACATCTCGATCACTCCCTTCCTTCATTCAGCAGATAGATTTCAGACTAGTTGAGTGATGCATGAAGAAGGTCTTCTAGTTTAATGTTCACACAGAGAGACTGGAAGATTTCAATCTTGCAGAACCGCTTTGTGGGCGACCTAACGGTCGCCTCTCCATCCACTACTTCTTTATATACGAAAGCGTCTTCCATTCCATTAGATAAAGAAGCAATCCCATACCTACCATTCCCTTGACTCCTTGGATACCTGACATTAGATCCCATTCCAGCAGTGCTTAGATCGATCCCCTTATCGCAGTGCTTAGATACAACGCAACGGAGCCAAAAATATCCTGCAACTATTTACTTTCTTTTATTTGATAGCCAATAACTTCTCAAAGCATACCCCCTTTATTATTATTAGTATTAGTAGGAAAGGAATTCTTTCAATCCTTCGCTGCTCGTCAAGGCGACGGGTGGATGGGTCATAACAACGATACCCTTTGTGTTCCACCAAGAAAAAGGAAAAGAATTGATTCATGTAGTACGTAGTCCCAGTCTCACTTGGATCGCTTCGAACAAGATGGTTCACTTGTTTGATTCCAGGGCAACTACTCTTTTTAAAGGAAGGGGGAATCGAAGGGATTACCTGCAACTGCTACTGCCAGTCTTTAACTTGCAGAAGAGTTTTTTTCAGATGAGAGATGAGCTGGACCGATTTACATATAAGAATTTGTTGACCAAGCAAGGGCACTGCTCAGATTAGAGCAACAGCCAAAGGAGTAGGAGCAGCCGCTGGGGAACCACCATAGCCATCCATGGAAGTAAGAATAGCAGCAGAAGTAGTAGGTTACGGTAAGAAAAAGAGACAGCTACTGGACACTACGGGGACTTTAAGCGATCTAAAAGAACTGGCTTTTTGGTTCTAAAATAAAAAAAAGAAATGGGAGAGAAAGAGCAGATGAATCCTATCCCCTATATCGAAGACTCATTCCTAACTATTGATAGAAAGATCTTCGTCAAATATCGGACGCTACAGGCCTTTGTTATATAAATATCTTAGGAATTCCTCATATCCAAGTTCCCACGAACACCCCACCCATACGAGGGGGGCTGTTCGCCTTTTGAATCAAAGTCGACCAATTCCTCTACCCCGCTTGCTGCTGCTATAGGTTGGCAGATCAGTCTTCGAGACCCGGAGAGGGCAAAAACTTTACTTAAGATGTAGCGAGACTGACCGCAATTGCAGGAATCGGTTCGACTCTCTTTTATTTCTGGTTGGAAAATGAAATTCATTTAGTACAAGATCGCTTCACACCTCGCGGTGCTTACACCTCTCGCCTATCGAAGTTCTGCAGGACTGTTGGAAGATAAGACATTAGAACTCTGCTTCAACTTCATGGTTGCGAGCTCCAGCACAGGCTCAGGCAGGGGAACTTTTGCGCCGACTTTCTCGCGAATGAAGGGGCCGGACAACAATGCCCCTTTGTCTTCCTTGATGTACCTCCGGATGGACGCTCGACTGATAATACGAGGGGGGAAGTAGCTCAACTTCAAGTTTTGGGTAGGAATAGTTTAGTTCGCTAGAGGGGAGGGAGATAGTTTCGCTTTTCAAGTGGAAAAGCTATCAAGCAGCAAGTACTTTTCTTTCAAAACCTTCACCTTCAAGTTAAGTATTGGGAAGGTATCTAGCCAGTGAGGCAAATAAAGTATCTGTTGCTCGGCCTGCGCCTATAGTGGTGCCAACTCGGTAAGAACTGGCTACTGGACAAGCTTTAAACTCGTCCGATGATGCTTGACCAGCGAACCCACGGGGCGGTACCGTTCGGCTTTCAGCTCTTCACTCATCGCCTCCGATGACCCCCTACTTCACTCGTTACCTCATTCGTAGGTCTTCGTCTTCGGCGCCCTCGGTATCTATCTATCCCTCGGCTGCGGGTAAGGTTCCCTTACCCTTGTCCCCAAGAGTCCTCTACCAGCGAATGAAGCAAAGGTGGAATTTGCAAGGGGAATTCAAAGCGGTGGATATAGGCCATGATTATGACCTTGTCAGCTTTCAATCGAAAATTCTTTCCTGAGCTCGACCAACTAAGGTCAGCCAAACCAACCCAGCTTTGGCTACAGGCTCAAACTCGATCTTGCGATAGACTGCCCTCCTAGCCACACCAACCCTTGGGCAACTAACTCGTGGGGCATGACATCCCTTAACCCAAAACAAAATGGCTGAGAAGAGTTTCCTCTTTGAGGGTACTCCCTAGAACATATCCAGTGGAGACAGGGTGGGGCCTATAGCTTAGAGGATTATAGTAGTAGTAGGCCCGGTTCAATGGATGACGGAGTCTTTTTCTGTGAAGTGGGTAATTCAAAAGAAGCGCAAAATCATGCCTCAACTTGATAAATTTTCCCGAAAAAGAGAGAGAGAAAGGAGGCAAGCGAAGTGAGTGTCAGCTGGACGATCGGCTTGTGATAGGGTAGAACTAGCAAGCAGATGTGAAAGGAATGATAGTTAGCAGTGCATTCGCAACGAGGTTACCCTTGGTAGCCAATCCACACAAAGTCCAGCATCTCCATAGCTGACCAAGAAAGAATCCCACGGGGTGGGTCACGATACCTGGTTTTCTTCTTCCGCCCCTGTTTCTGTCGCTTATTGTGATTTTTATATGTTTGCTGGTGCACGTACCTTCGAACTGCTATTGAATCCATGGGCAGGCAAGAGAAAACCTGGCAAACTAAAACATATTAGTAGCCAGAGGAAAAGAAAAGCAAAAGCGATTCCCTTAGTAGCGGCGAGCGAAATGGGAGCAGCCTAAACCGTGAAAACGGGGAAGTACTGTTTGGATCTGTTAGATGAGTCCGGATTTCTGGGTTGACAGGCCAGGACACCAGCTTCCCTCGTTCCGATCATCTGATTCTAGGTAGGCTAGTTCTTATATGTCAGATGCTTTAGGGACCTCGACCCCAGAGACAGGCACTAATGGAGGTCTCTCAGTCCGGATGGAAATTAAAACTCCAAAACTGCCTGGAACCTCATTGGAAGACCTATCCAAAGGTCGACTATGCAGGCATCATTTGGAATAAATTTCATATCCCTAAGCAGCTCTTCTTTGAACGAGGCGAGGCGAGCGAAGTGAGTCGAAGTGAGGTGAGCGCAGTGAGGAGGTGCCCGAAGGCGAACAAAGTGAGGCGACCGTTAGGGAGGTAATGGCGGTGAACACCAGTGAGTTAAAGTAAGAGGACCCGGTAGTGAAGAACAACGATTACTTAGGACCAGCTTGCGAATTTGTGGCACCATAGTAGAATCATTACCAACGGCACGCAGTGCGCCTAAGTGCGAAAAGACAGTGAAAGGCCTTCGCATTCCTAATCCGGTAGGGCCGAACGGCTTTGTTTCCCTAGCTTGGCGAATCACATCCATTAGGGAGCTAATAGAAGGAAGCTTTTGTCATGACCCTATTCCGTAGAATCGTTTGAGGCATCCCCTGAATCGTGACTGCCGTGCGGGCTTGGGGTTGCGCCCGCATAAGGCTTTAATGATTTGCATAGCAAGCACATATTCAGAGTACGCAGATAAATTGAAACACCGATTTGAAACATGGAAAAGTTCTCTTTATTAATAATGAACATCTATTACAAACTCCTGAACGAGTCAGCTAATATGCCGAACGGCTTACAAAAGTGTTGACTCAAAATGAGATAGCAGTCCTGTATATTACATCCCTTTATAACTCAAAATGATAAAGACCTCCAGGCTGGAGGACAGCTTTGCCACGGAGCTGCATTTGTGTATAAAGAGTTGTAAGCTCCGGCTTCAAAATGCTTCAAGGGGCACGGTGAAGATGCACCAATAGCTGGACTGGATCGGGAAGATGACTTCGGCTCCTCGCTCGGTTCGCCTTGGTGCGGAGAACCTGTTTCAACGAGGGTCAGCATGTCGAAACATACTGATGAAGGCGAGCTACCTGACTATATCAATCAACACGTTATTTTAATGAAGCATGCATATTTGTGGGTTTTTATCTTACCTTAGTTCATTTACAAGTAAGCAGCATATAGAATTTACTGAAATGAACGTGCCACCGTTCGGTAGATTTTACCTGCCCGTCTGAATTACCTACACAATACTTACCATGCCTTCCCTGCCACGAAGACACAAGTTAGTTTGCAACAGGTTTAAATATGCACGATGATCACTAGCGTGGTGCCATAACGGACATAGTCAAGGACAGGGATAGCATGCAATGAGAACACGACAAGCACACGATGCATTGCAAGCTATCCCCTCCAGCACACGATGACTACACACGAGTTCCGCCCGGACCGGAACGGTGCCAGTGCCCCAGCGACCGTCCGCAGAACTTACCCTTGTGCACAAGTTGTCCATGATCGAACAATACATTATCTTAAACAATCAGTTTACGCCTTCGAGGCAACACGAGCACAAGACATATCCATAATTGTTAAGCATTCATGCACTTCAGGCAACGCGAGTATGAAACATGTATTTGCATAAGACAAGCAACAGTTTATGATTATTTCCAAGCGAACAAGCATGCAATTAAGTATCCGTTCGTGAAGTTTATTGACAAGCAATAATATACCAAGTCTATTCTCTTTTATCTTGGTTTCTTTTATCATTACTTGGTATCATTTGATCGGGGCAAAGAAGAATGCAGATTTTAGGGCATGAAGCTTGGAAGCAGGGCTAGCTAATCGGGTTGGTAGCCACTCATTTAGATTGTTGGAAGGGAGAAGGAAATAGGCGCTTCACGACTCCGCTCGTAAGCAGCCTACTGTTCGTTCACCTGCACACGAACAGCTCGATTAATACTTCTTCCTCTCTTTCCAAATCTTGAAAATGAAAACCATCGAAACCGTTCAAGGAAAACAAGCAAATCCCAAAACCAACTCAAAGCACGAAAGTAACAAGCGACATCGAAAACCGAGGCAATAAAAGATAGCAGCGGAGAGGTCCCTCCTGACTCTGCCGCTAGGTCGATCCCGGGGGCACGGTCCACTGAATATGGGAATCGATTCGAAAAAAATAAATTCATAACGAGGACGAGTTCTTAATTCAATCTATCCCGATCGAACGATACCGTTTGTGGTTCTTAGCCGCGCTCCCCGCACCGGGGAAACGGGGTGCTACATCCTACCCAACCAATTGGAAGTTTTGTCCCGAAACTTAAGAATAGAACCTACCATTAAGGATTATTTTTTGGGGACGACGACCATGAAGGTTCGGGCAGGAGCCAATAGCATGGCCTGGATCGCCACAACCGAGGCATAACCCAAGTCTTTTGCGGCAATACTTCCTAATGTGCCCTTTTCTTTTACAGAAGTGACAAGTTTTGCTCCAATCCCCGTCCTGCTGACCAGCATTATTCGGGCGCTTTGTAGCGGTATTTCCTCCCTCGTTGCTCTGGCATTTGTGACTGGATGTATGCACAGCGCCGGCAACAACATGAGGATATTGTGGTTCAAGTGATAGAGCATGATTCATGATTTTACGCATTGTCCCGTACTGATTATTGACCACGTGCGCATGGATGGCAGGGCGCAAACAACCTTCAAACCTTCTAGCTCGACTCGCTGCATCAGGTAAATAGGCCCTAGCAAATTTGGAGAGTCGGTTGAATTCGGCGGAGTATTGCTTTACTGTCATACTGCCCTGCCTCAGTTGCACGAAATCATTCTCCATTTGACGTTGTACTGGAGGGAGTATAAACTCCTCTTCAAATGCGGCACGAAAGGTCGTCCACGAGATCGCCTCCTCTCCGTGATCAAATTAGGGAGATCGTCGATGCACGTTCCACCAATCGTGTGCGTTGAGACGGAGCTAAAGTTGCACGCAGGCGACGCGCTTCTCTTCGGGGACCTCTAGCAGAGCGAAGTGATCTTCAAGTTCTGCTAGCCAATCTAGAGCTACCACTGGGTCCTCAGTCCCGTTGAATGGGGTGTTGCAGACTTTCTTGAAGTGGCCCAAGTTGAAGGCAGACACATCCCTCGGCCTTGGGATTTGCGACGTCTCTACTTCAAGCACGGGCTGTTCCACCAGAGTCGTTACTGTTGCGGCAGAATGGTTGGCAGCCAAAGTTTGAACTATCTGTTGCAGGGTATCTACCTGCTTCTGTTGGACTGAGAATCGGGTCTCTAGATTGCTCTCGAACTTGGCTTGGCGAGCATCATCTCTTTGTCGTTGCGATTCTAACATTTGTATCACCCGCTCTAGCGGGTCGACTTGAGACATACCCCGTTGGCTCCGTGAGCTTCCCGAAGTACCCGAACTACTTTCTTGTGTTTCGTTCGGTGCTTGCGCTGCAGATTGCGCTGGTATCATTCCTTCAAAAGAAGGTAAATTATATTAGAATCATAATGTATTATGGACTTATTGCATGAACGTATCTCATTTTGGCCTAGCGAGTTCAAGAGTTCGCACAGGAATTTGATCGTTAAAGAAACTTTTCCAGCACGAAGTTTAAGGAACTTTGAATCTGTGCTCTGATACCACTATGTCACGACCCAATTTCGTAGAATCGTTTGAGGCGTCCCCCGAATCGTGACCGCTGTACGGGCCTGGGGTTGCGCCCGCACAAGGCTTTAATGATTTGCATAGCAAGCACATATTCAGAGTACGCAGATAAATTGAAATACCAATTTGAAACATGGAAAAGTTCTCTTTATTGATAATGAACATCTATTACAAACTCCTGAATGAGTCAGCTAATATGCCGAACGGCTTACAAAAGTGTTGACTCAAAATGAGATAACAGTCCTGTACATTACATCCCTTTATAACTCAAAATGATAAAGACCTCCAGGCTGGAGGACAGCTTTGCCACGGAGCTGCATTTGTGTATGAAGAGTTGCAAGCTCCGACTTCAAAATGCTTCAAGGGGCGCGGTGAAGATGCACCAACAGCTGGACTGGATCGGGAAGACGACTTCGGCTCCTCGCTCGGTTCGCCTTGGTGCGGAGAACCTGTTTCAACGAGGGTCAGCATGTCGAAACATACTGTTGAAGGCGAGCTAACCTGACTATACCAATCAATACGTTGTTTTAATGAAGCATGAATATTTGTGGGTTTCTGTCTTGTCTTAGTTTATTTACAAGTAAGCAGCATATAGAATTTACTGAAATGAACGTGCCACCGTTCGGTGGATTTTACCTGCCCGTCTGAATTACTTGCATAATACTTACCATGCCTTCCCTGCCACGAAGACACAAGTTAGTTTGCAATAGGTTTAAATATACACGATAATCACTGGCGTAGTGCTATAACGGACATAGTCAAGGACATGGATAGCATGCAACGAGAACACGACAAGCACACGATGCGTTGTAAGCCATCCCCTCCAGCACACGATGACTACACACGAGTTCCGCCCGAACCGGAACGGTGCTAGTGCCCCAGCGACCGTCCACAGAACTTACCCTTGTGCACAAGTTGTCCATGATCGAACAATATGTTATCTTAAACAATCAGTTTACGCCTTCGAGGCAACACGATATATCCATAATTGTTAAGCATTCATGCACTTCAGGCAACACGAGTATGAAACATGTATTTGCATAAGACAAGCAACAGTTTATGATTATTTCCAAGCGAACAAGCATATAATTAAGTATTCGTTCGTGAAGTTTATTGACAAGCAATAATATACCAAGTCTATTCTCTTTTATCTTGGTTTCTTTTATCATTACTTGGTATCGTTTGATCGGGGCAAAGAAGAATGTAGATTTTAGGGCGTGAAGCTTGGAAGCAGGGCTAGCTAATCAGGTTGGTAGCCACTCACTTAGATTGTTGGAAGGGAGAAGGAAAGAGGCGCTTCACGATTCCGCTCGTAAGCCGCCTACTGCTCGTTCACCTGCACACGAACAGCTCGATTAATACTTCTTCCTCTCTTTCCAAATCTCAGAATTGAAGTGCAGTTCAATGAACGAAAACAATAAAAACTATCAAAACCGTTCAAGGAAAACAAGCAAATCCCAAAACCAACTCAAAGCACGAAAGCAACAAGCGACATCGAAAACCGAGGCAATAAAAGATAGCAGCGGAGGGGTCCCTCCTGACTCTGCCGCTAAGTCGATCCCGGGGGCACGGTCCACTGAATATGGGAATCGATTCGGAAGAAACAAATCCATAACGAGGACGAGTTCTTAATTTAATCTATCCCGATCGAACAATACCGTTTGTGGTTCTTAGCCGCGCTCCCCGCACCGGGGGAACGGGGTGCTACATCCTACCCAACCAATTGAAAGTTTCGTCCCAAAACTTAAGAATAGAACCTACCGTTAAGGATTATTTTGTTGGGGACGACGACCATGAAGGTTCGGACAGGAACCAATAGCATGGCCTGGATCGCCACAACCGAGGCATAACCCAAGTCTTTTGCGACAATACTTCCTAATGTGCCCTTTTCTTTTACAGAAGTGACAAGTTTTGCTCCAATCCCCGTCCTGCTGACCAGCATTATTCGGGCGCTTTGTTGCGGTATTTCCTTCCTCGTTGCTCTGGCGTTTGTGACTGGATGTATGCACAGCGCCAGCAGCAATATGAGAATATTATTGTTCAAGTGATAGAGCGTGATTCATGACTTCACGCATTGTACCGTACTGATTATTGACCATGTGCGCATGGATAGCAGGGCACAAACCACCTTCAAACCTTCTAGCTCGACTCACTGCATTAAGTAAATAGGCCCTAGCGAATTTGGAGTGTCGGTTGAATTCGGCGGAGTATTGCTTTACTGTCATACTGCCCTGCCTCAGTTGCACGAAATCATTCTCCATTTGACATTGTACTGGAGGGGGTATAAACTCCTCTTCAAACGTGGCACGAAAGGTCGTCCACGAGATCGCCTTCTCTCCGTGATCAAATTGGAGAGATCGTCGATGTACGTTCCACCAATCGTGTGCGTTGAGACGGAGCTAAAGTTGCGCGCAGGCGACGCGCTTCTCTTCGGGGACCTCTAGCAGAGCGAAGTGATCTTCAAGTTCTGCTAGCCAATCTAGAGCTACCACTGGGTCCTCAGTCCCGTTGAATGGGGTGTTGCAGACTTTCTTGAAGTGGCCCAAGTTGAAGGCAGTCACATCCCTCGGCCTTGGGATTTACGGCATCTCTACTTCAAGCACGGGCTGTTCCACCGGAGTCGTTGCTGTTGCAGCGGAATGGTTGGCAGCCAAAGTTTGAACTATCTGTTGCAGGGTATCTACCTGCTTCTGTTGGACTGAGAATCGGGTCTCTAGATTGCTCTCGAACTTGGCTTGGCGAGCATCATCTCTTTGTCGTTGCGATTCTAACATTTGCATCACCCGCTCTAGCGGGTCGACTTGAGACATACCCCGTTGGCTCCGAGAGCTTCCCGAAGTGCCCGAACTACTTTTTTGTGTTTCGTTCGGTGCTTGCGCTGCAGATTGCGCTGGTATCATTCCTTCAAAAGAAGGTAAATTATATTAGAATCATAATATATTATGGACTTATTCTCATTTTGGCCTAGCGAGTTCAAGAGTTCGCACAGGAATTTGATCGTTAAAGAAACTTTTCCAGCACGAAGTCTAAGGAACTTTGAATCTGTGCTCTGATACCACTATGTCACGACCCGATTTCGTAGAATTGTTTGAGGCATCCCCCGAATCGTGACCGCTGTGCGGGCCTGGGTTGCGCCCGCACAAGGCTTTAATGATTTGCATAGCAAACACATATTCAGAGTACGCAGATAAATTGAAATACCAATTTGAAATATGGAAAAGTTTTCTTTGTTGATAATGAACATCTATTACAAACTCCTGAACGATTCAGCTAATATGCCGAACGGCTTACAAAAGTGTTGACTCAAAATGAGATAGCAGTCCTGTACATTACATCCCTTTATAACTAAAAATGATAAAGACCTCCAAGCTGGAGGACAGCTTTGCCACGGAGCTGCATTTGTGTATGAAGAGTTGCAAGCTCCGGCTTCAAAATGCTTCAAGGGGCGCGGTGAAGATGCACCAACAGCTGGACTAGATCGGGAAGACGACTTCGGCTCCTCGCTCGGTTCGCCTTGGTGCGGAGAACCTGTTTCAACGAGGGTCAGCATGTCGAAATATACTGGTGAAGGCGAGCTAACCTGACTATACCAATCAACACGTTGTTTTAATGAAGCATGCATATTTGTGGGTTTCTATCTTGTCTTATTTCATTTACAAGTAAGCAGCATATAGAATTTACTGAAATGAACGTGCCACCGTTCAGTGGATTTTACCTGCCCGTCTGAATTACTTGCACAATACTTACCATGCCTTCCCTGCCACGAAGACACAAGTTAGTTTGCAATAGGTTTAAATATACATGATAATCACTGGCGTGGTGCCATAACGGACATAGTCAAGGACAGGGATAGCATGCAACGAGAACACGACAAGCACAAGACAAGCACACGAAGCGTTGTAAGCCAACCCCTCCAGCACACGATGACTACACACGAGTTCCGCCCGGACCGGAACGGTGCCAGTGCCCCAGCGACCGTCCGCAGAACTTACCCTTGTGCACAAGTTGTCCATGATCGAACAATATATTATCTTAAACAATCAGTTTACGCCTTCGAGGCAACACGAGCACAAGACATATCCATAATTGTTAAGCATTCATGCACTTCAGGCAACACGAGTATGAAACATGTATTTGCATAAGACAAGCAACAGTTTATGATTATTTCCAAGCGAACAAGCATGCAATTAAGTATCCGTTCGTGAAGTTTATTGACAAGCAATAATATACCAAGTCTATTCTCTTTTATCTTGGTTTCTTTTATCATTACTTGGTATCATTTGATCGGGGCAAAGAAGAATGCAGATTTTAGGGCGTGAAGCTTGGAAGCAGGGCTACCTAATCGGGTTGGTAGCCACTCACTTAGATTGTTGGAAGGGAGAAGGAAAGAGGCGCTTCACGACTCCGCTCGTAAGCCGCCTACTGCTCGTTCACCTGCACACGAACAGCTCGATTAATACTTCTTCCTTTCTTTCCAAATCTCGGAATTGAAGTGCAGTTCAAAGAACGAAAACAATGAAAACGATCGAAACCGTTCAAGGAAAACAAGCAAATCCCAAAACCAACTCAAAGCACGAAAGCAACAAGCGACATCGAAAACCGAGGCAATAAAAGATAGCAGCGGAGAGATCCCTCCTGACTCTGCCGCTAAGTCGATCCCGGGGGCACGATCCACTGAATATGGGAATCGATTCGGAAGAAACAAATCCATAACGAGGACGAGTTCTTAATTTAATCTATCCCGATCGAACGATACCGTTTGTGGTTCTTAGCCGCGCTCCCCGCACCGGGGGAACGGGGTGCTGCATCCTACCCAACCAATTGGAAGTTTCGTCCCGAAACTTAAGAATAGAACCTACCGTTAAGGATTATTTTGTTGGGGACGACGACCATGAAGGTTCGGACAGGAGCCAATAGCATGGCCTAGATCGCCACAACCGAGGCATAACCCAAGTCTTTTGCGGTAATACTTCCTAATGTGCCCTTTTCTTTTACAGAAGTGACAAGTTTTGCTCCAATCCTCGTCCTGCTGACCAGCATTATTCGGGCGCTTTGTTACGGTATTTCCTCCCTCGTTGCTCTGACGTTTGTGACTGGATGTATGCACAGCGCCGGCAGCAACATGAGGATATTGTGGTTCAAGTGATAGAGCGTGATTCATGACTTCATGCATTATCCCGTACTGATTATTGACCACGTGCGCATGGATGGCAGGGCGCAAACCACCTTCAAACCTTCTAGCTCGACTCGCTGCATCAATAAATAGGCCCTAGCGAATTTGGAGAGTCGGTTGAATTCGGCGGAGTATTGCTTTACTGTCATACTGCCCTGCCTCAGTTGCACGAAATTATTCTCCATTTGACGTTGTAGTGGAGGGGGTATAAATTCCTCTTCAAACGCGGCAAGAAAGGTCGTCCACAAGATCGCCTTCTCTCCGTGATCAAATTGGAGAGATCGTCGATGCACGTTCCACTAATCGTGTGCGTTGAGGTGGAGCTAAAGTTGCACGCAGGCGACGCACTTTTCTTCGGGGACCTCTAGCAGAGCGAAGTGATCTTCAAGTTCTGCTGGCCAATCTAGAGCTACCACTGGGTCCTCAGTCCCGTTGAATGGGGTGTTGCAGACTTTCTTAAAATGGCCCAAGTTGAAGGCAGTCACATCCCTCGGCCTTGGGATTTACGGCGTCTCTACTTCAAGCACGGGCTGTTCCACCGGAGTCGTTGCTGTTGCGGCGGAATGGTTGGCAGCCAAAGTCTGAACTATCTGTTGCAGGGTATCTACCTGCTTTTGTTGGACTGAGAATTGGGTCTCTAGATTGCTCTCGAACTTGGCTTGGCGAGCATCATCTCTTTGTCGTTGTGATTCTAACATTTGTATCACCCGCTCTAGCGGGTCGACTTGAGACATGCCCCGTTGGCTCCGAGAGCTTCTCGAAGTGCCCGAACTACTTTCTTGTGTTTCGTTCGGTGCTTGCGCTGCAGATTGCGCTGGTATCATTTCTTCAAAAGAAGGTAAATTACATTAGAATCATAATGTATTATGGACTTATAGCATGAACGTATCTCATTTTGGCCTAGCGAGTTCAAGAGTTCGCACAGGAATTTGATCGTTAAAGAAACTTTTTCAGCACGATGTCTAAGGAACTTTGAATCTGTGCTCTGATACCACTATGTCACGACCCGATTCCGTAGAATTGTTTGAGGTGTCCCCCGAATCGTGACCGCCGTGCGGGCCTGGGGTTGCGCCCGCACAAGGCTTTAATAATTTGCATAGCAAGCACATATTCAGAGTACGCAGATAAATTGAAATACCTATTTGAAACATAGAAAAGTTCTCTTTATTGATAATGAACATCTATTACAAACTCCTGAATGAGTCAGCTAATATGTCGAACGGCTTACAAAAGTGTTGACTCAAAATGAGATAGCAGTCCTGTATATTACATCCCTTTATAACTCAAAATGATAAAGACCTCCAGGCTGGAGGACAGCTTTGCCACGGAGCTGCATTTGTGTATGAAGAGTTGCAAGCTCCGGCTTCAAAATGCTTCAAGGGGCACAGTGAAGATGCACCAACAGCTGGACTGGATCGGGAAGATGACTTCGGCTCCTCGCTCGGTTCACCTTGGTGCGGAGAACCTGTTTCAACGATGGTCAGCATGTCGAAACATACTGGTGAAGGCGAGCTAACCTGACTATACCAATCAACACGTTGTTTTAATGAAGCATGCATATTTGTGGGTTTCTATCTTGCCTTAGTTCATTTACAAGTTAGCAGTATATAGAATTTACTGAAATGAACGTACCACCGTTCGGTGGATTTTATCTGCCCGTCTGAATTACCTGTACAATACTTACCATGCCTTCCCTGCCACGAAGACACAAGTTAGTTTGCAAAAGGTTTAAATATACACGATGATCACTGGCGTGGTGCCATAACGGACATAGTCAAGGACAGGGATAGCATGCAACGAGAACACGACAAGCACACGATGCGTTGCAAGCCATCCCCTCCAGCACACGATGACTACACACGAGTTCCGCCCGGACCAGAACGGTGCCAGTGCCCCAGCGACCGTCCGCAGAACTTACCCTTGTGCACAAGTTGTCCATGATCGAACAATAGGTTATCTTAAACAATCAGTTTACGCCTTCGAGGCAACACGAGCACAAGACATATCCATAATTGTTAAGCATTCATGCACTTCAGGCAACACGAGTATGAAACATGTATTTGCATAAGACAAGCAACATTTTATGATTATTTCCAAGCGAACAAGCATCCAATTAAGTATCCGTTCGTGAAGTTTATTGACAAGCAATAATATACCAAGTCTATTCTCTTTTATCTTGGTTTCTTTTATCATTACTTGGTATCGTTTGATCGGGGCAAAGATGAATGCAGATTTTAGGGCGTGAAGCTTGGAAGAAGGACTAGCTAATCGGGTTGGTAGCCACTCACTTAGATTGTTGGAAGGGAGAAGGAAAGAGGCACTTCACGACTCCGCTCGTAAGCCGCCTACTGCTCGTTCACCTGCACACGAACAGCTCGATTAATACTTCTTCCTCTCTTTCCAAATCTCGGAATTTAAGTGCAGTTCAATGAACGAAAATAATGAAAACCATCGAAACCGTTCAAGGAAAACAAGCAAATCCCAAAACCAACTCAAAGCACGAAAGCAACAAGCGACATCGAAAACCGAGACAATAAAAGATAGCAGCGGAGAGGTCCCTCCTGACTCTGCCGCTAAGTCGATCCCGGGGGCACGGTCCACTGAATATGGGAATCGATTCCAAAAAAACAAATCCATAACGAGGATGAGTTCTTTATTCAATCAATCCCGATCGAACGATACCGTTTGTGGTTCTTAGCCGCGCTCCCCGCACCGGGGGAACGGGGTGCTACAACTTTTGCGCTCTTTCTACGGCCCATTATGCTTTTCCCGGCCTGACATGCTTGCTTTAACTCTATCAACAGTATGAATCATCATAGATGATAGACTGAAAAAAGCAGAATTTAGCTTGTGCAAAAGCGGTCAAAGGAGACCTTTCTAGTCTGTCACACTTTCTTTTGTGGGTGTGAAGTAACGCATGCCGACCCTAGAAAGACCACTTAGCCGTCAATCTGTCTCGTCCATAGTGTTTTTTGGTAGTTCAACGGACGGTCGCCCCTCCAACAAGAAAAGGTAGAAATATGGAAAGTTTTCTGCCATTTGGATCGGAGAATTTATGGAGGAAATCGGGTTTTAAATTCCCAGAAACTGCACGATTATATAGCCAAAGGGAATACGCCGCGCCTAAGTCGAACGGGCGCGATTGATTGCTCGTAGTTTCTCACAGCAGTACGGGATTGACTACGATGAGATGTTTAGTCCCGTTGGCATGCGAGGAAACCAGACAAGGAATTCTATCCCCTTCACCCGGTCTCAAACCTGCTACTGCTACCAAGAGGGGGAGACAGTCAGAGTGTCTCAATCTAGTAGATACTAGAAACGGCTTAAGATCGCCTCGCCTTGGTCGGCGAGAAGAAATATAGAAAAGAAAGAAGGTATGAAATCCTTAGCTCCACCCGTATTAAGCATACAAGAATTGAGACTGCTACCAGCCCCGGGAATTCCATAGCTGGCAGGGTTGCAAAGGGGAAGAATCTTCCCGTATTCCAAAAAAAAAGGTGAGCGGGTTCTCCCTAGTGAGAGCGAGTGCAACCATAACTGACTCCTCTGCTCTGAAGCAGGCCGGACTTTCAAGTCAAGCGGAACGTTCCGTTTGTGGTAAATGGGATTTTAATGTTAACTGAAAGCATTGAAATATTCGTAACCGACATCCATCAAAGGCACCGAGCATGATAAAGCAACAACATTATAGCATTTCCTCAGAGTTATCATCAATCACTACATCAGTCATACATGATCCAAATCCAGAATACAAAGACTAAAAGCAAAAATGCAAGATACAGACATCATCAAGGCCACGCCACAGCAGACAAAACTCCACCTCGTTGTCTACTAAAAAGAAAAGAGGTATGGTGCATAGATTGGTTCAGGGGTACCTGGTCCCCCCAAAGGGAACCGATGCAGCGAAGTTGTCCCTCTTCTCAGGTAACCCACCGCCGGTCATATAGAGCGCTCCGCCCGCCACCGCATATGTAGCAAAAGAGGGAGCGGGGAAGGAAGAGCACCCGTTTGACTTTGGGTGGCGGGTTTGGCTAGGTAACAAATGGAAATGTATCGGACTGCAAATCCTGGAATGACGGTTCATTTCCTCCTTTTGTTTTATCCTTCATTTTGACTTTCGCCCTCCCTTCGGTCGCCTTTGGGCCGGAGTCATTCACACCAACTGATGCCAGAATCAGTCTCATGCTCCTATAAAGACTCCACCTATTGTGATGAGCAGCCTATTCGTCACGTTCAAGATTTCAAGCATGGGGTCAACCTGTGAACAAGGTAAACCCAATGGGATAGGAACAAAAAAATGGGAGGCTACCGCATTGGGCAGAAGACGATCCAAAAAGCGAAGGCTCACCCTTCAAAGTGCCGGGTGAGATAGGCGACAGTTGCTGGAAAGCCGGCCCGGCCGCGAGGCGCCCAGAAGCGAACAAAACCACGGGGGATGTTTCTAGGAATCTATCCTTTATTTAGGATCCGCCCTTCTTTGCCCCTTTAATCAATGAGCTCTTCCCCCTACTCCCCGAATCCCACTTTGTTATGCGACTGCTACGCTCAGGCTTCTGGATCCTTTTCTGGCATTGATTGTACAAGTTCGTGAAGAGGGCTGGACGAGTAGAATGAGGCGCCCGAAGGCGACCATTAGGGATCCCACTCCGCGGTGACCGTTAGGCGCCCGAAGGAAGATCGACAAAAAAGAGTAGTAGAGTAGCCCCCCTAGAACCGTCTCAAAATATGCGAAACTAGGCTTTTTATAGATTGACGGGATGAGACTTCTGATCAGCGGAGTCCAACCAGAGAGTTTTCCTTGCATCTTGAACACCAGCTGTCACGCCCCAGTCCCGCAGGGCCGTTCGTCCTCGCCTTGGTCCCTACGGAACCGATCGTCCTAGCACGGGCGTGATGTCGTGCAAGCCTAAGATGCGCTTGCACAAGGCCAAAGCTTTGATACAAGGGCAAGTAATCTATTTGATACTGAAGCAGCGGCACACATATTTCAGAAAAGTGAAGATCACAATGGCATATGAAAATAAGCTCTTTTATTGATAATCGAAAATTGTTACAAGCGGCGCATGGCCGAGGTTATAGATCGCTCAAGCCCTCTTCTCTCGACTACAATAACACTGTTCCATACATTATGTCCCTTTATACAAAAGTAACTCAAAGCAGGCACAACTCGATGCGGCTCCAAGCATCGACTCCAGATTTCCGGCTCCTTGGGATGAGGCACGGCTATCGCTTCCTCGCACGAACAGGCACCTGAGAACAAGCAAACTGTTGGTGGGTCAGCACTTTATGCAAGTACTGGTGAGATATAAACAACTGAACAGAAGCTACACCCCCTGAAACCCACACTAAGTAAACTTGTGGCAAAATATTGCATTACTAGTGATCTTGCTAGTTTTACCTAAGTTCTTTTCATGCAGCTCGAAACTATAGTCAGATTACATCTTTTTGAAAACACAAGTTAGAAACCAGTTTTGCATATTCGATACTCAAGCATTTAAGCAACTCTAAGGGACAGTGTTCTCATCGTGTAGTGCGCAGCATGTATTGTGCATCACAATCTATCTCGTTTGGGACAAAGTTATCTAGCAGACTGATCATATCGAATCAAGGCAAGCATATCAAGTAGGCTATCATTCTATCAAGCGATTGAGGCAACACATCTATATGATTTCGGTCCCCGAGAAACTCAAGATTGGCAGCGGTAATCCAGCTATCCAATGACTCACATACTGGTACTTTTAGCAGCTGTGACTGAGGTTCAGCTCTGCACTAATAGCCATTGTCCAACCGATGTTTGATGCATGAGTCACTATCAGATAAATCATGATGCAGACTAAATGAATAAGCAGACTATATATATAAACTCATATTTCTTACCCCATTGCCGAACGGTTATCCCTGCAGCAGACACACAAGTTAGCAACAATTTGCATAACATAAAGTATACAGTTCTCTAGTTTTCTGTTCGTCCCTGCATCAAACAGTTAGGTATGCAAGAAGGCTAGCCTAGCATGCGCCCTAACTATATGATTGTCCCCTCATCGGGATTAGCAGTTGGGACGTACAAGCCCATCTCACTAATAGACGAGTCGCGGCTACCCAAGGACGTACAAGCCTTAGGTATCTAGATCTCTTCCCGGGCCGAACGATCCCCAGTGCCCCAGGAACCGCTCGAGAGAAAATCCTTGTGCACAAGTTGTCCTGACCAAATACGAGAATGCAAGCTCCTATCGATGCAAGATTATGCACTTAATCCAGAACAACCAAGCAAACACATCTATCAAGTCCAGATAGCCGAAGCTCACTCTCTTAATGCACATTGCCTAATAGCCATGTCTCCCCCGTAAGGTTTTTAAGCCTCAGGGTGGGCTATTAGTCTAGATTCACAAGTTCACGCTATTCTCCAAGTTCCATCTCTTCATAAGCCAACAATAAAACATATTCAAGCAAGCTAACTCTTAAACAAGTAACAAGCAAGAACAGTTCTTATAACTCTAGCATGCAAATTCTATCTCTTGTGGACAAGCATTCTAGTATTCCAGTCTAGCATACGATATAAGTGCAAGCAATCCTCTTTACTCTTGTTATTAGCATGGCAAGGTTCTATCTCGTTTCAGACAAGCATTTCTAGTTCTCTTATTAAGCAAGCAAGCAGATTCGTTTTAATGACAAGCTATGTGAGTTCTCTTATTAGCACGCTGAGTCGGTTCTATCTTTCTTCTTATGACACAATCTTATTAAGCAACAAGCATTCAAAAACTCAGATTCATTATTAAGTCGTGCAAGAATCAGAGAATGTAGTTCTGCCCACTCACTTTGATTAATCGATCGGGAACTCTCCGAGAAGACTTCCGTTCGAACAAGCAAGGCGATCCCACTTGTACATAGTGCCTACGCGGAGCGGGGCACTACACCAGCTACATCTGGATCAAGAAGTCTAATCTGAAGTATATGCAGGCCGACTTTGCAAATGATGTGTCACTCTCACAGTCTTGTGTGTCCGAGATCGGGGAACTGAGTTCGTTTGAAGATGTTTCACGAGCTTTCTCGATAACATAGATTGAACAATCTCATACACACGCTTATCCAACTTATACAATCTTTCTTGAGACATATATGTCTTTAACTCACCCAGCAAGCACTCGTACACATCTTCCATTTTTTGATTATAAAAGAAGCGTCTCTTCTCACGGCTCCATCACCATTGACTCTATTTATTATTTTGGTAAATCAATATATCAAGATGTCAATCTAAGATCTTATTTCAGTTCGATACGTCCACCTATGAGACTCACCTGTGGCTTTCGTCTCGAGAGTCCCAGGTGCAGGAGAGGGAAAGGTAGCAAGATCTCAGCAAACAAAATTGACATAGGAGTCCCAGATGTGAGGCCTCGCCGATTGAGAGGGGTGGAAGGGGGGATATGAGTGTAGCTAGCTCCGAGCTAGCGGCTAATCTAGGGAGCGAGAAGCAAGCATGGACCTCCCATTCGGTATCAGGACTAAGAGCCCAATCCAGGGACTGAAGGGGACTAATAAGACTGAACAGACCGACCCTTTTTTTTTTCCCTGTCTTCCGCACCGGTATCGGTGGCTGAACCGCAACTGCTAGTGATGGGACGGAGAAACCCCATTGATCTTGAGCGGCAGTCAAACGGGGGCGTGAATGCGAGATGCCAGCGGAATGATCGGCCGAACAGAGGCTAGGGCGACTAGGAATGGGCAAATCAAGAATTTTACTTCGAATTTCGGACCTCAACATCCTGCTGCTCATGGTGTTTCACGGTCAGTATTGGAAATAAATAGAGAAGTGGTGGAACGTGCGGAACCATATATTGGATCACTCTAGTGCGGACCAGAACTTCACTCTTTCTCCTTCTCTGTCCTATCTTTTATCTCCATTCCACAGCACTTGCATCGAACATCTTCTTAACCCAAAATGGCTGAGTAGAGGGAAAACGGTCACGTCCATAATACCTCTGTCTGATTTTTCTTTGTCCCCATAGAAGTTTATTTTACCATGTCCATATCACCTCTGTGTAAGATATTTCTAATAAAATTTTAATTTTTAGAACTTTGTTATCTTCATATTGCCTCTGAGTAACGTTCTGCCTATCAACTTTCTACTATCACGTTCTTATAACCCCTGATAGTGCCAGTTATTTTAGCTTATTATCCGTACTTAAGGTACGCCACGGGTAATAAGTCTATAACCCAAGAATTTTTTATGTCCATATTACCTCTGAGAAAATATTTGTGTCTATCGTCACGTCCATAATACCTCTGATGGTGTTAGTCATTTCAACTTGTCATCCATACTTATCTCTAAGTACGCCAAGGATGATAAGTGCACAAATTTTTTCCAACAAAATTATCTCAGGTTACAATCAAATCAAGATATTTCTGATGACAAGAAGCATACATCGCTTCAGACACCGGTAGGGGTATAATACTACAGAGTCATGTCCTTCGGACTAAATAACACAGGTGCTACATACCAGCAAGCTATGAGCACCATCTTTCGTAAACATCTGTGTAAGACAATGGACTGCTACGTTGATAACATCATTGTCAAAAGTCGCTCCAAAGATGATCACCTTCAGGACTTGAGAACTCTGTTCTAATTGATGAGGGCACACCAGCTCAAGATGAATCATACCAACTCTTTTTTAGGATTCTCTAGCGGCAAGTTTTTGGATTTTATTATAACTTTGAAGGGTATCCATATAGACCCTGACAAGACCAAAATGATCCTTGAAATGCATTCGCCGAAGAACCTCAGAGAACTTTACGACCTTCAAGGGAGGCTGGCATACATCAGAAGATTCATAGCAAATCTCTCTGGACGTTGTCAGTCATTCACCCAACTCACAAAGAAGGGAGTCTCCTTTTTCTGGGACAAAGAGTGCCAGCATGCATTCGATGACATCAAGGAATACCTCATGAACCCTCCGGTGCTGGTAGCCCCTGTGGTAGGAAAGCCCTTTCTACTCTATGTACAAGCAATAGATTACTTTCTTGGCACTTTGCTAGCCCAGAAGAGTGACACAGGTCATGAGTAGGCTATCTACTACCTCAGCAGGATGATGGTTAACGTGGAGCATAGATAAAATCTCGTCGAGAAGGAGTGCCTTATTCTGGTCTTTGCTTTCCTAAAAACTTGACATTATATGACAGGACAAATGATCCATGCGATCTCACTGGTCAACCCCCTCAGGGTCCTCATGACCAAACCGGGGGCACTCAACTCTGACTTGGCTACGTAGGCGATACTCTTGTCACCATATGACATGGTATTTGTTCCACAGAAGACGGTCAAAGGTCAAGCATTGATCGAATTCCTGGCTGCCCATCTAGTGCCAAAAACCTTAAAGCTTTACGAGAAAATTTTGTACGAAGTAGCAGAATCTAATATGACAAGCGTAGAATCCGTTTGGAGTATGTTCTTCGATGGTGCATCAAGAACAGGCACCAAGGACGACACCGTCACTGGAGTCAGGATCATGTTGATCTACCCAGACAATCTGGTTATAAACTATGCTTATTGTCTTAGATCCCACCAGCAAACAGGAATGGGTGCTTGAGACAGTCATACCCCTATATAACCTGCTCCGACAGCATGGCGGATCATAATGCCCTCGTTATTGGATTCCAGCTTGCTAAGCAAGTTGTAGCTGACTACCTAGAGGCCTACGGCGACTCTAAGATGATCTTCAGTCAAGTCCAGGGTGAGTAAGAAGTCCGGCATGAGGATTTGATTTCCTACCACTAAGTCGCGCTCGGTATAATCTCTACCTTCGAGGGGTTCATCATAGAGCACGTCCCTCGACTACAAAATATCGAGGCTAGCACCCTTTTCGGTCTTGCTTCCTCCTTGGCCGTCCCTGTCAATACTCACCAGTTGATCATCGTAGTCAGCTAAGAGCTAGTCTGCCTGAAAAACAACCTTTTAATATGTCTAAGTTATGCTGCAGAGGCAAAAACTAGCATCCAAGACTAGAGGCTCCCGTTTATCGACTACGCAGTCTATGGAATTCTTTTCGAGAACCCAAATGAAGCCAATTCCATCAAAATGCGTTCCATCCGGTTCTATTACGATATGGCTACCAAAATGTTGTATCATCATTCCTATGACAACCTTCTACTACGATGCCTATTTAATGCAGAAGCGAAGCAAGCTCTATACGAGTCTCACGACGGGGTTTTTTGTGCCTATCGGCCCGGGCCCAAGCTACATGACCATCTTCGAAGAATATGTTACTATTGGCCAACAATGGTCGCGGATGCTGTCAACTACGCAAGAAAATGCCAAGCGCGTACCAAATCCATGCTGACTTAATCCATCAATCCTCGGAGTTCCTACACCCGACCATTGCGTCTTGGTCTTTCGAAGCCTGGGGAATGGACATTGTTGGACCAATTATTCCATCTTCATCGAAGGAACATCAGTTCATCTTGGCCATCACTGACTACTTTTTGTAGTGCCCCGTTCCTCCGATGCGGGGAGCGCGGCTAAGAAATACAAGATGGTATCGTTCGATCAGGATAGATTGAAATAAGAACTCGTTCTCGTTATGGATTTGCTTCTTCGGAATCGATTCCCATATTCAGTGGACCGTGCCCCCAGGATCGACTTAGCGGCAGAGTCAGGAGGGACCTCTCCGTTATTATTTTTGTTGCCTCAGATTTCGATATCGCTTGTTGCTTTTGTGCTTTGAGTTGGTTTTCGAATTTGCTTATTTTCCTTGAACGGTTTCAATGAATTTCATTATTTTCGTTCTTTGAACTGCACTTCAATTTCGAGGTTGAAAAAAGAGAAAGAAGTATTGATCGAGCTGTTCGTGCAATACAGGTGAACGAGCAGTAGGCGGCTTACGAGTGAAGTCGTGAAGCGCCTCTTTCCTTCTCCCTTCCAACCAACTAAATGAGTGGCTATCATCCCGATTAGCTAGCCCTGCTTCCAAGTCTTCATACCTAAAATCTTGCATTTTTTTTTGCCCCGATCAGATGATACCAAGTAATAATAAAAGATACCAAGATAAAAAGTGAATAAACTTGCATAATATTGCTTGTCAAACTAAACTTGTGAACTGTTATCTTATTGTGTGCTAGTTCGTTGCAAATGTTCTATAAATCATGCTAAGTATGGAATACACCTTTTATGCGCACAATTATTCAGGGAGGCTATGCAAAATGAATCATGTTATACTGTTTGTCCTGTACTCGTGTTGCCTCAACTGCATGAACTGTTAACTTAGTAAACGTATCGTTTGATCACGGACAACTTGTGCACAAGGTCGCTGGTTCCTGCGAACGGTTGTTGGGGCACTAGCACCGATCCGATCCGGATGGAACTCTACTGTATAGTCTACTGTACTGGACGAGATGGCTTATAGCGCCCACTATACTTTTGCTGCAAACCATTCTCGTCTATGACTAGTGTCCATTATGGCATCCCGCCAGTGAACCCCTGTATATTTAAACCTGTTGCAAACTAACTTGTGTCTTCGTGGCAGGGAAGGCATAGTAAGTATTGTGCAGGTAGTTCAGACGGGCAGGTAAAAGTCACCGAACGGTGGTAAGTTCATTTCAGTAAATTATATATGCTGCTTTGCTGCTTACTTATAAATAAACTAAGGCAAGATAGAAAACCATAAATAATATGCATGTTTCATATAAACAACGTGTTGATTAGTATAGTTCGGTTAGCTCACCTTTACCAGTATGTTTCGATATACTGACCCTCGTTGAAATAGGTTCCCCGCACTAAGGCGAACCGAGTGAGGAGCCGAAGTCATCTTCCCGACCCAGTCCAGCTGTAGGCGTGTTCAGATCGTGCCGCCCTTAAAGCATTTTAAAGTAGGAGCTTGCAACTCTATATACACAATGCAGCTCCGTGGGAAAGCCGTCCTCCAGCCCGGAGGTCTATATCATTTTTGAAGTTTAGTAAAGGGATGTAATATACAGGACTGCTATCTTATTTTGTGTCAACACTTTTATATGCCCATGCGATAAATTAGTTGACTCGTTCAAGAGTTTGTAATAGATGTTCATTATTAATAAAGAGAACTTTTTCATGTTTTAACTTGTATTCAATTTATCTGCGTACTCTGAATATGTGCTCGTTATGCAAAATATTAAAGCCTTGTGCGGGCACAACCCCAAGCCCGTACGGTGGTCACGATTCGGGGGACGCCCCAACGATTCCATAAAATCGGGTCGTGACATAATGGTATCAGAGCACAGATTCAAGTTCCTTAGACTCTCGTACTGGAAAAGTTTCTTTAACGATCAAATTTCTATGCGAACTCTTGAACTCGCTAGGCCAAAATGAGATACGTTCATGCAATAAGTCCATAATACATTATGACCCTAATGTAATTTACCTTTTTTTGAAGGAATGGCACCAGTAGAATCTGCAGCGCTAGTACCGGACAAAATGCAAGGCCAAGAAAGTAGTTCGGGCACTTCGGGAAGCTCTCGGAGCCAACGGGGCATATCTCAAGTCGATCCGCTTGAGCGGGTGATGCAAATATTATAAGCACAACGACAAAGAGATGATGCTCGCCAAGCCAAGTTTGAAAGCAATCTAGAGATCCGATTCTCAGTCCAATAGAAGCAGGTAGATGCCCTGCAACAGATCATTCAGACTTTGGCTTCTAACCATTTTACAGCTATAATAACAACTCCGGTGGAACAGTCCGTACTTGAAGTTGAGATACCGCAAATTCCAAGGCCGAGGGAAGTACTGCCTTTGACTTTGGCCACTTCAAGAAAGTCTGCAATACCCCATTCAACGGGACTGAGGAACCAATAGTGGCTCTAGATTGGTTGGCCAAACTTGAAGACCACTTTGCTCTGCTAGTGGTCCCCGAAGAGAAGCGCGTCGCCTGCGTGCAACTACAGCTCTGCCTCAACGCGCACGATTGGTGGAACGTGCATCGATGATCTCTTCAATTTGACCATGGAGAGGAGGTGACCTCGTGGATGACTTTTCGTGTCGCATTTGAAGAGGAGTTTATACCCCCTCCAGTATAACGTCAGATGGAGAATAAGTTCGTACAACTGAGGCAAGGCAGCATGACAGTTAAACAGTATTCCGCCGAATTCAACCGACTCTCCAAATTTGCTAGGGCCTATTTACCTAATGCAGCGAGTTGAGCTAGAAGGTTTGAAGGTGGTTTATGCCCTGCTATCCATGTGCACGTAGTCGTTCATCGGAACGGGATAATGCGTGAAGTCATAAATTATGCTCTATCTCTTGAACCGCAATATCCTCACATTCTTATCGGCGTTGTGCATACCTACAGTCACAAACGCCAAAGCAACGATAGAGGGAACACCGCTGCAAAGCATCCAAACAACAGTGGCAAGCATAGAGAAAAGTTAGATAAACTATGTCACTTCTGCAGACGGCCGGGGCACACATTTAATAAGTGTCGCCTGAGACTTGGGTTATGCTTAGTGTGCGACAAATCAAACCATACAGTTCATGACCGCCCATTGAGCTGCCACAATAATCATCCCCAGCAAAATAATCCTTAACTGTAGGTTATATTCCTAAGTTTCGAGGACAAAACTTTTAATTAGTTGGGTAGGATGTAGCACCCCGTTCCCCCGGTACGGGGAGCGCGGCTAAGAAATACAAGATGGTATCATTCTATCGGGATAGATTGAAACAAGAACTCGTCCTCGTTATAGATTTGCTTCTTCGAAATCGATTCCTATATTCAGTGGACTATGCCCCCGAGATCGACTTAGCGGCAGAGTCAGGAGGGACCTCTCCGCTGTTATCTTTGTTGCCTCGGATTTCGATGTCGCTTGTTGCTTTTGTGCTTTGAGTTAGTTTTTGGATTTGCTTGTTTTCCTTGACCAATTTTGATAAATTTTATTATTTTCGTTCTTTGAACTGTACTTTAATTCCGAGATTGGAAAGAGAGGAAGAAGTATTGATCGAGCTGTTCGTGCAATGCAGGTGAACGAGCAGTAGGCGGCTTACGAGCGGAGTCGTAAAGCGCCTCTTTTCTTCTCCCTTCCAACCAACTAGGTGAGTGGCTACCATCCCGATTAGCTAGCCCTGATTCCAAGTCTTCACACCTAAAATCTTGCATTCTTCTTTGTCCCGATCAGACGATACCAAGTAATAATAAAAGATACCAAGATAAAAAGAGAATGGACTTGGATAATATTGCTTGTTAAACTAAACTTGTGAACTTTTATCTTATTGTATGCTAGTTTGTTGCAAATGTTCTATAAATCGTGCTAAGTATGGAACACACCTTTTATGCGCACAATTATTCAGGGAGGCTATGCAAAATGAATCATGTGATACTGCTTGTTTCGTGTTGCCTCAACTGCATCAACTGTTAACTTAGTAAACGTACCGTTCGATCACGGACAACTTATGCACAAGGTCACTGGTTCCTGCGGACGGTCGCTGGGGCACTAGCACCGATCTGGTCCGGAGGGTACTCTACTGTATAGTCTACTGTACTGGACGAGATGGCTTGTAGCGCCCACTGTACTTTCGCTGCAAACCATTCTCGTCTATGACTAGTGTCCATTATGGCATCCCGCTAGTGATCCCCTATATATTTAAACCTATTGCAAACTAACTTGTGTCTTTGTGGCAGGGAAGGCATGGTAAGCATTGTGCAGGTAGTTCAGACGGGCAGGTAAAAGTCACCAAACAGTGGCAAGTTCATTTCAGTAAATTTTATATGCTGCTTACTTGTAAATAAACTAAGGTAAGATAGAAAATCACAAATAATATGCATGTTTCATATAAACAACGTGTTGATTAGTATAGTTCGGTTAGCTCGCCTTCACCAGTATGTTTCGACATACTGACCCTCGTTGAAACAGGTTTTCCGTACTAAGGCGAACCGAGCGAGGAGCCAAAGTCGTCTTCCCGACTCTGTGGGAAAGCCGTCCTCCAGCCCGAAGGTCTATATCATTTTTGAAGTTTAGTAAAGGGATGTAATGTACAGGACTGCTATCTCATTTTGTGTCAATACTTTTGTAAGCCCGTACAGTAAATTAGCTGACTCGTTCAAGAGTTTGTAATATATGTTCATTATCAATAAAGGGAACTTTTCTATGTTTTAACTTGTGTTCAATTTATCTGTGTACTCTGAATATGTGCTCGTTATGCAAAACATTAAAGCCTTGTGCGGGCGTAACCCCAGGCCCGTACGGCGGTCACGACTCTGAATATGGTCTACTGTTTACAAGCTATGCTTTCTATCGATTCTGTGACAAGAACCGAATTCAGAATATAGCATCAACTGCCTATAATCTAGTAGCAAATGGTCTAGCTTAGGCATTCAACAAAACTATTTTTAAGCTCCTCAAGAAGTTCGTGTCATATAACAAGTGCAATTGAAATAAGAAGCTCGACGAATGTATCTAGGCCTATCGCAGAATAGCCCGAATACCAACTTGTAGCACGCCATTCTCCTTAGTCTACGGAAGCAAAGTGATCCTCCCCCTCGAGGTCCAAATTCCCTTGTTCCGAGTGGCTCTCTCCAACTGTCTAACCGTCAACGATAATCACCGTCGACGGCTACAAGAGTTAGAAACTCTCGATAAAAAATATCTCTTAGCTCAACAACGCATTGAGCTATACCAAGTGTGCCTCTCAAGAGCCTTCAAAAAATGGGTTAAGAAGAGGACCTAGCAAGTGTGTGACCTCATCCTGACAATAAGGAGGCCGATGGTTATGTTCCACAAGACGGCCAGTAAGTTTCAACCCAAATGGGAAGGCCCGTTCGTCGTAGAATCTGTATTCTCTAACGGTGCCTACTGGCTCAAAAATCCAATGGCGACTTGCTCTTGATGCCTATCAATGGCAAGTTCCTGAAGAAGTACTATATATAAGGCTAGGCTTGTACTTCTTTCTATCTCCATCAGGACAACAAAGATGTATAAGGTGCCTACCTTTTGTTGTTCTTCCCCAATGCGTGCTTATGCATGATATTTCCCTTCCTCAATAAGCCATTATAGGTATTCATGAGTCCTCTATATGCAATAGATAATAGATCCTCAAAATCTCACCACTGGAGCAGTCCTCAGGTCCACCTGCACACTCCCGCAGGGACCACTCAAAAACCAATCTCGTTAGACACTAGACATATCCGTATTACCTCTGAGCTATTGGCCTAACAATCTTTCCAGTGGAGTAACCCTCAGGCTATCTATATTTTCAGGTAGACCATACTCAGTAAACCACTCCTCGGTGCATTTTTGGGGTGCTAGTTCATATTTATATTACCTTTGAAATATTGTCCTAACTTTTCTTCCTAGCCGTGTTTGCCATGTCCATATTATTTTTGAGTAAACCTCCCGGGTTTGGCTATCGATTATCACGTCTATATTACCTCTGATATCTGTTGTCATCTCAACTTATCACCTGTACTTAACTCTAAGTACGCCAGCAATGTTAAGTCTATAAAACCTGTCACGTCCATATTACCTCTTGCAGTGCTTGTTACAACCTATTACTTGCACTCAGGTGCACAAGAAGTAATAGGTCCACATAAAACCTATCATGTCCATATTACATATGATAGGGTTTCGTGTCTAACTTATTACTTGCACCTCTCATGCACAAGAAGTAATAAGTCCACCAAAGATCCCTCAGCGGGATATCCTCAAGAAAAGAAAACAGTTTATATCCATATTACCTCTAAACTATGAGCTGTCCTTATTTTCTATCCAATAAAAACAACCACGTCCATATTACCTCTGGCTCATTTTCTTTTCCTTCCACAAAAATATCGTGATCGTACCTAACCTCTCGATATAACCACCGATAGCTCATGTCTGCGTTATCTCTGAGTTATCTTCCTCATATCCTAGTAGGGTTTGACATGTCTTTCTTACCTCTGAGCAAACCTTTCTACTTGACTATCGATTATTACATCCATATTACCTCTGATATCGATCGTCATCTAAAACTTAGAACCCGTACTTAACTCTAACTGCGTCAGCGATGTTAAGTCTACCAAACTTGTCACGTCTATATTACCTCTAGCAAGGCTTGTTTCGAATCTAATACTTGCACTCAAGCGCGCAAGAAGTAATAGGTCCACTAAAGTCCCTGAGTGGGACATCCTTAAACAGACTACGATATTGTACTATGTCTATATTACCTTTGGTACGATATCCAAACTCCACAACGTACAATGGGACAAATAAAAAAAAAGAAATTCTAAAAAATGAGAGACTTTATTGACTAATATTCAAGATCATGAGTACATATGATAGAAATCTATTACATTCAAGGATTTTTTTATTAGTATTCAAGGTCATGAGTACATATGATGGAAACATGTTTAAGGGTTTCCATGAAGTATCGCTGATACGAACCTTTTTCATTAGAGGTGGCCCTCTGTGCTATCGTTGCTACTGATACAAGTCGAGCTCGCAGTAGAAATCAATACTTTCTAGATCATTCCTCCATAGTGCAAACCTCAGTATATGAAAAAGAATCCATACCAACGGATAGCAAGGGAGGAGCAGGAGCATGTGCTCTACAATCATGCGGGAAGGCTGAAGACAAGATATTAATTAATCCAAATCCTATCATCGATACCACATTCTCCCGACGGGTAGCAAGCCGCATAAAGGGGACAAACGCAGCTAGTACGCTAATAAGGACAGCTCCACACATGATGCATGATATATATCCTCGTCTCCTGGATCAGTTCTTGGTGAAATGTCCTCGTCTCTTGGATAAGTTCTTGATGAGAAACTATTACATAAAGTTGGTCTTTATCCCGAACAACGGGCGCTATGATATCCTTTTATGCTCCATCATGAGCAGCATGAGGGAGGACAAAGCCTGCACAAGGAAAATATCTTACATCAATATACAAAGACAAAGTTGATGTCCATGCGGTAGTAAAAAATTGGCCAATAGACGTATCCATGCGTCCAAACTGTGCACATGTAGTCCAGAATTCGACTTCGTCTCTATAGAACTTATCCTTGATCGGCAACTGAACATCGACGGGGAGTGGCGAAGGGTCCTCCGCAGCAGCGGGACCCTCCCCTTTCCCTTAGCCTTGCCCTTGCCCTTAGGGGCCTTCTTGGCAGCAGCGGTGGAGAAGGAGACCTTAGGAGCCATGAGAACATCAAGAAAGAGAAAGAAGAGAGGTAAATTTGAAGAAAGAAAAAGACTTCTCTATCTCTTCCCTCCTAGATATAGGGGAGACTATGCGGCAATGGATAACGACAAAGGCTATTTGAATCCTGATCTGCCTCGATCTACGTAGCGGTAATGGATGGAGGTGAATTCTTGTTAGTTGAGCCACTTTATCCCCTAATGGTGCAGAATCCCAAGAGATCCACGCAAGGATGAAAGCAAATCTCCTCATTTTATGATCTAACAGTCTGTCAGAGACAAATATACGGCCATGGGACTATGCGATATGCCCTTCATATGCAGCCAATAGCTCTCAGCCATAATTCTTTTAAAGTATTACAAACTTGTCATTTTAGAAACTTTGAAGGGATCTTTTAGAAGCATAAAAAATTATGCAGGCCGCATAGAGGTCATGCCCCCTCAAAAATAAATCAAAATCGTAGAGAAGTCATATGCGGCCTGAATAACCAAGCCGCAGAGAAGCCACATGCAGCCTGAACAAAAAAGCCGCAGAGAAGTCATATGCGGCCAGATTAACCAAAGATCTAGAAGCAGTATAGTATACTATATGCGGCCTGAACGACCAAAGAGCAGGAAGGCCGCATAAACCCCTCCGACACAATATTTGATGACTGTCAGACTCTGACACATCACTCATCACACTAAGACGCTTTGAGACTCGTAAAGACGATGGCTCAAGAAAAGATAAAAAGTCATATTAACTCATTGATGGCCTCAACAGACATGCTATGCCACATGCCCATTCATATGTAGCCACATACCCATGCGGCCTCACCATTATGGGGCTAGAGTATTTATCCGATAAAGGCCAGAAAAGAGCTTGCATGTGGCTACATACCCATGCGGCCTCATTATCATGCGGCTAGAGTATCCATCTGACTAAGGCCAAATGAGAGCACGCATGCAGCCACAATACTGTACGGCCAAAGTGTCCATACTAACAAGGCCAAATGAGAGCACATATACGGCCACGACGATATACGACCAAGATGTTATGCTGCTCTCAACTTGCAAGATCTTTCTGTTACAACCGAAGATGATTTCTCGCACAATCAATGCTGACTACATGTTCAGCTGACAAAGTCACGCATGCAACAACCCCAAGATTTTTTTAATAATATATTATAACCAAGACCACATGGTATCCTGACCATGGCATGCGACTGTAGTTACAACCGTATTCTGTTGAAGGAGTTCTATACGGCCACCAAACAGGCGCATATGCAGCATTAATAGTTTGTCATCACGACGACTATAAATAGCAAGGGTAACACAACTTAGAAGACCCGGTCAGCTACGTATGTTCGTACAAGCTCAGGAGAGAGAGAAATAGGAGAGAACATCCTCATTCCCGTATCAGAATATCAACGGAGTAAAGGAGATGTCACCGCGCTCAAGCTCCATCGTTACTACCCAGATCAAAATATTATACTAGGATTTTCTACTTAGGATCTTTTTGTACTTCTTTTTTTGTTATTCCAACATTCAAATTATGTGATGGCGGACACCCTTGAGCCCCCACCGACCACCGACCCCCTCTTCGGCGACCTCTTCCTCTCCAGCAGCCCTACCCCTTCACTCTCCCTCTCCAAACTCAACCCCCGACCCCCCTCCCTCTCAAGACCTGACTCCCTCTCTCTCCCTCTCCTCTTATCGGCGACGTTCCCCTCCTCGCCCCCTCCAGACCACCGTCCTCTCCAGTCCCCCCTCTCCTCGTCCTCATGTCGATTGCGGCGGCATGTAATGCCCTAAACTTTTCTTCTCAATAATTTTATTTTTGTTCAAATTGTGTTTATAATACTTGTGTTCAAATTTACATAACATTTGAATTTAGGATATGGACACAGATACATGACACAAACACATACACACGACACATGACACATTGGATAGTTTTGATTTAGGTTAAACTTCATAGTAGTTTTAAAATTGATTATGATTACCAACATGCGACACAAAGACAACATGCGACACAAAGACAGACACATGACACAAAAATTGTTATGATTAGTTACTAAAAAGTAAGGTTCCAGTTATCGGTATCGGAATCGGTATCAGACCATTCCTATGAGTATCGTGAACGGTGGTATCGGTAGTATCGACGATTTCAGATCAGAGTATCAAATTTTAGTATCGAAAAGCAAATAATTATTAGTAAATTATTAATATTTTAGAAAGTATATTTTATACATTTATGCATAATTTTAAGTATTTTTAGTGTTATTTCTTAATATTTTTGAAAATGAATGAAATAGTAGTCACCCTTATCGATTGATTTACATACAATAGATAAAATTTTCTCTTTTATATGCTTTTACAACCTAATTATGTATATATATATATATATATATATATATATATATATATATATATATATATATATATATATATACTATAATTTAGTTTTGAAATTGTATGAAATAATAGTCACCTAGCTGATTAGTTTACATATGATAGATAAGTTTATTTTTTACTTGCTTTTACAACCTTACTAGGCTAAGGCATGTATCGACCATATTCAGGTGAGTGTCGAGGAAGTATGGTTTTGGATACGTATAAAATAAGTATCCTAACTAACTATACATTTAGCAAATATCCTAACTCATCTTGTATATAATCTATATTGTTTGAATATATATGATACATGCAGAATCAATGAGTCGATACTTAGTTGACCGATCATGGATGTACAATCGGCGATATAAGATTAGAATTTGTTTGACAGATTATTTCAGGGCAGGATTTGAGAAATTTCTCAAATATGCCAAAGTCAACCTTATTTCATGGTTTGGAGTCTCATCTAGTGCCCTTATATCAAATTTCATAACATACCATTCAAAGAGCTGGATCTCGTGAGGGAGCATATCCACAAGAAGAATTTTGTACCAAACTACAAGGAATGGACGGCTCAAGGAGAATCTTTGACTCCTCAATATTATTTCTTATTTAATATGGAGGTGGAAGAGTCTACTCTCGGAGATAACTTTGAATATCGATCGCGAAACCTGGTGCGTGAGTTGGTATTTGATGCAGTCGATCCAAGTTTTGATCTGGAGGATCCGTATCCTGATACGAAGAAATTCAATTATATGTTCACGAATGTCGATACTTTGTTATACCCAGGTTATAATTCTTTTTCTGTCATATCGGTGGTGATGCGGATGTTGAATCTTAAGTCTAATTTTAACCTGCCGCAGAAATGCTATGACCGGATAATTTAGTTTATTAGAGAGTTGTTGCCAAAAAGATCAATTTGGAGTTGCCTAAAAACTTCTATAAGTCGAAGATTATGATATGGAAACTCGAATTAGACTATAAAAAGATAGATTATTGTCGAAATGATTGTATATTGTACTACAAGGAGAACAATGATAAAGATAGATATATTTTTTATTACGCGGATCGGTACAAGCCAATTTGGGGCAACAAAAATTCAACTGCCTGAGCAAGTTGCATCCCTACAAGTATATAAAGTTTTTGTCGGTTACAAAGAGGCTGCAGAGGATGTATATGTACGCAAATATAGCAGAACACGTGACATGGCATAGCAAGGAACGAAACATGGATGATGGAGAGTTATCTCATCCTTCCGATAGAGAGGCATAAAAGCATTTTGATTGGTGTCATCCTAAATTTGCTGCGGAGCCCAAGAATGTCCAGTTGGGTTTATATTCTGATAGATTCACTCCTTTTAGATAGTCGGGGTCTCAGTACTCTTATTGGCCGATGATTTTTACTCCTTATAATATACCACCGTGAATTTGCATGAAGACTCCCTACATGTTCTTGATACTTATCATACACGGTCCAAAAAATCCAAAGAAGAATATCGATATCTACTTGCAGCCGTCGGTGGATGAGTTAAAATAATTGTGGCAGTTCGGCGTTCAGATATATGATATATCGAAGGAGCAGAACTTTCAGATGAGAGTGTCGCTCATGTGGACCATCAATAATTTTTTAGCATATGGAATATTATTAGGGTGAAGTACTCATGGTACTTTGTCTTGTTCGATATGTATAGGAAAGAGTAAGGAATTCTATCTCCAGAATGGCAGAAAATATACTTTTTTATTGTCACCGTCAGTTCCTTCCTGCGTTGCATCCGTGGAGAAGGAACAGAGATGACTTTAGAGCTGATAAACAAGAACTATCTCCGTCCCCATTGAGACTGATAAGAGATAAAGTTTGGAAAGAGGTAGATAGATTTTTGACTGCGATGGAAGATCCGATATCGGCCCTTCACTTTGAAGGGTTCGAACATATACATAATTGGATAAAATAGTGTATCTTTTGGGACTTACCTTATTGGAAGGACAATCTTATAAGACACAATCTTGATGTCATGCATACCAAAAAGAATGTATTCGACAATATCTTCAACACGGTGATGGATATCAAGAAAAAATGTAAGATAATTTTAAAGCAAGAAAGGACATGGAAATTATTAGCAGGCGTTCATATTTACACCTAAAACGAAGTACAAACGGTAATTGGATAAAGTCTCTAGGGCCATTTACATCGAGTAAGGAGAAAAAAATTGATAATATGAAACTGGATTTCAAAGTTGAGATTTTCTGACGGCTACGTGTCAAATCTGGTAAGATGTGTCTATGTCAACTAACGTAAGCTGACAGGGATGAAGAGTCATGATTGCCATATATTTATGGAGAGGTTACTACCTATTTCTCTGAGAGAGATGTTGCCTCATTAAGCATGGACTCCGTTGGCCAAATTATCCATATTCTTTAGAGATTTGTGTTCAAGCATGTTGACGATACAATATTTAATAGAACTTGAAGAGAGTATTGTATTAATATAATGCAAGTTATAAAGGGTGCTCCCCCCCAGTTGTTTGATAGTATGGAGAATTTGTTGATTGATCTTGCATACGAAGCACGTATCGGTGCTCCCATACATTATCGATAGATGTATCCATTTTAGAGGTATAAATTGATTAGTTTGTACTATTTATTTCTTTCCTCAAATAATTCTAATATTCAATATATAATCTATAGGTATCTACATCACCTAAAGAAGAAAGTGGGCAATAAGGCTCATGTAGAAGCTTCGAGATGCGAAGTATATATCATTGAGGAGGTTTCAAACTTCTACTCCATCTACTTTGAAACTCATGTTAGAAAAAAATCGTAATAGATCCCCAATAAATGATGACGGTGGGGTTGATGCACCGAATAGTGTAATCCATACTATCTTTAATATGGGCAATAAGCCTACAAGTAATACTAAAGTACGGTGGTTGGATACGATGAGTTTGAAGTCGCTCATCGGTATATATTGTTAAATAGTGGTCTTGAGGAGATGCTAGATATTGAGAAGTAAGCAACACATCTTTGCTATATATTTTAATTCTGTATATGCTTTGAAAAAAGTGCTCTAATTATTCTCATTATTATCATATTATTTTTAGAGCTGAGGTAAAAATAGAGAGACCTAATATTAATGATGATGATCCTTGCTAGAGAGGTTGATAAATTTTTTTTATCATAGTTCCATAATTATGTACGGATCCTAAACATTAAGCATTTTAAATTTAGTATTCTGACCAATCTTTGTCTAATATCTATATGATACGTGATATTTCAGGTTTTTATCCTGGTATAGAGTTAAAGAATGAACGACTTCGAGTATTAGCTATAGGATCAACCAAGAAGGTAAAATGTTGGGATGGATACACCATCAATTACTTTAAATTGAGAACCATTGATAAGCCTATTAATCAATCATTTGTCGATGAGGAGGCTAATTATACAAATAATTTTGGAGTATGTCTGAGGGATTCAGTCTATGATGAGGATCTAGAATTGGACTGTTACGTTGTACTAAGAGATGTCGTGGAACGGGAATACTCTTATAAGATAAAGCTTATGTTGTTTAAATATAATTAGTTTGACACAACAGCCAAGCAAGGATAAAAAATTGACAATCAGTTTGGGTTTGTTGATATAAATTATGAAAAAAGATATATAGATTTTGAACCATTTGTGTTGGCTAGTCAAACAGTTCAAGTGTATTGTACCATCTATCCTAGTCGACGACACAATAATAAGGATTGGTGGGCTGTATGCAAAACTAAATCTAGAAACACATATAATATTGGAGATCTAGCATACTAGAAGGATGAGGTAGTCATGCCTCAACCTACATATATGAGTTTGACCAGTGTTGATGGTATAAAGGTTGATATTTCCGTAGAGGATGATAGAGTTATTAAAAAGATTAAATTAGAAGATTTACCTCATATAGAGGAGGAATCTGATATGGAGGTATCGAACGAGGAATAAGAATTGGAAGATGAAGGTGATAGTGAAAGTGAAAGTAAAAAAAAAAAAGTAGAAGATGAAGATGAAGATGAAGACGAAGACGATTCAAAAAATGATTCAAAAGATGATAATAATTCATAAGATAAAGAAGATTATTATGTACACACATATGTATTATCTTAGATTATTTATTTATTTAATAACATGGTTATTATTTATTTCATCATCACACTAGTATATATTTGTTTTACTACACCATCCATTACTTTATGATGTCTCGATGTCACTATTTTTATTTATTTCATAACACATGTAAGATCCGTCTTACTATTTTAGTATTATTGTATTTTATCTGGTATATATGTGTTATAGTTGTATATTAATTTTCGTGTAATTTATGGATTTTTATCTGCTTTAATGTAATTTATAGAATTATGAATAGTGTTAGTCTCCCTTTGATATATATAGCCTTCCCTTTCTCTCTTCTCCTTATTCTTTTTTTTATTTTCTTCTCTTTCTTCATTTTCTTTTCCCTCTCCTCTCCTTGGCTGAACCCTAGCCCCAGTCGTGAGCTTGCCTTGGGTAGTAGTGGTAGTGGTTTAGTAGTGGGTTTAGGAAAATATATCTTGCCAATGAGGAAGAACTTACTATATTGTATTTATTTAGCTACCTTGCATTTTATTGCTCTATATTATTCTCTATGAGTTCCTCTATATATTTAATTCTTAGTATTTTTTGATTTGAGGACTTGGTAGGAGTAGATCTGAATTCTATATTTTTGGGTATTCATGAGTTTATTTGGTTTTGATCTCTTAAAACTTAATATTTTAAAAAACTAGTAGTTCCATGTTGATGAGCACTTATTTTCCTGTAGCTTTAAAATTTACCTTGCTGGATTCGGACTTGAAATGATAATTTTATAGAGAAAATAAGTTTTTAGACTTTGAGCTTTTCTATGGCTGAAACTTATTATTCTGGGACGAAGAAGTTCCATGCGTCCCGCTTGGTATGAGGCCTGGACTTCTTGCTCCAAGTCAGCATGTGGCCATCTAGTTGGATGCATGACTGAATCTACACATGCACTCCTTAGCCAAATGCATAAAACAAATGAATGAAAAATTTTCAAAATATTTTATGCGGCCAAGTGTGTATGCGGCTAAGAGGAGCATGCAGATGAGTCATCCATGCGGCCCGGAGCTATGCGTTCTACTTTCCTTCGAACGTATGACTCAGCACCGTCTTAGCACAAATTTCCATGATTTTGTCTTTTCCTTCTGACTCCCTTTTCTAACCAATCACATCGTTCACTTCTTTGAATCGACCAGTTACATCAATCACTTCCCCGACTTTGCATTTATTGCCTTTCACTAAACTTGTCCCGAGGACTGGACTTTGCATCTTGCATGCAGCCAGCTCTTCTATATGCCAGCTCTTACATGCGGCCAGCTCTTCCATGCGCCAGCACTTGTATTCAACAAAGCTTATCCCATGCGCCTATGATACTTGTGGTAGCTTAACTTCTTATGATTTATTCTCTTATGGTTTAACTATTATCAATGTTTAACCTATTCTGTTTAATTGTTATAAATGCAAGCTTTCTCTAAATTGATTATAACCCGATGTATGACAACCTGCTAGAACCTGGAATTTCTTGAACATGGATTGTATTGACACTGTTAATTTTGAACTCTAGATACCAAACTTGTAGTGATATTCCTGATAATGGCTCATTGTATCAAGTTAACCTGACATGCATCAATATTACTGGTAGTGGCTTGACGATGGGCACCCCTAATATTGAAGAATTTTCTAAAATTAAATTATTGAATTGATAAGATAAATTTTTGTAGTTGATTTGCTTGCTCCTGTCCTGAATGTACTTGTCAAGCTACTATCATATCTTGTCCTACATCATGCCTAAGGCAAATTTTTGAGCACCACGGTCAGGAATTCATCATAACTTGCCCAGGATAACAACTATAATAATGTATTAGAAGCATATAGAGAGATTTTTTGGCTACATGCAATCTCGGTATCCCAGCGATACTTGATGAATTTAGATTTTCAACACGCCGTTGAGTGTTATATTTTCTTGTAAATTACTATACCTAATATAATCTATTCTATGTATCCTTACACCTGGATAACCCGCATAGTCTGCAAGATATGTGGTTGTATAGAATCTCAAACTGCATATGTTAGTAACTATGACTGTGATAACCCTAGTTAGCTAATGATAGCAAGCCGTAGGGCATGTTAGCCGTGATTGCTTGATTTTTAGTCTAGTCTAGTCTAGTCCTGTCCTAATTTATTTAACAAGTGATCCGAAGACTCTAACCTAAGTACTGATTTTAGATATCCTTGTTTAAATACTCCAGAACTATTTAACTATTATTTTACCTGCTGTACTTATTTAACTGTTTCTTGTGTTAATTTTTAATGATTTGTCCGCATGTCAGTTTTAGTTCCTAAGTTAGCTCCCTTGTAGTACTTATTATTTTGGGGTCTGAACCCACTGGTTTTGTATAGCCAAATTTTGGAGCAGTACTACAGGATCTCCCATACTTTTTGTCTCAAGATGCTGAACACCAGTAGCACCCGAGGTCATGAGTAGGTTTTTTCTTTATCACCCACCTGATCTTGTAATTATACTTTTGTGGCATTTATCCACCGAGAACATATTTAGCTTATATTTTGGAACTTGATATCATGCCTGCGGGCCATTTATAAAGCATATTCTAGACTATAGCTAGAGATGATCATATAGTATTGTACTCTTTCTAGTTCTTCATTTTGTAACTAACTTTATGATCATCTGTGTATGTATAGTTTGGGATGCCTTACTATTATTTGTTTGGTGATCATACATCTTGTAACTTATTATCAGCTTGAGATTAAGATACCTAGGACCCTTGACCTAGGAATAACTGTTGGATTGTAGAGTAAACCCATACATGTCTAGACAGCCGTAACCGTATCAGAGAGTATTGAGTACTATAGTGTACGTAGCTGGCTTTGTCCGCCCCTGCTCTCCAGTCTGGTTATGGGGCATGACACGATTTAAGTGGTGGCCTATGCAGGTCTAAATATTCAGAAGTGTGGAAGGATTTTACCAGATATTTTAGATGTCTCAATTATGTTACTCCTTGATCTTCTCCAGTGTCAAATTTATATTCTTGAAATCTTGATTCAACATCTGCCATGATCCTCGATCAATCATGTCTGTCCCTTTTTTTTATTCTTGTTTTCTTTATCTTTCAGGAATATTGTTCTTGGTCCTTCTGATCATCCCGTCCGTGTTCCTCCAGTAGCAGGACAATATTCTGATGCCTAGCAAACCCTTGAGGTTCATCCTCAGTATTACGGGGCCGGGTCCAGAATAACTCAAAATGAGGAACCTCAGATCCAACCAGTGCCTACTGTGCAACCAGTACCTGAGGCAGAAGGGGGCAACAATGTGCTAATTAGTATATTTCAAGAATAATTGGCATCTCAAGGACGTCGAGAGGACATACTCACTTATTTAGTACAAGAGGCTTTGAAAATAGGTGGATATCGTGCCTATAACTCAGAAAGCAACTTCAAGTGCCTCCAACCCTCGTATTTTTATGGCACCGAGGATGTGATTACATCGAATGTATGGCTTCAAGACACTGAAGCTATCCTAGAGGCAGAATTAGTTCCAGACTAGAGAACAAGTGTCTGTGGTACGACTACAATTGCTAGACTTTTCCCATGACTAGGGGAAGCACAGATGATTTTACTAACAGTACACGTCCCTTGGGATGTCTTCAGTAAGAGGTTTTAGACAAGATATTTTGACGTAGTATCACGTTATGATCTACAACAATGGTTTAACAACTTGAAGCAGATGGGTAGTACTGTCGACGGCTATGCGGTAGAGTTATGCAGACTTAGTCGGTTTGCTCCCACCTTGGTGGCAACCAAATTAGATCGAGCAAGAAGGTTCTAGAATAGAATTTTCTTGGAGATCATATTGTATAGCATGAGTTCCAAACTTTTGATGTTATGTTAAGATCAGCAATAAGGCATGAGTATACCTCCCAGAGAATCGTGGACAGGACTGGGGGACAAAAGAGGACCCACACGTCCAGAGGTTCTTATATACAGTCTTCAGCACCAGCCCCGACAGTTAAGGCTTTAACCATCAGATCTCAGAGGAGGCCAGTTTTGACAGTCTCAGTTCAGCAAATATCCCAAACTTGAACTAAACAGCAAAGCACATCTTCTTCGGTAAGGTGTTCTTATTATGGAAAGCCTGGGCACGTAGTTTTTAAGTGCCGCAGAGTACAATGGTTGTGCTTAGTTTGTGGAGCTCTAGGCCACAAAGTGAGATCTTGCCCACACAGAGCTAGTTCATTATCGTCTCTTCTGGCCGGACGCAATATAAGGCTCCAGTTCCAGTTCAACAACACCAGGGTTAGAGGCCTTTGCCCACCCAATCTCAAGTATTCCAAAAATAAACGCAGACCTATTTTAGGAATTATCAAGTTAAATGGTGTAAAAAAAGAAGGAATGGATTAAAAAAATATACTAATACATGCATCTAGGTCCATGTTAAGTTAATGGGTCACAAATGATCATTAACTAGCTAATACTACCTATACTGGGTCTTGGTTGAGTTCCTAAGTCGATACCTTAGATAAATTGCTAGATTAGCTAATAATAGTAAGTATATATATATATATATATATATATATATATATATATATATATATATATATATATATATATACTAGTTAGTGCTACTACCTATTAACTTAGTATGTAAATATATTACCTAATATCTAGTTCTCTCCAAGACCTTGGTTATAAACTGATAACTTAGCTAACTCACCAATCCACTATACACCTAATATTATTACCTTAGCTTACAAAACCAACCAAAACACATGGACAATACTACCCTATCAAGCCTCAACCTATTCTATTTCTTTGTTGTATAATACCTTAACACCTATATTATAGTTCCACTGATACTTCCTATCCATAATAGTCCCTAAAATATCTTGACTGATCTTCACTCACCCCACAATAATACATCAAGTATCCTGCTCGCTGAGTTACTACTGCTGTTGGTCTTGGGTACCAACATCAGTGTTTGAGCCCCTCAATCTCTCACACACACACATGTATCAGTAACTGATACCATATCAGTCATGCAAACTGGTCGTAAATACTAACTGACACCCTTAACTAACTAACTGGTAATACAAACCCATCTAGTTGACACACTAACATATAACGTACTAACATAATGCTAATATTAACTCTATCATATATATATCTAAACAATACTCTAATACTTATATACTAATTACTAATGACTAACTGCTATGCTACAGTTGCTGCTCTAGGGGCTACTGCTCTTGCTGCTAATGCTCTGCAGTTGCTGCTGATACTGCATTGCAAGCTGTTGATACTGTTTTGCAAGCTGCTGTAGTTGCTGTGTGCTCTTACTGCTAATGCTCTGCAGTTGCTGTTGATACTGCATACTGCACTTATTGTGCATGCTATAGTTGCTGTTGCTCCCTCTATATTTGCTAATGCTATTGCACTTGTATTTGTTGCTCTGCTGAACTTGTTGTGCATGCTTGCTACAGCATGTTGTTGCTGATATTGCTACACTTGCTGCAGTTGCTACTAGCTTCTGCAGATATTGCTGTACTGTTGTGCATGCTTGCTGTTGTAGTTACACTGCACTACTGAAGCCATTATTCTGCTGCTGATATACTGCTCTTGCTGCAATGCTCCACTAGAGCAGTGCATACTGCTCTGCACTTGCTGCTGTAGTGCTTGCTAGTTGCTGCTGCTGCTATAAATATTGTACTGGTAAATACACTTTACTGTGCATGCTATACTGCTCGATACACTGCTCTCCTCCCTTACTGATGTACACTGATACTAACTCACTCACACACTTAGACACAGACCCGATACACACATACTAACTCACTATACACGTATATATATATAGACATGTCACTAAACATATATATATATATATATATATATATATGCCAAACTCCCCATAACTCATAATTACTCATTCCCACAAGTCACATATATATAATTATAACTATTAGAAATTATTACAACACATCATGAAGAGAATTCATGCAATTTTTCCAAAATTGACTCTGTATCACAAGATATTATGATACTTCCTATACGTATCCATTTGTGGACATGTACCTAGTCCCATAACCCCGATCTAAGTCCAATTATATCAAATCCTTCCATTATTAAGTACGACAATTAGTCTCATGAAATACAATTGAGGTATCAAATTCGTAATTCCTCCAACCTACACATAAATTATCTCATAGATCTCATAATACAAAGCCAATTAGCCTAGAACTTGTTTCTATAGGTAGTCCTAAGCTATGAGGTCATTCCTAATGGTCAAATACATGATTAAGAAGCTATAATGAAAGGAAAATTCAGGAATTACCAATTAAAAGATGGATTTCTAATAAAAATATAATTAGACACGATCCGGACACGATCTCTAGCTCCAAAGTTTCTCCTCCTTGTGCTTCTTGCTTCTTCAAGCTTCATGACTCCAAAAATGATGAATTGAGAAGAAATTGGTGGTGAATTGTATAAAAAATTAATGGATAAAATTTAGAAAATTGGGGATCTAGAATTTGGACACAAAATAAAATACAAATGAGGAGAGAGAGAGAACCCCCCCTTTACTATGGTCGGCCCTTTTCCCCTTCCTCAAGCAATGTCAAAGGTCCAAATTTTCCCCTACATATTGTATTATAAGAAATAATTAAAGATAGTTATAATTGAAAGTCTCTAACTAACTATAAATACACTAATCCCTCCTAATTTAATTAGTGGAATGACTAATAGATTTGGGTCTAAGTTGGGCTCATTATTTGTTATTACAAAAATTAAATAGGTCCATATATGACAAGTCTAATTTATTATCTAATCTCTCTAACTAAATAAATAACATAAGCCTTTAACTAAAATACATAATACTAGCTACTATAATTAAAGCTCAATATAAATAACTATTACAATCATCACATTAATATAAATATTATATTTTTAAAATTAAATATCCATGTCAATTTATCAAACTACCCCTAGCTGAAAAAGTGAGGGTGGCAAACCTACCCACTTTAGAAAAATTTTGTCCTCGAAATTAAGGATGAAACTAACTACCAAAAGCAATCAATACAAGCAAGAAAGAATTATACCTCACGGCTCAAATAGATAAGAATATCGCTCTCGCATCTCGGCCTCTCGGTCCCAGGTACTCTCTCCTAGCGAGTGATGACTCCACGCGACGTGCACCAAAGGAATCGTTTGGTTCCGCAATACCTTCTCCCTGCGGTCCAAGAACTCCACGGGCTGCTCTGAATAGCTAAGTGTTGGACCAACCTCGATCTCCGAGTGATCTAGTACATGGCTAAGATCTGCCACGTGCCATCTCAGCTGTGACACATAGAATACGTTGTACACTCCCTCCAATGCATGTATCAAGTCTAGTCTGTAAGTAACTGCACCGACCCTCTCGAGAATACTGAAAGGTCCGACGAATTGGCTTTCCGCATCCATCAAAGCGAATCGTGACACGTGTCAAAGAAATTCTCAAGAAAACTAGATCGTCAACCTAGCACAAAATATAACCTTAGCACTCTAACAAAAACAAGCAATCATAAGCAATATAAACAAATATATACCTCAAACCCTAATAGTCTCCGGTGGCTATCGGCCCAATGCCGATGTTTGTCCTGCGCTACACGAAGTCTATCCCTGATGAGCTTCACCTTCTCAGCTACATCCATGACCATCTCTGGTCCCAATAAGGCTCTCTCTCACCAATATCATCCCATGATAATGGAGTGCGGCATCTACGTCCATACAATGCCTCAACTGGTGATATCTCGATACTGGCCTGGTAGCTGTTGTTATAAGAAAACTCTACCAAATGAAGATAATCCTCCCAAGAACCTCTAAAGTCTAAAACATAGGTACGTAGCATATCCTCGAGGGTCTAGATAGTCCTCTCTGACTTTTCGTCTGTCTGAGGGTAATATGTGGTACTTAACTTGAGCTGAGTGCCCAAACTAGCCTGCAAACTCCTCCAAAAGTGAAGCATGAAGCGACTATCCTAATTTGAGACTATGCTCATAGGAACTCCATACAATCTGACTATCTGAAGCACATACATCTCTGCGATCTTCTTCGTATATGTACCCACTTTAGATGGCAAAAAGTGGGCTAATTTGGTCAACCTGTCTACGATGACCCAAATCCTATCTTTACCTTCTGGAGAATACGAAAGTCCTGAAACAAAATCTATCGTCATGTGATCCTATTTTCACTCTGGAATGGGTAAAGGCTGAAGCAATCCACTTGGCCTCTATCTCTCCGCCTTTACCTGCTGACAAACTAAACATCTAGATACGAAGATAGCTACCTCCCACTTCACACCATACCACCAAACATGCTCTCTCATGTCCCTATACATCTTGTTGGCACCTGGATGCATAGAGTACTGAGATCGATGCGCCTCCTAAAGAATCTTCTTGTATAATGTTCCACTCGGCATACATAATCTGGTACCGTGCCACAATAATCCATCATCTGCAATACTAAAATCCTCTGCCAACACTATCTAGACCTATGCTCTGATGCTCCTCAGAGACTCATCTCCGAACTGTGTGGCTCTGATCCGGTCCATCAACTCTGACTGTACTTGAAGTTCCTATATCTGTGCTGTAACTCTAGAAACTAATAACTTAATGCCCAAACTATCAAGATTGGCCTATAAATGTCTGTCCCTTGTCAAGTATATAGCCACTAAATACCTGCTCAAGGTATCCACGACTACGTTGGCCTTTCCTGGATGGTACTGCAAAAAAATATCGAAGTCGTTTATCAACTCCAACTATCGTCGCTGTCTCATGTTGAGCTCTTTTTGTGTAAACACATACTTCAAGCTATTATAATTTGTAAAGATCTCTACTTGCACTCCATACAAGTAGTGCTTCTATAATTTAAGAGAAAAAATAACTGCTGCCAACTCCAAGTCATGGGTAGGATAATTCTTCTTATGCGGACGTAATTGCCTAGAAGCATAGGCAATCACCTTTCCGTTCTGCTATAACACACAACCCAAACACTTACCGGATGCATCACTATATATAAAAAATTATTCTGTCCCTGATGGCAATATCAATATTGGAGATGTAGTCAACCTCTTCTTTAGCTCCTTAAAAGCAGACTGACAATCCTCAGTCCAGACGAACTCCACATCCTTCCTGGTTAGTCTAGTCATCGGCTCCGCAATCCTGGAAAAATCCTGAACAAACCTTTGATAATAGCCCGCCAGTCTAAGAAAACTCCTGATCTCCACCACTGAACTCGGGGTAGACCATGACTCAACTACCTAAAATCTTCTTCGGGTCTACTAAGATCCAGTCTCCTGTAATCATATGCCAGAGAAATTCAACCTTATCAAGGAAGAACTCACACTTTGAAAGCTTGTCATATAGCTTCTCCTTCCGAAGGGTCTCTAAAACTATCCTCCGGTGCTTCTCATGCTCCTCCAGGGTCTTCGAATAAATATATATATCATCAGTGAATACTACCACAAACTGATCCAAGTATTGATGAAACACCTTATTCATCAGGTTCATGAATATCGCCAGGGTATTGGTCAACCCAAATGGCATCACCAAGAACTCAAACTGCCCATACCGAGTCCTGAAAGCTGTCTTCGGAATATCTTTCTTCTTCACCTTTACCTGGTGGTACCCCGACTTCAAGTCTATTTTCGAGAATACCTTCGTTCTGCTCAACTGATTAAATAAATCATCAATCCGCGGTAACGGGTATATGTTCTTGATAGTAAGGTTGTTGAGTGCCCTATAGTCGATACACATGTGTACCGACCTATCCTTCTTTGGTACAAATAATATCAGAGCACCCCGTGGTGATGAACTGGAGCAGATGAAGCCCTTGTCCTGTAACTCATCCACCTGCTTCTTTAACTTTGCTAGTTTGCTGTTGTTCACTCTATAGATGTGCTGTAATATTGGCTCTGTGTCTGGCACTAAATCTGTAGAGAACTCCATATCTCTGTCTGGTGGCAACCCTGGCAACTCCTCTAAAAAATGTCCATATACTCTGCAATCAATGGATATGGCGGCTCCTGCTCTTCTACCAAAGCTCCACAAAATTTTTTTTCGCTCTGCTCTGTTGCTCCTCTGACGAACTCAAACTATGGCTTTCCTGGTGACTGAAACAAAAATCTGCCTCCTCGACAATCGATACTAGCATAATGCCTACTCAACCAATCCATCTCGAGTACTATATCGTAGCTCGAAAGTGGCATTACGAGTAGACATACGCTCAACTCTCGATCTTCCAAGAAACTCTTCGGTCCTTGTAAAAATCACTAACCAAGATAATGCCACCCTCGGTCATGATCTTGCAAGTCCTCGCCAATAGTTCAGACTCAAGATGATGTTTCAGAGCAAAATATACAGATACTAAATTATATGATGTACCAAAATCAAATAAAGCATGATCTGGAAAAGAATTAAGATAGATTGAACCTGAGATAACATTACCGACTAGCTCCTCCTACTCGACGGTCAAGGCAAAATCTCGCCCATGTCACTGGACACCTCTCTGCTGCTGCTGGTGCTGAGTGAACTACTGTTGTTATGGTGGTAGAAGAGGTCCTCTCTATTATCCCACTAGTGATCTCGTGGGTTCTCTCTGTGTCTGAGCTCCGCCCTGAGCTGGACGAGCTAGAACTTTAGGAAAAGCCCTCAACTGGTGGTCTCCTGATCCGCAGAATAAGCACTGGCCCAATCTCATCCTGCATGCATCCCACCCATGTCCTTGCTTCTTACAGAATATACAAGAAATAGTTGTCCTCTGGATCTGGTGCATATGTTGTGCCGGAGCTCTAGCTGGTCCATGATACTGCTGCTTCGGCTGCAGAAAATGCCTCTAGTGTTGCTTCTAAAAATGAGACCGCTTTATTGGACCCGTGTTGGTACTGGATCCTCCTGTGTCTCTCGGCCACTTAGAGCCAAGCTCTAGATCATCCTCCGCCCTCTGTGCCTGCCTCAAAATCTCCCCGAAAGTAGCGGTGGGATCTCTATTAGTATATGATTTGATCTCCTTGTTCAGGCCCTTCCTGAACTTCTTGGCTCTTTCTCTGGGGCTTAGCACCTTTACAAAATAGACTAATCTAAAATACTCTACAGCATACTCATCTACCATCATACCTCATTAAACGAGGTACTGAAACTCTATCTAGAGATGTTAGATCATATTCAGAAAGAACTTTTCCATGAAGAGCTCTTTGAAAGCTTTTCAAGTAAGCCCTGGTGGTGAGATCCTGGGGTCCATCCGGAACCAAGTTAACACAATGTCAAACATCATGCTCCCCACGGCCTATATCTGCAACCTCTTTGGAATCTGTGCCAGTCGCAGATTTTTCTCAATGTCTTCTATCTAGTCATCAGTATAAATGATCCCTTCAATGCCTTTAAAGTCCTTAGGCCCCATCCTCTTAAAGTCTATGATAGTCCCTGGCCTCGGCTGTTGCAGGATAAATTAAGGTGGTATTGTCTGTGGATGGACTAAGGTGACTCTCTTAACTACTGCGAGTATAATCTGGTGAGCATTCTCAATGCTCTGCCTCATAACCTCTGATTGGCGCGACTGTGACTCTATAATTTACTGAAAAAGCGCAAACATCTGTGCTTGATCGATTGTGCATGGTGGGGGTGGAAGATCCCCTGAAACTATCTGCGCTGCCCTCTGTACCGGAGGTGGAGCACCTCCAAAAGCTGTTACAAAAATATGCACCTGGATCAGTAAATCTGTCATGACCTGCACCCAATGTAGGGATGCAAGTCAGGAACAACATCCAGCCTACGCCGCAGAATTGACGGTAGAACGCTGTTCGGGTAATCTATCTAGCTATATAATGAGCCACCAATAATAACAATATACTCAATCACAAATCTAAGATAAAATCGAGCATGAAATGATAAAGAATGGAATAATCACATACAACTCATGACTCTAAAATAATAATATCAATGAGTCTGAAAGAATACTAACAAATAAGCTGGAGACAATACAGTACAAAAGAATACTAATAAGCTACTAATCCTGGGTTATCTGTCTCAGTTGGGATAAGTCCCTCCTGAGCCAGGGTCTCTAACTCTAAACCCACAACATCCAGAGGTCCATAATTTGTAGGGTACCACTCCTCAGTGTCATCTGGAAAAAATATATCCAGTCATGAAAGGAGTAGAGTACATCTCTAACAGCAGTTCTAATCAATGATAAAAACTATGTAACAGTAAATAGATGTGAATATACAAGATGCACAATAGATAATAGAGATACACAATAAAGAAATGCTAAAATAAATATAATAATGAACAATATGTCAATAAACAAGAATACTAATAACTAAGTGAGTGAGCACTGGCTTTAACATATGATCGGCTTGGGAACTTGCATAGGAAAAATGGCCTGGTTAGTCATACGTGCGGTGTATGACCAACACTCACAGGAAAACAATACTTGCATAGGAATGTATGATCACATATCTATATTAATACTCTCCTCCCCCGACTGGTATAGTAGATCCAACCATGGTACGCTATGGCACAAGATTCTCCAAGAAGATAGCTAGTCTTTCCAAGAATCAGTGTCTGTATATGTACAAGATAATCAATGAAAGAATACTTGCAGAAGATACAGCATATACCAAGAATAACATCTCATGACGAGATCCGGATATACCAATCCGTGTAACCATCGTGTCAAGAAGACATGGATATCTACACTAAATACAATGAACATAGAGAATATCATAAATAAAAAACTATCAGAAAATGTACTCTCCTGAAGTCCAAAGAATAGTCTCACAGATGTCTGATACTGTGCCTCAAAGACCTAGATATGGAATATAACATCAATACAAGGTTTCAAAAAGAAAATAAGTTAAACTAGTCAACTTCTAGGTCAACGAGCCAATTCAAAGTCAAAAAGTCAAACTAAGTCAACTCTAAGACAAACTATAGTCAACTATGGTCAAAGTATGGTCAATTATGTCAAACTACTTATTTCTAGGTTGCATGAGTATATCTCAAAGATATTAGGTTCAAACAATAGAGTCTAGGTCATAAAGCTACATCTTAGGATACTAGGATACCATATCCTCGGATACGTAAAATAATAGGTAAAATATCACATATACATATCAAAAAAAATATTAAATATATAATATTATAATTACAAACATTAAATGGATACCTTGGTTTCGAACCAACTTGGTAGCACAACACTAACCCATAATCTTGATACCCAAACCCAATACTTTGGGTATCCTCAAATACCTTGATTCTTACCTTGGTATTTAAAGATAATATCCAATACCTTGCTTATACTAACTACCCATAATAATATATGCTAACAACTTAAATATTATAAATATAGTATACTAAAACACAATTAGCAATTATGAATGTATCTACATATATTTTATTACCATATATATATATACATACGTATATATATCTAATATATTTAAATACCTAATATTCCATATAAACCGCAGAAGTGTCGCTAAAGGCTGCTGGCCTCCATAGCAAATGCTGCTGCTGCTGTGGCGGGAACTGTTGCTATTGTGACGGATTCCTGCTGCTGTCGCCAAAGTCGCCGCTGCTGTATCGTTGTTACTGCTGCAATCATCGCTATTACTGTTGCGACTGCTGTTGCTATAAACTGTCGCCAAAGCTCCCTGCTCTCCCTCTTATATATATAACACAAATATATATATATATATATATATATATATATATATATATATATATATATATATATATATATATATATATATATATATATATATATATATAAAATATATATCACATAATATATAATACTACTATATATAACTTACCACTATATAAATATATGTAAACATACATACACCTCTACAAACATATACATGTACATAATAACTATTATGACATAACATACATATATATATAGTAACATATATATGTGTCACGACCCGCACCCGGTTTAGGGGCACGAGTGCGTGGGTACGTCCAGCCTACGCCGCAGCATCGGCGGTAGAACGCTGTCTAGGTCGAGTACTATCTAACAATCTCACGCTAGTATCCAACTCCATAAGGAGATTCGGATAATACTATAAAAATGAACAACATACTCAATCACAACTACAGCACGATAGGAATTTGAAGAAATAAAAGAATACAATACAAGTCTAATGACAACATAATCATACCTGCAATCATTAACTTCCAATCTCCAGGAGTGTCGGAACCGGTCTACTAAGGTCACAGTCTGGAAAAATATTTTCCAGTCAGGAATGAGCAAAGTACATCTCTAAATAGCAGTTCTATATAAATGACATAAACTATGTAGCAGTTCTAGATGGAAACATACCAGATGCATGTATAGGTACGAGAATGTACAAGAAAAGAAATATACTGGAAATACTGTAAGTAAATGCAGGAAGAAAAACAATATGTCAATGAGCAAGAAACCTATGACTAAGTGTGTGAGTACTAGCTTTAACATGTGATCGGCTTGGGACTAGTAAACTCATTACATGGGTTAGTAGGGCTAACCGATGTAACAGTGAGGAGGCATGTAGACTCATTACATGGGTTAGTAGGGCTAACCGATGTAACAGTGAGGAGACATGTAAATGGTCAGGCCGCACCCGACGTGAGATGTGGGGTGAGCTATGGTGCATATAAAGTTGGGTATGATCACATATCTACACTAAAGTACTCCCCAAACCCCCCCCCCCCGACTGGTATAGTAGATCCAATCATGGTACGCTATGGCACGGGATTTCCTAGGAAGGTAGCAAATCTCTCCGGGAATCAGTGTCTGTACATGCACAAGATAACAAGGAAAACAAGTCTTGTACAAGCTACACCATGAATAAGGAATAACATCTCATGACGAGATCCGTGTATACCAATCCGTGTAACCAATGTGTCAAGAACATAGATATTTACACTAGATACAGTGAACATAGGAGATATCATAAATTAGAAGCTAATCAGAGAATGTACTCGTCTTGGGTCCTTAGTTGGCAATTATTGATGTCCTGTTCCAGAGTATCCCCTGGGTGAACCAACAGTCCTATAAACATATCACAATATCACATTTGCATCAGATGTTATACTAACACACAAACAAAATACTAACTCAGGGGCTATGCCAGGCAGGGCACTAGTCAATTAGGGTCATCTCGTAGGGATACGTATATAAATACACATATTATTAATTATCATTAATACTTACAATATATATATATATATACTCATCATATTGAATAATGTACACCTATTAAATATGTACATTATACCACACCAATCAATACATATACCAAATACGTATATAATATATATATATATAAGTGTCTCTTAGTAATTGTATAAAATACGTATTTGTGTATATACACTAATAGATGTATACAAATATATTTTATACCAAAATACATATTTGTATATATATATATATCAATCAAATATTTTTATATATATTAACAATCAAAGAATGAACATAATACCACACTTCTCAAGGTGATCCCAAATGAAGTAGCAGTTAGTTCCAATAGGTCCGGAGCAGTCCAATTAGCTAGAACCCATATAAAGAAGTCCAAAATTGAAGTTCGGCACGAGGATCAAGACGAAGATACCGGTCCACAATAGACAGAGAAAATATACATAACTAGCTAGGTTCAATAATAATCAATTTATGTTAGGAGAAAAGGTTGGTTTAGTTAGACTCAAATACATATATTTCAATGACCTATTTAATCAATGCCCAATATTAGAAATATACTTATAGTTTTATTTATAATTTAATTTAAAAGTATTTATATAAAAAATCTAATGAATTGTGTAAAATAATTAACAACATGAAAAGCCAAAGCATTAAAGTCTAACAGAACTACTTATTTTGGAACCCACTTTAGAAATATATATTTAAGGACCATCAATTTTTATTATTATTATTTAAACAAGTCAAAATTTCTTATCTCTATCAAAATTACGGTCGATTTCTTATACTTATTAATGTTAGCTCAAGCCACATTAGGTCTAAGGACTTAGGTAAAACTCTACGCCACACAAAACATATACTGAAAGAGAGAGAGAGAGAGGCTCACAATTACTTCCTTCATGGGCTGATCAGGATGAACGCCATTATAAACCTTGTGGTCCAGATCCTGAGAGTTTTCTGGCCAACTCGATGTAGGAACCCTCCATTGCTTGGCAGAAACGGCACCAAGGCGCATAGAGAACAACCAGCCAGGCCTCTTTCCTGTTCTCCAGCCTTAGCAAGTTTTCGATCCCAGGCCTCGTGAGGCTGACAATAGCCTGGGACTGGAAGATGTCGTGTGTTCCATTTACCGAATTGATGGCAGCGACCCCATTGCCATTCACGCCTGCCTTGTGTGCATCTTCCTGTGAAATATTGCCCTTGTGAAACCCACACTCCTTGGCCTTAGCATCCTCTCACCACCACCTTCCTTCTCTCTCGTGTTATCCAGGCAAGACTGGCCTAGTACAAGGTTCACACCCAATTGACACAGAGCCCTGCGAGTGGAGAGAGTTCACTGGGACATCCTTGCTCCTAAGAAAATTCCTGATGTCCTTGCCATCATCATTAGCAAGGGGGTTCCATTTTATCCGGCTGCCGGCGCGGCAGCAGGCAGCGGCCGGAGCAGCAGCCTCCGAGCAGGACGGCGACGGCAGCATCCGAGCAGGTCGGCGACGGCATCCGAGCAGGTCGGCGGCAGCATCAGCTTGGAGTTGCATTGTAGAGATGATGATCCCCATACTCTCCACCTTCTTCCTCCTAAAGGATGGCTGCAACGAAGTTGCCTCACCATTGGTAAAGAAAAGAAAAGACAAAGAAGACATTCTGGGGTTAGGCTTTGCTCAATCAGTATCAACACTCACTCGAGAGAGAGAAAGAGAAACAACAACGAGAAATATGCAGAAGCAGACATGATAAGCAAATCCCAAACCCAGCCGAAAGAGAGCAAGATTCGGTCGCAAGCTGATATTAGGAAAATTTCAGTCATCATCATCGCCGTAGACTAAAAGTAGCACATGGTAGCAGCAGCAGACTGGAATCGCCGGCGGGAGCGGGGGCTTGGCCGGAAAGTAAGCTGTAGGGTGGTGGTGTTCCCCCTCCCCCCACTCTCATTTATTCAAAAATCAAAAATAAAAGAGAAGAGGTAGAAGAAGGAAGAAGAAGAATGAATGAAAATGTAGAGAAAGGAGGAGGCTACGGTTGAGGCTTGGGGGGATTCCTAGGTTGAAATATTTGGGGATTAGGGCTTGATGTGACATTAAATAGGGAGGGGTGAGATGTGGATGAAGGGTGGAGATTTCATCCATCTAGAATGGATGGCCATGACTTGTCATGAGGAAAAATTAATTCATGTAGGAATGAGGGTAAGGTTTAATGAAAATTACTAGGGCTCCCTCATTAGTTTAAAATAATTGGGTGTTGGCACAAAATGCCAATTTGAAATTTAACCCCCTTAAATTTGGAAAATTGCACAACCACATGAAATGACGAAAATTGGGCGGGCGATTCGGGGTCCGATGTTTTGTAGGGTCAGGGGCACTGTAAGACTGGTACGGCTCAATTTGCAGGGCACTGGAATTAAATTGGGATTTTAAAATCAGATAAAAGGGTATCCTCAATTTAAATAGAAATAAATACAAGTTGTGTTCAATAATTAATTAGGAGTACTTGGGTTCAAAATCAGATCAAGTCATCAATACCAATATTGAAGAAGACTCAGAACAGAATATTACCCTAATTTGGGTCGCACGAAAAATAGGTCAAGATGGCCTCCAATTTTCGATTGGAACGCACAACGATGAAAATAGGAGTTTATTTAAAATAACGTCCGCGACGATTTTTGTGCGGCCAGAAATAATGTACAGGGAGCAAAATTATAAGTTGCAAAAATAACAGAATTGAAGGCGGGCATGTCTAGGGCAAGATGGTGAAATTTGTTGGAAGACAAAAGTCTGGATAGTGCTCCAAATATCGAAGCAAAGGCAATGCGCAAAAATATTAAATAAAATACAGTAATTAATTACACCTCCAATAAATTAATTCTAAAATAAAACAATTAACCTCAAAATTCCATAAATTCCGACAGGTGCTCATCTACTGACTACTAGGTCTAGTCTACTAGCTAAAATAAAATAATTAACACTGCATATAATTATATATTGAATTACACGTCGCACAAAATTATTTAAATCAAATACACTATCATGCAAATAAATTAATTGTAAATAACATAATATTAAATATTGCAAAAATTCGAAAATACCCCTGTTTTCGGAACGTGGTAGTGACAAGTCTACCCACCTTAAAAGAATTTCGTCCTCGAAATTCAAAATCCTCAAAGTAGCATTTAATCATACACATTATTATTTCCCTCAAAATTTAAATTCATCATCCATGAAATCAGGTTATAATCCACAATGTCCCTTCACGACTTTTCAAAATTCTGAAATTGTTGCATTCCGAAAATCCTCGTAATGAAATCAAAGTCCATTTTTATTAAAATTTCCTTGAAAGTTTTGAGTTAATAATTCAATACCCGGAATTTAATATCCACTCCTCAAAATACTCAACACTATGATATTTAAGGATTCTCCAAATGTTACATCCAAATATAAAGTTCTAAAATTCATAACTTGCAATTTAAATAATTACGTTGATAAATCTCCCAAAAATTCCAAATTAATAACCAACTTAAACATGTCATAATCTTTCCTGGAATTAATACATCATAATTTCCGTCATGTTAAATTCTTGACCCTTTATTTAAATCAATGTTTATCCTCGAAATTTTTTTTTTTTTTCCTCGATTGTTTTATTTATGTATTTACTACCATCAAAAATTAAATTCCTCAAATCATATAATCATGAACTACTCCATATTGTTATTTCACAATAAATTCTTTCAAAAATTCTATAAATAGCATATCCCTAAAAATCTTCAAAATAAATCAAATCCCATTCTTATCACAATATCCTCCAAAATTTTTTTTAAGTTAATAACGAAATACAAGAATTTAATGTTCAATCCTCTAACTGAAATCCAATCAATGCATATTTCTAAAATTGAATCTCATCCCAAAATTTGAATTCAACACTAATCCATTTGTGTTCTTATTCCTCGATTTTTTTTTTTTTTTCATAATACGCAACGATGTAATACTTATGAAACCTCCAATACAATATTCAAAATATAAGTTCACAACTTGCAGTCCAATAAATATATCGATTGCCTTCTTAAATTCCTCAACAATCAAAGTCTAAGAGAATTCTACCTACAACCATTCAACATGCAACCTAAGGGAAATATGTATGATCATGGTGTCTTTTGTCATGGTATTTCGGTTTCTGCATCAGGGGTACTACTAACTACATTATAATAAGAAATCATGCATACAGCTACGGTACTAAGGTATCAATCAATCAGAAGACAAAAAGAACATGAGGAAAGAAAAGAAAGAACCTGCTAATATATTACTTGCAATATCTTCTAACATAATCATAGGTCAAATGATGCATGAAAAGTTTGATACTTCTATCTCTTTAGGTACCACACTTTACTACAAGTATACTCACTACTAGCTTCCTTACCTACTGCAATAGTTGATACTAGTTATTCTTATCACGCAAGTGCATATCAATTGCAACACACTATACTAAGTACTGTTCTCTCCAATACAACTCTAGATGGACACCCTAGTCAGTCTGCAGTGCCATCTCGATCATGCTCAAGTCAACAGATCCTTACACATGTATATCATCTCTTAATATACATACTTCTCATCCACTATAAAAAATTAATCCTCAATTAATCGTCAAGGTTTAACTTCTCGAACAACTTTAAAATAAAATGCATATACCTCCTCAAAATCAGATACTCAACATCGAAATAAATTTTAATCACTTCTAAAATCTTTGTAGCTTGACTATGTTTATTGAATCAAGTTTAAATCCTCAATATTTAACAACATAAAATCTCAACTCCTTAAAATTCTCAAAATCTCATTTCATTTCCATTCTTGAAACGATAAAATTTAAATCCACAAGTACACATTTATAAATGTTCACGGTCTCTAATGCTCAAGGTGCACACTAATACACCAATCTAATTATCATCACTTGAAGTGCTTATTGTTTTGAGTGTCCTTCTCGACTAACCCTCGAAATAGAACCATTAGCACTTTTGGTATTATATCACTAGTTTCACTAATGCATCATCTCATCAAGCTCATTAGAACTCATGATTAGTTGTACCTTTTATAACACTCATTTTTCTTTACTCTCATGGGTATGTGTATGGTTCCTCATCTCGATGGTTGTATATGTATTTCCTTCAATCCTTTAAAGCCTATTAAACTAATCCGTGATATGCTTCACAACTTCCATTACTAATCCTGATATTTCTCTACTTATGACATCTCATTAAACCCTTTATACATATACATTTATTTACCTTTAACATTTTCGATATCAATCATCAAATTGGACATCATGCTCCATAAATCCTTAACACAATTCCCGGATACTTAATCGTTTACATAGATCACTCAATTACATAATCATGATTATCCAGGACGGGTAATTGGCTCTGATACTAACTCTGAGAACTATCACTGATACTCTATACTCTCCTTCTACTCACAGTCTCTAATGACACTATTCCTAGAATCATTGGTACAAGGTACTATGCTAAGGGCTAACTCTAGATTAAGGCCTACTTCTCACATGTCCAACTAAGAAACACTTACAACTCACCAGCAACACAGTCAATACTAATACAAGACACAAACAATATTACAAGTCACTAATTATCATACTTAACAAGGAATCCTCAAGGAATAGGAGCTCAAAGACTGAATTGAGGACAGAGGGTATCTTTACTGCTAGTAAAGAAAGAAGCGATGGAACAAAGTCCTGGAATAACAGAAATAGATAAGTCTTGAGATGATATTTTAAGAACCAATTTAAGATACAACCTGATAATCATACACGTCTATCCGAAATCATGACACTCAGAATCCTCGCCACGCCAGTAAGCATAGATGCGATAACGACAGGTTCCGTAACTAAGGTATGCAACCCTATAATCATGTCATCTAGAATCCTCGCCACGCCAACCGGTATGGCTGCGAGAAACTCTAAATCTCATAACTAAAGTATGTACATCCAAGTTAGGTTCCTACGTTCTCGTCACGACAGCTAATATGGCTGCGATAAACTCTAGGTTCCATAACCAAAGTAGACGTTTTACCTTTCTCACTGTCCTCATCAATATATGTCATCAGATGATACCATAAATTCTAGTCCGTAAAAATTCATCTCAATTTGAAATCAACTCAACAACGATACCAAGAATTTAATTTAATAACTGCTCAACAAGAATCAAGTTCAGTAACAACAAGCGAGAGCGGACGGAAACAAGGAAAGATTTAAATTAAAAATAAGATTCTCATGGGGTCATCCCAGGAAATCTTTCAAGAATTTGTGATTGAGTATCCTCTCTCATCCTAGCATCCTATGTCCTATATTCAATAGCAGGCACGTAGCAGTACAACTATGACGTCGCACTACCACAACATCGCACAACTTGCGAAGTCTGACCTGCATGGGCCACCACTAAAACGTGTCACGACCCGCACCCGGTTTAGGGGCACGAGTGCGTGGGTACGTCCAGCCTACGCCGCAGCATCGGCGGTAGAACGCTGTCTAGGTCGAGTACTATCTAACAATCTCACGCTAGTATCCAACTCCATAAGGAGATTCGGATAATACTATAAAAATGAACAACATACTCAATCACAACTACAGCACGATAGGAATTTGAAGAAATAAAAGAATACAATACAAGTCTAATGACAACATAATCATACCTGCAATCATTAACTTCCAATCTCCAGGAGTGTCGGAACCGGTCTACTAAGGTCACAGTCTGGAAAAATATTTTCCAGTCAGGAATGAGCAAAGTACATCTCTAAATAGCAGTTCTATATAAATGACATAAACTATGTAGCAGTTCTAGATGGAAACATACCAGATGCATGTATAGGTACGAGAATGTACAAGAAAAGAAATATACTGGAAATACTGTAAGTAAATGCAGGAAGAAAAATAATATGTCAATGAGCAAGAAACCTATGACTAAGTGTGTGAGTACTAGCTTTAACATGTGATCGGCTTGGGACTAGTAAACTCATTACATGGGTTAGTAGGGCTAACCGATGTAACAGTGAGGAGGCATGTAGACTCATTACATGGGTTAGTAGGGCTAACCGATGTAACAGAGAGGAGACATGTAAATGGTCAGGCCGCACCCAACGTGAGATGTGGGGTGAGCTATGGTGCATATAAAGTTGGGTATGATCACATATCTACACTAAAGTACTCCCCAAACCACCCCCGACTGGTATAGTAGATCCAATCATGGTACGCTATGGCACGGGATTTCCTAGGAAGGTAGCAAATCTCCCCGAGAATCAGTGTCTGTACATGCACAAGATAACAAGGAAAACAAGTCTTGTACAAGCTACACCATGAATAAGGAATAACATCTCATGACGAGATCCGTATATACCAATCCGTGTAACCAATGTGTCAAGAACATAGATATTTACACTAGATACAGTGAACATAGGAGATATCATAAATTAGAAGCTAATCAGAGAATGTACTCGCCTTGGGTCCTTAGCTGGCAATTATTGATGTCCTGTTCCAGAGTATCCCCTGGGTGAACCAACAGTCCTATAAACATATCACAATATCACATTTGCATCAGATGTTATACTAACACACAAACAAAATACTAACTCAGGGGCTATGCCAGGCAGGGCACTAGTCAATTAGGGTCATCTCGTAGGGATACGTATATAAATACACATATTATTAATTATCATTAATACTTACAATATATATATATATATACTCATCATATTGAATAATGTACACCTATTAAATATGTACATTATACCACACCAATCAATACATATACCAAATACGTATATAATATATATATATAAGTGTCTCTTAGTAATTGTACAAAATACGTATTTGTGTATATACACTAATAGATGTATACAAATATATTTTATACCAAAATACATATTTGTATATATATATATATATCAATCAAATATTTTTATATATATTAACAATCAAAGAATGAACATAATACCACACTTCTCAAGGTGATCCCAAATGAAGTAGCAGTTAGTTCCAATAGGTCCGGAGCAGTCCAATTAGCTAGAACCCATATAAAGAAGTCCAAAATTGAAGTTCGGCACGAGGATCAAGACGAAGATACCGGTCCACAACAGACAGAGAAAATATACATAACTAGCTAGGTTCAATAATAATCAATTTATGTTAGGAGAAAAGGTTGGTTTAGTTAGACTCAAATACATATATTTCAATGACCTATTTAATCAATGCCCAATATTAGAAATATACTTATAGTTTTATTTATAATTTAATTTAAAAGTATTTATATAAAAAATCTAATGAATTGTGTAAAATAATTAACAACATGAAAAGCCAAAGCATTAAAGTCTAACAGAACTACTTATTTTGGAACCCACTTTAGAAATATATATTTAAGGACCATCAATTTTTATTATTATTATTTAAACAAGTCAAAATTTCTTATCTCTATCAAAATTACGGTCGATTTCTTATACTTATTAATGTTAGCTCAAGCCACATTAGGTCTAAGGACTTAGGTAAAACTCTACGCCACACAAAACATATACTGAAAGAGAGAGAGAGAGGCTCACAATTACTTCCTTCATGGGCTGATCAGGATGAACGCCATTATAAACCTTGTGGTCCAGATCCTGAGAGTTTTCTGGCCAACTCGATGTAGGAACCCTCCATTGCTTGGCAGAAACGGCACCAAGGCGCATAGAGAACAACCAGCCAGGCCTCTTTCCTGTTCTCCAGCCTTAGCAAGTTTTCGATCCCAGGCCTCGTGAGGCTGACAATAGCCTGGGACTGGAAGATGTCGTGTGTTCCATTTACCGAATTGATGGCAGCAACCCCATTGCCATTCACGCCTGCCTTGTGTGCATCTTCCTGTGAAATGTTGCCCTTGTGAAACCCACACTCCTTGGCCTTAGCATCCTCTCACCACCACCTTCCTTCTCTCTCGTGTTGTCCAGGCAAGACTGGCCTAGTACAAGGTTCACACCCAATTGACACAGAGCCCTGCGAGTGGAGAGAGTTCACTGGGACATCCATGCTCCTAAGAAAATTCCTGATGTCCTTGCCATCATCATTAGCAAGGGGGTTCCATTTTATCCGGCTGCCGGCGCGGCAGCAGGCAGCGGCCGGAGCAGCAGCCTCCGAGCAGGACGGCGACGGCAGCATCCGAGCAGGTCGGCGACGGCATCCGAGCAGGTCGGCGGCAGCATCAGCTTGGAGTTGCATTGTAGAGATGATGATCCCCATACTCTCCACCTTCTTCCTCCTAAAGGATGGCTGCAACGAAGTTGCCTCACCATTGGTAAAGAAAAGAAAAGACAAAGAAGACATTCTGGGGTTAGGCTTTGCTCAATCAGTATCAACACTCACTCGAGAGAGAGAAAGAGAAACAACAACGAGAAATATGCAGAAGCAGACATGATAAGCAAATCCCAAACCCAGCCGAAAGAGAGCAAGATTCGGTCGCAAGCTGATATTAGGAAAATTTCAGTCATCATCATCGCCGTAGACTAAAAGTAGCACATGGCAGCAGCAGCAGACTGGAATCGCCGGCGGGAGCGGGGGCTTGGCCGGAAAGTAAGCTGTAGGGTGGTGGTGTTCCCCCTCCCCCCACTCTCATTTATTCAAAAATCAAAAATAAAAGAGAAGAGGTAGAAGAAGGAAGAAGAAGAATGAATGAAAATGTAGAGAAAGGAGGAGGCTACGGTTGAGGCTTGGGGGGATTCCTAGGTTGAAATATTTGGGGATTAGGGCTTGATGTGACATTAAATAGGGAGGGATGAGATGTGGATGAAGGGTGGAGATTTCATCCATCTAGAATGGATGGCCATGACTTGTCATGAGAAAAAATTAATTCATGTAGGAATGAGGGTAAGGTTTAATGAAAATTACTAGGGCTCCCTCATTAGTTTAAAATAATTGGGTGTTGGCACAAAATGCCAATTTGCAATTTAACCCCCTTAAATTTGGGAAATTGCACAACCACATGAAATGACGAAAATTGGGCGGGCGATTCGGGGTCCGATGTTTTGTAGGGTCAGGGGCACTGTAAGACTGGTACGGCTCAATTTGCAGGGCACTGGAATTAAATTGGGATTTTAAAATAAGATAAAAGGGTATCCTCAATTTAAATAGAAATAAATACAAGTTGTGTTCAACAATTAATTAGGAGTACTTGGGGTCAAAATCAGATCAAGTCATCAATACCAATATTGAAGAAGACTCAGAACAGAATATTACCCTAATTTGGGTCGCACGAAAAATAGGTCAAGATGGCCTCCAATTTTCGATTGGAACGCACAACGATGAAAATAGGAGTTTATTTAAAATAACGTCCGCGACGATTTTTGTGCGGCCAGAAATAATGTACAGGGAGCAAAATTATAAGTTGCAAAAATAACAGAATTGAAGGCGGGCATGTCTAGGACAAGATGGTGAAATTTGTTGGAAGACAAAAGTCTGGATAGTGCTCCAAATATCGAAGCAAAGGCAATGCGCAAAAATATTAAATAAAATACAGTAATTAATTACACCTCCAACAAATTAATTCTAAAATAAAACAATTAACCTCAAAATTCCATAAATTCCGACAGGTGCTCATCTACTGACTACTAGGTCTAGTCTACTAGCTAAAATAAAATAATTAACACTGCATATAATTATATATTGAATTACACGTCGCACAAAATTATTTAAATCAAATACACTATCATGCAAATAAATTAATTGTAAATAACATAATATTAAATATTGCAAAAATTCAAAAATACCCCTGTTTTCGGAACGTGGTAGTGACAATATGTACATGCATATATAAACATACACAATATAAATACATATAACATATAAGTATATCTATATAACAACATATATATATATATATATATATATATATATATATATATATATATATATATATATATATATATATACTACAATATTAGCTAGCTCTTACATATGTAGAATAATAACTACATAAATATATATAAAATAGATACATAAATCTATGACATCTAATACATTAATATATATAACAACAATATATATATATATAAACATATAATTACACATCACAATAACTAAGAACAATGGAGAAATAGATCTAAAATTAAATTGCACAATCACATGGAGTGTATCACACCCGTATCCCACTAGATCTAGGATACGCTTGTGACACGAGTCCACCACACATCCAAACATACCCCGAAGGACACGAATAAGTCTAATATATTATTTATGAACAATACGAAGAGTCAAACACAAATCTATGTGTTCGTGTCAACATGTGACATGTTCAAAGTTCTGTGTGAGAAAAATCCTCCAAATCAACACGTATCAATGAATTGTTTGGATACGACCTACACGTACCCAATTGTGGATATGACACTAGCCCCAAACACACAAGCACATGCCAAATTGATCTATAGGACCAATTGACACACACAACAAATGTCAATCTCAAAATTCTTCTAAAATTGACACAAAAAGTACCATAACTTTCTCAATATGCCTCCTATGAACACAAAACCAAATCATATGGGTAGCCTATGTATATGGATTGATTTCTCATGGTTAAATCTCATATTTATAACCTAAATTAAGGGGAAAAACTGAATTGTACCTACTGGGAGATGGATTCCCAATGAAACCTCCAAATATGATGAAATTGGCCTCCAACTTGTAGATCCTTGCTCCTCTTTGTAGATCCTTACTTTTTTCTTCTAGATCATTGCTCCACTAGCCTCTAATAGTAATTTGGAAAGGAATTAGGATAAAATTTGGTAGAGAAATTATAAACCCCCTCACCCAAAATTAGGCCTACTTGGCTTAGATAGAGAAACTAGGGCTAGTTGAATCCAATTAGAAATAGAACACATCATTTTATTTAATTATACAATATCTATATCACATAGTGCACCTTACCATTGTTTCGATAATTGGAGCACTACACTAGCCATTGCCTTCCTACAAATTTTGCATTCTTGCCATAGACGTGCCAGCCATCTATTCTGACCTTTGTGTAACTTATAATTATGCTCTCTTGTGCTATATTTTAGTCACACAATAATCATCACGGAAGTTATTATTTAATTTTAAATAATTTCAACTTTGTATCCTTGTGTGTTCCAATCGAAATTGGAGACACAATCTTGACCCGTTTCGTGCAACCCAATTTATGATAATATTCTATTCCGAGTCTTCTTCATTCATGACACTTGTGTCCTACTTAATTTTAGCCCCTTGTACTTCTAATTAATTTTAGAACACCAATAATATTTATTTTTAATTAAATTAAACTATAAACCTAACTTTGTGCAATTTTTCAATTATTGGGCACTTTTGTGCAAAAGTGCATTAATGTGTCAACCCTATTGGACACGACAAGTAAATAAACCCATTTCTCCTTAATATACATTTTTTATAATTTTTGGGAGTGTGTAATTCAACATTAACCTCCTTAAACCATAGTCCTCCAAACTTTGAACCAAATGCAATCTTAGCCATCCATCTTGAACCTAGAAAATCATAGCCCTTGAAATACCTACATGAGAACCCTTTTTCCTAGTGTTGACCAAAGTCAAACTTTTCTAGGTCAAACCAACCCCCCTTATATATATATATATATATATATATATATATATATATATATATATATATATATATATATATATATATTAAATTCCTTTATTTTTTCCATCACCCAAATACCAAGCAGCCGACTACTTTCCCTATTCATCTTCTTCTTCCTCCATCCCTCCGTCGGACAACCCCTCGCCAGACTCCGTCTGCCAACCGCTGCCCAACACTCCACACCGCCGGAGAATCCTCCACACGATAACCCCCGCCTCCATCACGTTCCAATCATCTCCTCCGCCAAGCCCGGCCAGGCAACGCCACCCTCGTCATCTCCCCTCATCGGACCCAACTGCACTACACTCGCAATCCCGACCCGTCTGGACTACCGTGAACCTCGCCAACCTGCTGACCGTCGACCAGAGCCCCTCGCCTGACCGCCATGTCAGCCCATCCTCCACGTTCTCCTCCTCCTTGACCCCCTGCTTACCGCCTTCCCCACGACATCACGGCGGGAAACCGTCCGCCTGAAGCCGACCGCTGGACTGCCATTAATGCCGAGCAGTCCTTCCTCCTCCATGAAAAAACTGGCTCGACCCCGTTGTACATCCTGACCACCCTTCCCCCGGCCAGTCTCCACTGCCTCATCCTTGAATCCCCTGACCCCTCTCACAGTATACCCCGTTCGGCCGGAGCATACGACCATTCACCGCCGTCCTCCTCCCTCGTTTTCACCACCTTCTACCTGAATCATCCTCGACTTCCTCCTTCCATCGTTCTGCCGCCGAGAATGACCACCACCGCCCGCCGAGCAGTCCTTCCTTCGCTCAGACCTCACCTCGGCGACCACGCGACCACCGAAACAGCCACCCTGCACTCGCCAGTCCTTCCTGTCTCTCCTCCCCTCGGCCCTCCTGAGCATCCCTGGCTGTCCCCATCCCTTACTGAGCTCCTCCTTCTCGACCACAGCCTCCTCCTTGGTCGGACCTCCCCTAGCCGGAGTAGTAACACCCATTAACATCACCATCACCATCATCAACACAATCATCACCACCATTATAATAATCATCCTTGTCATCACCAATATCCTAATCATCATCCTTGTCATTACCATCCTCCCAATCATCATCTTTTTTATCACCATCCTCCCAATCATCATCCTTGTCATCACCATCATCCTAATCATCATCCACATCATCACCATCACTATCTCATCATCACCACCAATCACCATCCTCACCATCATCAGCATTAACCCAATCATTATCACCCTCGTCATCAGTATCGTCATCATGGACTTGTCACCCTCGCCGAAGATAACCTACAGCAGGCACCCCTGATCCTCGTGCCCGTGTACTCTAACCCCGAGGACATATCAGATTATTCTGCGAGACTTCAGGAGCAGGCTATTGGTACTACGCAGCTTCCTTGTCAGGCAAGTATACCTTGCCGTGTTGTACTGTTTAAATTTAGTTATTATTTTAGTTGCATGTTTATTATTTTAGATTATATAATTGTGAGCATCCAAGAAAGACTCGGGTGCAGTCAACAAAGGTATTGACATTAGGACTTGTGTCTGACCTAGTGTCTAGTAGACCCACCTAAAGTTATGGAATTATCGGTATGACTCTCCAGGCCTTGACACGTATCATTGTACGTCAGAGAGTGAGTTCATGTAGGGACGCATGCTTCATACTCGACTGGCCATCGGGGTGAGCAGCACGTGTGACGGTATTTAGCTTAGTTGTTTATTTCTTTAGAGACTTATATTATAGTATAAGATGCCCGCGTCGCATTCGTAACTTGTACATTTGTATTGGGCGGAGAGGACGACTAGTAGGCGTATGGGACACAACTTCCTTTATTCAGATTCTACGCTCGACGGAGCGATATGGACGATACACTATTCAGATTTTAAGTTCTATAGAGCGATATGGACGTTATATTATTCAGATTCTATGCTTTTTGGAGCTGGACGTTATTATATTGCAGAACACCCTCGTTATGGGGGCATATGTGGCATATACTAGCCAATCACGACGATTTGTGAATTATGTTAGCATATGTCTAGCCTACACTTCCCATACGCACTAAGTTATCCTCAAATTTTATTTTACTTAGCTGGTTAGTTCACCCTTGAGTTTTTACAGTATTTACTTTATGGCATATATTTTTGTATCTTGTTATGTCCCTCTGAGGACCTGGTACCTTTTCAGGTGTAGATATTCATGAGTATTCGTAGGAGCGCAGATCCGGACTTGCTACTTATATTTCGAGGAGGTCTTCTCTTCGAGCCTCAGTGATTGTTGGTTGATGTACTTATATTGTGTTTGCTTTATATTCTAGTTTGGTAGTAGATTTGTTTTCACCCGACTATCATCCTTTGATACTTTATATTGAGATCTAGTTTCATGGATATTGGTTATTTATTTCTAATTGATTTATGTGGATGAGATTTAGATTATACCCTGTGACTTGTGATAGTTTTTATCACTTGTGAATTATTATTCATAATATAGCGTACGCATGTGTTATGGTTTTCATATATTAGAGTTGCCATATACATGCGGCTGACATGCTTACGTATCCTAGTCCTACGTATTTTGGGACTGGGGCATGACAGAAATGATATGAGAATAAAGGAATTTGGTTGAGAAAAATTCTAGATCTAGTTTTTAAATAAAAAGAGGAGAGAAAAACTTTCCTCCCTCTTTTATATAGGTCGGCCCCCTCTACCCCTTCTTCAAGCTACTATGTAATATCCATTATACCCCTTGGGGCCTCTCATAAAGAAATAATTAAGAGGGAAGCTTCTAGTCTAATGGTTTAATTAAATTAATCAACCTCCTAATCAATGGGCTTTCTAATGGGCTCAATTCTAACAATTAATACATGTTGGTCCATGAGTCTAAACTAAACTAGTTACGTCCACTAACACAAGTCCAAAATAAATAACTAACATCTAACAATAATTAAATAATATAATAAATAATTATTTAACATGCATAATATTTAATTAATTATAAAATTACTAAAATATCCTTTCCTAGAAAATATGGTAGTGACAAGTCTACCCTCCTTAAAATAATTTTGTCCTCGAAATTCAAAGACGAAAACTACCACCAGAATATAACAGAACATAACAAAAGAACAGAACCAAAGAATAGAACCACTATAAAAAACATACCTCAAGACACAAACAAATATGGATAACGCTCTCGCATATCATCATCTCTCTCCCAAGTAGAGTCTCCCGGAGAGTGATGCCTCCATACGACACGTACCAAAGGAATAGTCTGGTTCCTCAGCACCTTCTCTCTTCAATCCAGAATCTTAACTGGCTGCTCTGGATAGCTAAGAGCAGGGCCCACCTCTATCTTCGAGTGATCCAATACAAGACTAGGTTCTGTCACATACCATCTTAACTGTGATACGTAAAATATGTTGTGCACTCCCTCCAATGCAGGTGGAAATTCTAGTCTATATGCAACTGTATCGACCCTATCTAGAATAGTGAAAGGTCCGATGAGTCGCGGACTAAGCTTCCCGCCTCCACCGAAGCGAATCTTGCCTCGTGTCGGAGAAATCCTCAAAAATACCAAACCACCCACCTAGAACAAAACACAACCTTAAGAACTTAATCTGTAACAAACAACCAATAACAAGTATAAAATAAAAATCTAAAACTATACCTCAAACTTCAAAGGTCTCCGGTGGCTATCGACCCAATGCCGCTGTCTGTCCTGTGCCACACGAAGTCTGTCTCTGATCAACTGAACCTTCTCCGCTGTATCCACAACCATCTATGGCCAAGCAAAACTCTCTCTCCAATATCGTCCCATGACAAGGGAGTACGACATCTCCGACCGTACAGAGCTTCAAAAGGTGACATCTCTATACTAGCCTGGTAGCTGTTGTATAAGCAAACTCTACCAAATGGAGATGGTCCTCCCAAGAACCCCTAAAATCTAGTACACAAGTGTGCAACATATCATTGAGAGTCTGAATAGTCCTCTCTGACTACCCATCTGTCTGGGGATGATATGCAGTACTGAACTTGAGCTGAGTGCCCAAACTCGCCTGCAAACTCCTCCAGAAATAAGAAGTACAACGACTATCCCGATCCGAGACTATGCTGACGGGAACTCCATGTATCTTGACGATCTGCCTCACATACATCTCTGCCAGCTTCTCCGTAGACAAACCCACCTTGAAAGACAAAAAGTGGTCTAATTTGGTCAACCTATCAACGATGACCCAAATTGCGTCTTTCTCTCCTGGAGATCGTAGAAGTCCGGACACAAAATCTATAGTAATGTGCTCCCACTTCCACTCTAAAATGGGTAATGGCTGAAGTAAACCTTCTGGCCTCTGCCTCTCGGCTTTCACCTGCTGGCACACTAAGCATCTGGACACAAACTGTGCCACTTCCCTCTTTATGCCATACCACCACACACTCTCTCGCATATCCTGATACATCTTGTTGGCACCTGGATGCATGAAATACTGAGAGCCATGCACTTCCTGTAACATCTTCTCATACAGCTCCCCACTAGGCACACACAATCTAACTCCATGTCGTAAAGAACCATCCTCGGCAATGGTAAAATCATCCTCTAATCATGCTCTCACCTGAGCTCTGATGCTCCTCAGAGATATATCCTCATACTGTGCTGCCTTAATCCTGCCCATCAAATCTGAATGTATCTGCAATCCCCATATCTGCATAGCCAAACCAGTAACTATCACCTCAATGTCCAAGCTCTCTAAGTCCTCCAACAAATATCTATCCCGTGTCAAGAACATAGCTACCGGATACTTACTCAAGGCATCGGCAACTACATTAGCTTTTCCAGGATGATACTGTAAAGATATATCAAAATCCTTCATTAGTTCCAACCACTGACGCTGCCTCATGTTCAACTCCTTCTGCGTAAAAACGTACTTTAAGCTCTTATGGTCTGTGAAGATCTCTACACGCTCTCCGTATAAATAATGTTTCCACAACTTAAGAGCGAAGATGACTGCTGCCAACTCCAAATCATGGGTAAGATAGTTCTTTTTATGAGGATGCAATTACCTGGATGCATAGGCAATAATTTTCCCATTTTGCTAAAGAACACAACCCAAACCTTTCTCCGATGCATCACTATAAATACTAAAACTACCAGACCCTGATGGCAATATCAAAATAGGAGAAGACGTCAACCTCTTCTTTAATTCCTCAAAAGGAGCCTGGCAATCCTTCATCTAGACAAACTCTATATCATTTCTGGTGAGTCTGGTCATCGGCTCGGCAATTCTCAAAAAATCCTGCACAAACTTCCTGTAGTAGCTTGCCAATCCCAAGAAACTCCTGATTTCTGCTACCAAACTCGGGGTCTTCCAAGATTCTACTGCTGCGATCTTCTTTGGATCCTTTGAAATACCATCACCAGTTACAATATGCCCTAAGAACTCTACCTTTTACAAGAAGAACTCACACTTAGACAACTTTCCATACAGCTTCTCCTTCCTCAGCACATCCAACACAATCCACAAATGCTCCTCGTGCTCCTCCGGTGTCTTCGAGTATATGAGTATGTCATTGATGAACACCACCACGAACTAATCAAGGTACTGATGGAACACTTTGTTTAATCAAGTTCATAAATACCGTCGGTGCATTAGTCAACCCAAACGGCATCCCCATAAACTTGTACTGACCATTCTGAGTTCTAAAAGTAGTCTTCGGTATGTCCTCCGGCTTCACCTTCACCTGGTGGTAACCTGATCTTAAATCTATCTTAAAAAATACCTTGGCACCACTTAACTGATTGAACAGATCATTAATCCATGGCAAAGGGTACTTATTCTTGATAATGAGATTATTCAATGCCTTGTAATCAATGCACATGCACACTGATCTATCTTTCTTCGGTACAAACAATACCAGGGCTCCCCACGGTGAAGAACTCGATCTGATAAACCCCTTATCCCATAAATCGTCCACATGCTTCTTTAGCTCGACTAGCTCGTTGTTGTTTACTCTATAGACATGTTATAAAATTGGTTCTGCACCTGGCACCAAGTCTATAGAGAATTCAATATCTTGATCTGACGGCAATCTTGGCAATTCCTCATAAAACACATCTAAGAACTCTACTATCAATGGATGCGGCAACTTCTTGTCTTCCACCATAGCTCCATAAATAATTCTTTCTCCCTGCTCTGCAGTTCTTCTAGCAAACTCAAACTCTGGCTCTCCTAGCGGACCAAACAAAACTCTACCTCCTCTATAATCTATGCTAGCATGGTGCCTACTCAACCAATCCATCCCGAGTACAATGTCATAGCTCAGAAGTGGCATTACAAGTAGGCACGCACTCAACTCCCGGCCTCCTAGAGTAACTCTCTGATCCTTGCAAATATCATTAACCAGGATAATGCCTCCCCCGGTCATGATCTTGCAAGTCCTAAGCAAAGACTCAGTTACTAAACCATGCTTCAGAGCAAAAAAAATAGATACAAAATTATAGGAAGCACCAATATCAAACAAAGCTAAAGCTGGAATAGAATCAAGAAGAATAGAACCTGCGATGACATCTCCGGTGGGCTCATCCTCCTCGACGGTCATAGCAAACGCTCGTCCCTTATATGCACCTCCCTGCTGTTGATGCTGGACATAACGCTGCTGCTGTGTCGGAAGCGATCCTCTCGGTTGTACTGCAGGTAGTCTCGTTTGTGCCCTCAGAGCTGAAGCTGCTCCTTGAACTACATGACGAGGATACTCTCTCGACTGATGCCCTTCATTACTATAATACAAACAAACTCCCAACCTCTTCCTGTAAACTTCCCAGATGTGGCTGGGCTTCTTGCAAAAGTGGCAAAAAGATTGCTGTAACTGTCTCTGCTGTTGTGGTACCTGATAAAATGGTGCCCTAGCTGGAGTCTGGTGCTGTTGCGACTGCTGGAAAGGCCTGGACTGGAAATGAGAACGTTTGGCAGATAATGCACTACTGTTGACCCCCAGAAAAGAATTACGGTCTCTCTTGGGCTTCAAACCCAACTCCCGCTCAAGCTTGCATGCTTCCGCAAGTATCTTCGAGTATGTCTAATAAAAAGAAGGAATGAGGATCTTCACTTCCCAGTTTAAACCCACACAGAAATGAATAGCATGAACCTCCGGCTCTCTTACCAAATACTCTGTAAATTGGCTCAACCTGTCGAACTCCGCAGCGTACTCCTCCACAGATATACTCCCCTGAATGAAGCTCTTAAACTGTCTCCCCAAGTCTAGCCTAACTGCCCGAGCGAAGAACTTTTTCTTGAAGAGGTCCTTGAATACCTTCCAAGACTGTCCTACGTCAACAAGAATCGGCTCATTCTTGAACCAAGTACGGGTGACGTCGAACAGTTGAAGTCCTACTGCCTCAACCTTTAGATCCTCAAAAGATGGGACACCCTCATAAGATGCTCAATGTCCTCGAGACAATCATCAGCATAGACGATGCCCTCCGTTCCCTTGAAGACCCTAGGCTCCAGCTTTTTAAAGTCCTGAATGTTGCCTGGCCGAAGCTGAGCAACCTGAGGAGCAACCTGCTGTTGGACCGGAACTCCTCTCTCTACTACGGCACAAGCAAGATGATGAGCACTCTCGATGCTCTGCCAAAAAATATAAGTCTGCCTCTGATGTGCCTCTGACTAAGCCCTCTGTGCCACGAGCATCTCATGAAACAGTATAAACATCTGTGTCACCTCTGCTGGCATGGAAGGTGAAGGTGGAAGCCCCTCAGATACAGCTGGCACAGTCCTCTGAGTAGGTAGTAGACCTCCGAAAGTAGCTGACACTCCAATCAACGGAGAAGTGACCGGTGTAGGCCCTCGGGATGTCGCAGACCTCTCAGAAGTTGCTCTCCACAGATATACTCCCCTGATTGAGGCTCTCAAACAGCCTCCCCAAGTCTAGCCGGACTGCCTAAGCAAAAAACTTCTTCTTAAAGAGGTCCTTGAATACCTCCCAAGACTGTTCTACGTCAACAAGAATCGGCTCATTCCTGAACCAAGTACGGGCGACGTCGAACAGTTGAAGTCCTACTACCTCAACCTTTAGATCCTCAGAAAGACGGGACACCCTCATAAGATGCTCAATGTCCTTGAGACAATCATCAGCATAGATAATGCCCTCCATTCCCTTGAAGATACTAGGCTCCAGCTTTTTGAAGTCCTGAATGTTGCCTGGCCGAAACTGAGCAACCTGAGGAGCAACCTGCTGCTAGACCAGAACTCCTCTCTCTACGATGGTACAAGCAAGCTGATGAGCACTCTCAATGCCCTGCCAAAAAATGTAAGTCTGCCTCTGATGTGCCTCTGACTGAGCCCTCTGTGCCTCGAGCATCTCATAAAATAGTGTAAACATCTGTGTCACCTCTGCTGGCATGGGAGGTGGAGGTAGAAGCCCCTCAGATATAGCTGGCACAGTCCTCTGAGTAGGTGGTAGACCTCCGAAAGCAGCTGACACTCCAATCATCGAAGAAGTAACTGGTGTAGGCCCTTGGGATGTCGCAGACCTCTCAGAAGCTGCTCTCCCCTGCTACGATCTAGTCTTAGGCGGCATCCTAAGATAAAGCGAAAGAAAGAATCAATATGTTACATGATGTAAGAAACTCAAAGAAAGGATAGTTTAAAGAGATCAAGTATCAATATCAAAGGAGAATAGTTGAATGAACCAAAAAAAATATTCCTAGATGTGATTGAGTATTCGCAGCCTATAGCCTACATCCTATATCCTGAAACAGGCTCATAATAGTACTCAATTCAGAGCACCACTAGGAATCGCACTAATTGTGACATCGAAGAAAGACCTCAGAGACCTGCATAGTCCACCACTAAAAATGTGTCACGACCAGCACCCGATGTAGGGATGCAAGTCGGGAACAACGTCCAGCCTACGCCATAAAATCTTCGGTAGAACGCTGTCTGGGTAATCTATCTAGCTATATAATGAGCCACCAACAATAACAATATACTCAATCACAGATCTAATATAAAATTGAGCACAAATATGATAAAGAATGTAATAGTCACATACAACTCATGAGTCTAAAATAATAATATCAATGAGTCTGAAAGAATACTAATAAATAAGCTGGAGACAAATCCAGTACAAAAGAATACTAAGAAGTTACTAGTCCCGGGTCATATTTCTCAGTTGGGATAAGTCCCTCCTGAGCCAGGGTCTCTGACTCTAAATACACAATATCCGGAGGTCCATAATGTGTAGAGTACCACTCCTCAGTGTCATCTAGAAAAAATATATCCAGTCAGGAAAGGAGCATAGTACATCTCTAACAGCAGTTCTAATCAATGATAAAAACTATGTAACAGTAAATATATGTGAATATACAAGATACACAATAGATACAAAAGATACACAATAAGAAAATACTGGAATAAATACAATAATGAAAAATATATCAATGAACAAGAATACTAATGACTAAGTGAGTGAGCACTAGCTTTAACATATGATCGGCTTGGAAACTTGCACAAGAATAATGGCCTGGTTAGCTATACGTGCAGTGTATGACCAACAATCATAGGAAAATAATACTTGCATAGGAAGGTATAATCACATATCTACACTAATACTCTCCATCCTTGACTGGTATAGTAGATCCAACCATGGTACGCTATGGCACGAGATTCCCCAAGAAAATAGCTAGTCTTCCCGAGAATCAGTGTCTGTATATGTACAAGATAATCAATGAAATAATACTTGCACAAGAGACATCATATACCAAGGAGTAACATCTCATGATAAGATCCGGATATACCAATCCGTGTAACCATCGTATCAAGAAGACATGGATATCTATACTAAATACAATGAACATAGAGGATATCATAAATAAAAAACTATCAGAGAATGTACTTGCCTGAAGTCCAAAGAATAGTCTCACAGATGTCTGATACGGTGCCTCGAAGACCTAGATATAGAATATAACATCAATACAAGGTTTCGGAAAAAAAAAGTTAAACTAGTCAACGAGCCAATTCTAAGTCAAAAAGTTAAACTAAGTCAACTCTAAGCCAAACTATGGTCAACTATGATCAATTATGTCAAACTACATATTTCTAGGTTGAATGAGTCTATCTCAAAGATATTGGATTGAAACACTAGAGTCTAGGTCATAAAGCTACATCTTAGGATACTAGGATACCGTATCTCAGGATACGTAAAACAATAGGTAAAGCATCATATATACATATCAAACAAATTTTAAATATATAACATTATAATTATAAATATTAAATGGATACCTTGGTTTCGATCCAACTTGGTATCACAACACTAACCCATAATCTTGATACCCAAACCCAAAACTTTGGGTATCCTCAAATACCTTGATTCTTACCATGGTATTTCAAGGTAATATCCAATACCTTGCTTATACTAACTATCCATAATAATATATGCTAACAACTTAAATATTATAAATATAGTATACTAAAACACAATTAGCAATTAAGAATGTATCTATATCTATATATATATATATATATATATATATGTGTGTGTGTGTGTGTGTGTGTGTGTGTGTGTGTGTGTGGTGTGTGTCATGCCCTAGTCCCAAAAAATATGTAGAACTAGGAATACGTAACACGTCCAGCCGTATGTATACGAACTCCAATATGTGAAAAATATATACACACGTACGTCGTTCATGAATATCCAATTCACCAGTGGTAATATATTGTTACAACCAGTCATACACTGTCACGCCCCAGTCCCAAAATATGTGGGACCAGGCTACGTGACATTGGCCAGCTGACACATCTCTGAGGGATTACCCAATTTAATGGACCCAATGAGACATGCTACGCTGTCCTAAAATACTAATAGGTCTAATACTAGAAGATAACAGGTAATGTCTAATCTCATCCACAAAATAATAAGGAATACTAAAATAAGTGCTGGAATATAAGTGCTGAGTCTGAAATGTCATAATACAAATCAGATATGTCTGGTGGGAACAAACCCACTACAAAAGATAAAATAAAAGTGCTGAAATATAATAAGACGAGAGCATCGTCTATATAGATAAAGAGGCTCCAGCTCCAGATGGTGGGTCTACCAAAGATTAGGGGGACTCTGATGGCAGCACCTCTAGCTCCTCCTCGGATGCGTACCTCGTCTCCTGCCCGGGTCCGTACACCGTAGGATAGTATGCCTCGTCTAGATCTGGAAAGGAACCAGGTCCTCAGTGGGACGTAACAAGATACATAGTAGCATACCATATATATAAATACTGAATAAAATAAATAAAAGGTGTGCTAACTATCTAAGTGAATGCAATGTGAAGACAACCTTGGTACGTATGGGTAGGCGTAGGCATAACGTCCATTCTCCGAAGAGAGTAGAATCTGAATATGTAACATCCATCATTCCAAAGAATGAGGTATCTGCAAATATATATACGTCCGTATTGCTCCGAAGAATGCGGTATCTGAATAAAGAAAATCATTGGATCCGTGGCTCCTCTGGATAATACAGAGTCCAATGTGTGTATCCCATATGCCTACTAGTTGTCTTCCCCTCCCAATACGAATATACAAGTCGAATACACGACGTGTATACCACATGGCTATATGCCAAGTCATAACTTTTCTAAATAATCCTGATTCGTGCTAAACCGTGATACACGTCACAAGTACCAGTAGCTAGTCGAGTACGCGAATCCGCATCCCAATATGAATTACAGTGGTGATGCATGCACAAGTATCAGGGTCTAGAAGGATATCAGAATACCCTCGAAATTGTAGGTGAGTCTGCTAGAGTCTAAGTCAATTATACTACATATCGACGTATTCATCGACGGTACCCGAGTCAATCTCGGACGCGCACAGTTATATGTAATTGAAATAAGACAACATACAACAGTTTATAATTTAAACAGTAAAAATTTGGCAAGGGATACTTGTCGAGTAATGGTGCAAGTGTCTACAGTAGTGTTCTAAGTTTTAGTGAAAGAAGAAATGGAGTTAGGGTTTGGGGTGCAATGCATGGAATATATATATAGGGATTTGGAGTCGGTTTACGCAGGGGGGTATTTTAGTTATTTGTGGTTTTAAAACCACTGCTGCTGCTAGTTTTCTTTTGGTTTCGGTTTTGGGAGAATTTAATAAAAATAAGAGGCGGTGGAGGGTTTGGAGTTGGTTTACGCGGGCGGAGATAAAGTCGGTTTATGCGCGCGGGGAGATAAAGTCAATTTACGCGGGCATTGCTTAGTTATTTTAGTGGTTTCCCAAAAACCACTGCTGCTGTTGTTTTCTTCTTTCTTTCTTTGGTCTTAGTTTTTGGCTGAGAGATGTTTAGTAATAATGGTGTTTAAGAAGCGGTGGAATGAGCGGCTTACACGCGTAACGGAGCAAAGCAAAGCAAAGCCAAATTGGGTTTTGCTTCTGCTGTTGATATTTCTCTACTCCTAATGGGTCCGGGTAGGGTTTAAACGGGTAGGGTGTTCTAGCGGGTAGGTTTGAGATCCTAATAGGAAATTTCTATTTTAATAAATATATAGCAACTATCCAAAGGATCTTCTACATGAGATAAATTAGGAAGATTTTTATAATGGCTCTATAAATCCTCTAAATGCTTAAATACCTCAAAATAAAATCTTATAAAATATATTCTCTCCTATTTAGCTTATAACTAATATAATTAAATAATTAATATGATTTTTAAGATCAGGGGTTTTATATTCTACCCAACTTATAAAAATGTTGTCCTCAAAATTAAAACTAAGTCATGGTAAAAGTCAAGAATGGTATAAGGTATAATCAACAAAGTAATTTCATACCTTGGTCTGTGAATAGATTCAAAAAATATTTGCGCATGTCTTCCTCGCGTTCCCAAGTGGATTCTCCTGGTGCGCCATGCTTCCATGCCACGTGAACCAAGGGAATGGACTAGTTCCTTAATACTTTCTCTCGACGATCAAGGATTTCCACGGGTTACTCTTGATATGACAAGCTCGGCCCAATGGTAATTTCTGAATGGTCGAGGATATGACTGATGTCTGCCACATACCGCCTGAGTTGTGATACATGGAATACGTTATGTACTCCCTCAAGTAAATGTGGTAGCGCAAGTCGATATGCCACTTCTCCGACTCTCTCTCTAATACGTTAAATGGTCCAATATATCTTGGACTCAACTTGCCGCATCCTCCAAATCGTATGGTGCCTCTGGTGGGTGATATCCTCAAGAAGAGAAAGTAAAGAAGATCCAAGGACACTTGCGAGCAGCACAAGACAGGCAAAAACAATGGGCAGGCCTTCATCGTTGTCCCTTGGAGTTTAAAGATGGCGATCATGTCTTCTTGAGGATATCACCCACCAGAGGCACCATACGATTCGGAGGATGCGGCAAGTTGAGTCCAGGATATATTGGACCATTTAACGTATTAGAGAGAGTCGCCGAAGTGGCATATCGACTTGCGCTACCACCTTCACTTGAGGGAGTATATAACGTATTACATATGTCACAACTCAGGCGGTATGTGGCAGACACCAGTCATGTCCTCGACCATTCAGAAATCACTATTGGGCCGATCTTGTCATATCAAGAGCAACCCGTGAAAATCCTTGATCGTCGAGAGAAAGTATTAAGGAACCAGTCCATTCCCTTGGTCCACGTGGCATGGAAGCATGGCGCACCAGGAGAATCCACTTGGGAATGCGAGGATGACATATACAAATATTTTTTGAATCTATTCACAGACCAAGGTATGAAATTACTTTATTGATTATACCTTATACCATTCTTGACTTTCTACCATGACTTAGTTTTAATTTCGAGGACGAAATTTTTTTAAGTTGGGTAGAATATAAAATTCATGATCCTGAAAACCGTATTAATTATTTAATTACATTAGTTATGAGCTAAGTAGGAGAGAATATATTTTATAAGATTTTATTTTGAGGTATTTAAGCATTTAGAGGATTTATAGAGCCATTATAAAAATCTTCCTAATTTATCTCATGTAGAAGATCCTTTGGACAGTTGCTATATATTTATTAAAATAAAATTTTCCTATTAGGATCTCAAACCTACCCGCCAGAACACCCTACCCGTTTAAACCCTACCCAGACCCATTAGGAGTAGAGAAATATCAGCAGGAGAAGCAAAACCCAATTTGGCTTTGCTTTGCTCCTTTACGCGTGTAAGCCGCTCATTCCACCGCTTCTTAAACACCATTATTACTAAATACCTCTCAGTCGAAAACCAAGACCAAAGAAAGAAAGAAGAAAATAACAGCAGTAGTGGTTTTTGGGAAACCACTAAAATAACTAAGCAACGCCCGCGTAAACCGACTTTATCTCCCCGCGCGCGTAAACTGACTTTATCTCCACCCGCATAAACCAATTCCAAACCCCCCCCCACCGCCTCTTGTTTTTATTAAATTCCCCCAAAATCGAAACCAAAAGAAAATCAGCAGCAGCAGTGGTTTTAAAACCACAAATAACTAAAATACCCCCCTGCGTAAACCTTGCACTTCACTCAATTCTGACCATGTATATTTCTAATTAATTAGAAAACACCTTGCGCATTAATTTTTAATTAAATTAATACGATGACCAGCATTGCCCAAAACTAGACCCAACTCCTACCCAAACTCACCCTCACACCCTCAAGACCCTTACTAAACACCACCCCTCAATTTAGTATATTACATCGCCCCCAGGAATGAGGTATTTTTCTTAAATAATTTCGTAATTGTGCAATTTTCCAATTATTAGGGCTTTAGTGTAAATTATGAAATTGTAGGGGCTTATATGAAAATTTTGAGGGGTGAGGTGTCCACCTCCCATTGGAGGGGACACATGGAGAATTCTCCACCCTCTATTCCAATTTTTAGGTTAAGTTCAATGCACCTTCATGCATTAATGTGGCCTACAACCCTTTAAGGGTGTTCACACTAGAAAACCCTAAAACACTAACCCTTTCTAACCCTATATAATCCCCCTTTCACCCTTCCTCCTCCCTCAACTCACCGCAGCCACCCCCAGCTCCGACCACCACCCCCACCTCAGACCACCACCACCCCCACCTCCGAAGAACGCGGTATCTGAATAAAAAAAATTATTGGATCCGTGGCTCCTCTGGATACTACAGAGTCCAATGTATATATCCCATATGCCTACTAGTTGTCTTCCCCTCCCAATGTGGATATACAAGTCGAATACACGACGTGTATACCACGTAGCTATATGCCAAGTCATAACTTTTCTAAATAATCATGATTCGTGCTAAACCGTGATGCACGTCACACGCACCGGTAGCTAGTCGAGTACGCGAACCCGTATCCTAATATGAATTATAATCGTAAGGCATGCACAAGTGTCAAGATCTAGGAGGATATCAGAATACCCTCGTAATTGTAGGTGAGTCTGCTAGAGTCTAAGTCAGTTACACTATATATCGACGTATTCGTCGACGGCACCCGACTCAATCTCGGACGCGCACAGTTATATGTAATTGAAACAAGATAACATACAACAGTTTATAATTTAAACAGTAAAAATTTGGCAAGGTATACTTGCCTACGTCCTCAAACTGTGAGTGCCAATAACCTGTTCCCGTAGTTGCATCTGAATGGTCATGTGACCTTGGATCACTAACTGCATCGTAGGTGCACGCTGTTTAAGACGTATATTTATCGTAAATTTATAATTTAATATATTAATATGCAAGTATACATATGTACATATAGTAATTACATATATAGTATATATACATAATATAATAATATTTATATATATTTATATATACATAATACTTATTTATATATGATAAAAATAATAATAATTTATTATATATATAATACATATATAGTATTAATATGCATATATATATAACTATATATTTAAAGGACATAAATAATATGATACATATAAATAATAATATATATAAAATACATATATAGTATATATATGTATATAAGGTATAATATGCATATATATATATATATATATATATATATATATATATATATATATATAAGAACATAAATATATATATATATATATATATATATATATATATATATATATATATATATATATATATATATATATATATATATATAATAATATATATAATACATATATAGTACATATATAGGTATAATATGCATATATATATAAATATATATAATGGACATATATATATATATATATATATATATATATATATATATATATATATATATATATATATATATATATATATATATATATATATATATATATATATATATATATATATATATATATATATATATATAGTATAAACATATACTAAAATATATATAAAGTATATATATGCATAATATAATTATATATGTATATAAATATTATATAAAGTATATATAGATATAATAATACATATATATGTATATACATAATTACATATAATAGTATATATATATATATATATATATATATATATATATATATATAATATAATAATACATAATATAATATACATAATTATAAACAATATATACATAATAATAATAAATATATATAATACTTATATATTATATATGTATAAGAACATATATAAGGTATATATATATAATATAATATACATATACCTAATTATATATATATATATATATATATATATATATATATAATATAATAATACATAATATAATATACATAGTTATATATAATATATACATAATAATAATAAATAAATATATATATATATATATATATATATATATATATATATATATATATATATATATATATATATATATATATATATACTACTTATATATTATATATGTATAAGAACATCTATAAGGTATATATATATATATATATATATATATATATATATATATATATATATATATATATATATATATATATATATATATATACATAATTATATATAATATATACATAATAATTATAAATATATATAATAAATAATACTTAATATAGTAATATGCATATATATATATGTATATATACAGTATATAGATATACTTATAAATAGTATATATACATTTATTTATTTATATAAATAGTATTTATTTATATATATACATATATTTATATACATATACATATATATATACATATACATATATATATATATATATATATATATACGTACCCGTGTCGTGTCAGAGGAGGGGGCGTGTCCGGTGTCATCGTCGCCGGCGGAGGGGGCGGAGCTCCGGCGGGGGGTGGTGGAGTTCAGCCGCAGCAGCAGCAGCACCAGTAGCAGTAGCAGTAGCACCAGTAGCTACGGCAGCTGCAACAGTGGGTGCGGGGGCTGGGGGTGACGGTGGCGGCGGCTAAGGTAGCAGGGTGGTGGTGGAGAAAATGGGGGTGGCGACCCAGGTGGTGGCGGTGGCTCGTGGTGGTGGTGGTGGTAAGGGTGAGGGGGAGTCGGGGGGGTGAGACTGCTGCTGTGTTGGTGGAGTCGGGGGGGTGAGGCTGCTGCTGTGTTGGTGGAGTCGGGGGGTGTGGCGGAGGGTGGCGGTGGCTGTGGCGGCCAAGGGTGGGGTGGCGATAGTGGGTTCGATGGAGGAGAGGGTGAGGGCGGTGGTAGTGGTGGTGGTGGTGGTGGTCTGTGGTAGCGATGGTAAGGGTGAGGGGGAGTCGGGTGGGTTGGTGGTGGCTCGTGAGGATGTTGGTGATGGTGGTGTGGGTGGTGCTGGTGGTGGGTGGCGGTGGTCCGGTGGCAGGGGGGTAACTGAGGGGAGGTCTGAGTTGGGGGGTGGTGGTCGGAGGTGGGGGTGGCTGCGGTGAGTTGAGGGAGGAGGAAGGGTGAAAAGGGGGGTTATATAGGGTTGGAAAGGGTTAGGGTTTTAGGGTTTTCTAGTGTGAACACCCTTAAAGGATTGTAGGCCACATTAATGCATGAAGGTGCATTGAACTTAACCTAAAATTGGAATAGAGGGTGGAGAATTCTCCATGTGTCCCCTCCAATGGGAGGTGGACACCTCACCCCTCTAATTTTGCATATAAGCCCCTGTAATTTCATAATTTGTACTAAAGCCCTAATAAATTAGGAAATTATACAATTATAAAATTGTTTGAGAAAAACACCTCATTCCTGGGAGCGATGTAATGTACTAAATTGAGGGGTGGTGTTTAGTAAGGGTCTTGAGGGTGTGAGGGTGAGTTTGGGTAGGAGTTGGGTCTAGTTTTGGGCGATGCTGGTCATCGTATTAATTTAATTAAAAATTAATGCGCAAGGTATTTTCTAATTAATTAGAAATATATAGGTTCAGAATTTAGTGAAGTGCAAGTATCCTGGACGTAATATACTTAAAATAGAATAATAGCATAATTTGGTTTGGACAAAATGGGTTCCTGTTGGGTCTCCAATTTCGATTAGAACGGACAAAGAGTGCAGGGTTGGAATTAATTGAATTTTAGCATGGACGTTTGTAACGATATTTGTGCGACTAAAATGAGGCTCAAGCCAGAGTATTTATGAGTTACACAAAGTTTAGAATAGTAGACTGGCATGTCTAGGAGTAGTATATGAACTTTGTTTGAGGGTAACAATCAATGGTAAGGTGCACTAAGCAATATAAGATATTGCATAATAATTTAAAATACTGTAATTAATTCCTAATTAGTTCTAAAATGATCCTAATTTCTCTATCTATGCTAAGTGAACCTAAATTTGGTCGAGGGGGTTTACAATCTTCCCTTCTTAGAGTATTTCGTCCTCAAAATTAAAATAGACATATAGTGAAAACTATAGATTGATTTAAAATATTAAGACATACCCAGGCCTTCGAATAAATGGGGGAAACGTTGTCAAATATCCTTCTCTCATTCCCAGGTCGACTCGCCTGGTGCATGATGCCTCCATGCAATACGAACTAGAGGGATAGTCTGGCCTCGCAACACCTTCTCGCTTCTGTCTAGGATCTCTACAGGCTCCTCCTGGTACGACAAACTCGATCCGACAGTGATCTCCGAGTGGTCAAGCACATGACTCGGATCTGGAATGTACCTCCTTAGTTGAGATACGTGGAAGACGTCATACACTCCTTCTAATGTTTGTGGTAAGGCTAGTTTGTAAGCAACTTCTCTGATGCGTTCTAACACATCAAATGGTCCGATGTACCTCGGACTCAGTTTTCCTCTGCCTCCAAACCTTATAGTCCCTTGGGTAGGCGAGATCTTTAGAAACACATGCTTTCCAACTTAGAATTTTAGAGGTCATCTATGTACGTTTGCCCAGTGCTTTTGTTTGTCCTGCGCTGCTCGCAGGTGCCCGTGGATCTTCTTCACCTTCTCCACTGTACGAACAACCAATTCTGGTCCTAGAATCTGTCTTTCACCCATATCGCTCCAACATACTGGGGAACGATATTTTCTACCATACAATGCCTCATAGGGAGGCATCTGAATGCTTGCTTGATAGCTATTATTGTAGGAAAACTTGACCAAATATAAATGGTCTTCCCATGATCCACTGAAATCAAGCATGCATGCCCTCAACATATCTTCCAGTGTCTGAATGGTGTGCTCGGACTGGCCATCTGTCTGCGGGTGATACGATGTGCTAAACTTTAGGCGGGTACCAAGACTCTTTTGCATACTTCACCAAAAGTAAGATATAAACCTCTTATCCCTGTCAGACACTATACTGACTGGCACTCCATGCAGTCGCACGATCTCTTTCATATACATATCTGCTAAGACTTCCGTAGATTGCCCAACTCTGAAGGGTAAAAAATGGGCAGCCTTGGTGAGTCGATCTACGATCACCCATACGGCATTTCGACCACTAGGACTCCTCGAAAATCCCATAACAAAGTCTATAGTGATGTGCTCCCATTTCCACTCAGGTATTGGGAGTAGTTGAAGTAGACCTGCGGACCTCTGATGTTCAGCCTTGACTTCCTGACACACCAGGCATTTTGCCACAAAGCGGGCTATCTCCCTCTTCATTCCATGCTACCAATAGTATTGCCTCAGATCTCTGTACATCTTCGTGCCTCCTGGATGAATAGAGTATGTTGAGCTGTGTGCCTCTGACATCAGCTCTTTATAAAGTTCTCCATTCAGGACATAAAGACGATCTCCACATCTTAAAATCCCATTCTCGTGTATGTGCAACCCTGTCTGTATTCTGGCCTCGGTCCTTTATCGAAGTCTATGGAACCTGGCATCTGTTGGCAGGGCAATCTTGATTCTCTCGACCAATATTGATTGCAACTGGTAACTTGACAATTGGCCGTCAGCTCCTGGCATAATGACCTTTATACCCAACTGCTCTAGATCTCTTAATAGATCTTGTTGGGTGATCAGAAAGAATGCCATGGGTCTCCTGCTTAGAGCGTCAGCTACTACATTGGCCTTTCCCGGATGGTACTGCAGATCGATCTCGAAGTCTGATATCACCTCGAGCCAGCGTCTTTGTCTCAGGTTCAGGTCCTTCTAAGTATAGACGTATGCCAGGCTCTTGTGATCAGTGAATATCTCCACTCGTTCTCCGTATAGATAGTGTCTCCAAAGCTTCAAGGCAAAGATGACTGCGACAAGCTCCAGGTCATGAGTGGGATAGTTTTTCTCATGGGTCCTCAGTTGCCTAGAGCCATAGGCTACAATCTTCCCATGTTGCATCAAGATGCAACCTAATCCTTTTTCGGATGCATCGCTATATATTACGAATCCTTCGGATCCGAAAGGTATGGTCAAGATAGGAGCCGTAGTCAGATGCTTTTTCAGCTCATCAAATGGTATCTGACATTCCTCTGACCAAATGAACTCCTATTTCTTACGGGTCAAGCGGGTCATCGGCTCTGCAATCCTTGCAAAGTTCTCTACGAACCTTCGGTAATATCCGACAAGTCCTAGAAAACTCCTCACCTCTGAGACGTTGGTAGGGGTCGGCCACGTCTCTACTGACGAAATCTTTGTTGGGTCTACCGAAATACCATCTCCTGTGATAACATTCCCAAGAAAAGTGACACGATCTAGGAAAAACTTGCACTTGCTAAGCTTTGCATAAAGACTCTCACGCCTTAGTGTCTCTAACACCAGTCTCAAGTGTTCTCCGTGCTCCTCATGGCTCTTTGAATATACCAAGATATCGTCGATGAATACTACCACAAACTAGTCCAAATTTATATATATATATGCATATTATACCTATATATGTATATACTATATGTATTTTATATATATATATATATATATATATATATATATATATATATATATATATATATATATATGTCCATTATATATATTTATATATATATATATATATATATATATATATATATGCATATTATACCTATATATGTACTATATATGTATTATATATATTATTTTATATATATATATATATATATATATATATATATATATATATATTTATGTTCTTATATATATATATTTATATATATATGCATATTATACCTTATATACATGTATATACTATATATGTATTATATATATTATTATTTATATGTATCATATATATATTTATGTCCTTTAAATATATAGTTATATATATATATGCATATTAATACTATATATGTATTATATAAATAATAAATTATTATTATTATTATTATCATATATAAATAAGTATTATGTATATATAAATATATATATATATTATTATATTACGTATATATACTATATATGTAATTACTATATGTACATATGTATACTTGCATATTAAAATATTAAATTATAAATTCACGACACATATACGTCTTAAACAGCGTGCACCTACGACGCAGTTAGTGATCCAAGGTCACAGGACCATTCAGACGCAACTGCGGGAACAGGTTATTGGCACTCACAGCTTGAGGACGTAGGCAAGTATACCTTGCCAAATTTTTTACTGTTTAAATTAGAAACTGTTGTATGTTATCTTGTTTCAATTACATATAACTGTGCGCGTCCGAGATTGACTCAGGTGTCATCGACGAATATATCGATATATAGTATAACTGACTTAGACTCTAGCAGACTCACCTATAATTGCGAGGGTATTCTGATATCCTTCTAGACCCTGAAACTTGTGCACGTATCATGATTGTAATTCATATTAGGATACGGGTTCGCGTACTCGACTAGCTTCCGGTACGTGTGACGTATATCACGGTTTAGCACGAATCAGGATTATTTAGAAAAGTTATGACTTGGCATATAGCCACATGGTATACACGTCGTGTATTTGACTTGTATATCCGCATTGGGAGGGGAAGAAAACTAGTAGGCGTATGGGATACCAACATTGGACTCTGTAGTATCCAGAGGAGCCACGGATCTAATAATTTTCTTTATTCAGATACCACATTCTTCGGAGCGATACGGACGTATATATATTTACAGATACCTCATTCTTCGGAATGATGGATGTTACATGTTCAGATACCATGCTCTTTGGAGAATGGACGTTATGCCTACGTCTACCCATACTTACCAAGGTTGTCTTCACATTGTATTCACTTAGATGGTTAGCACACCCTTTATTTATTTTATTCAGTATTTATATATATGGCATGCTACTATGTATCTTGTTACGTCCCACTGAGGACCTAGTTCCTTTCCAGATCTAGACGAGACATACTATCCTACGGTGTACGGACCCGGACAGGAGATGAGGTACGCATCCGAGGAGGAGCTAGAGGTGCTGCCATCAGAGTTCTCCTGATCTTTGGTAGACCCACCATCTAGAGCTGGAGCCTCTTTATCTAGATAGACGATGCTCTAGTCTTATTATATTTCAGTACTTTTATTTTATCTTTTGTAGGGGGTTTGTTCCCACCAGACATATCTGATTTGTACTATGATATTTCAGACTCAGCACTTATATTCCAGCACTTATTTCAGTATTTCTTATTATTTTATGGATGAGATTATATATTACATGTTATCTTCTAGTATTAGACCGATTAGTATTTTAGGACAGCGTAGTATGTCTCATTGGGTCCATTAAATTGGGTAATCCCTCAGAGACGTGTCAGCTGGCCAATGCCACGTGGCCTGATCCCGCATATTTTGGGACTGGGATATGACAGCAGCAGTGGTTTTAAAACCATAAATAACTAAAATACCCCCTTGCATAAACTGACTCCAAATCCCTATATATATTCCATGCATTGCACCCCAAACCCTAACTCCATTTCTTCTTTCACTAAAACTTAGAACACTGCTGTAGACGTTTGCACCATTACTCGGCTGCTGGTTTTCTTTTGGTTTTGGTTTTGGGGGAAATTTAATAAAAATAAGAGGCGGTGGAAGGGTTTGGAGTTGGTTTATGCGGGCGAAAATAAAGTTGGTTTACGTGCGCGGGGAGATAAAGTCGGTTTACGCGGGCATTGCTTAGTTATTTTAGTGGTTTCCCAAAAACTACTACTGCTGTTGTTTTCTTCTTTCTTTCTTTGGTCTTGGTTTTCGGCTGAGAGGTGTTTAGTAATAATGGTGTTTAAGAAGCAGTGGAATGAGCGGCTTACACGCGTAAAGGAGCAAAGCAAAGCCAAATTGGGTTTTGCTTCTGCTACTGATATTTCTTTACTCCTAATTGGTTCGGGTAGGGTTTAAACGGGTAGGGTATTCTGGCGGGTAGTTTTAAGATCCTAATAGGAAATTTCTATTTTAATAAATATATAGCAACTGTCCAAAGGATCTTCTAGATGAGATAAATTAGGAAGATTTTTATAATGGCTCCATAAATCCTCTAAATGCTTAAATACCTCAAAATAAAATCTTATAAAATCTATTCTCTCCTATTTAGCTCATAACTAATATAATTAAATAATTAATACGGTTTTCAGGATCAGGGGTTTTACAATATATATATATAAATACCTAATATCCTATATAAACCATAGAAGTGTCGCTAAAGGCTGCTGGCCTCCGTCGCAAATGCTGCTGCTGCTGTAGCGAGAACCGCTGCTACTGTGATGGATTTTTGCTGTTGTCGCCAAATCCGTCGCTGCTGTGTCGTTGTTAATGTTGCAGCCGTCGCTACTGCTGTTGCTGTTGCTATTGCTGCTACGACTGTTGTTGCTATTAACTGTTGTTGCTGTTGCTATTGCTGCTGCGGCTGCTGTTGCTATTAACTGATATTGCTGCTGCTGTTACTATTAACTGCTACAGTTGTCGCTATAAACTATCACCAAAGCTCCCTGCTCTCCCTCTTATATATATATATATATATATATATATATATATATATATATATATATATATATATACATATACTTACAATATTAACTAGCTCTTACATATGTAGAATAATAGCTACATAAATATATATAAAATAGATACATAGATCTATGACATCTAATACATAAATATATATATAACAACAATATATATATATATATATATATATATATATATATATATATATATATATATATATATATATACATCACAATAACTAAGAACAATGGAGAAATAGATCTAAAATTAAATTGCACAAACACATGGAGTGTATCACACCCGTATCCTACTAGATCTATGATATGCTTGTGATACGAGTCCACCACACATCCAAACCTACCTCGAAGGACACGAACAAGTCTAATATATCATTTATGAATAATACGAAGAGTCAAATACAAATCTATGAATCCGTGTCAAAATATGACATGTTCAAAGTCCCGTGTCGGAGAAAAACCCCCAAATCAACAATTATCACCAAATTATTGGGATACGACCTACACGTACCCAATTGTTGACACGACACTAGCCCTAAACAAGCAAAAATATGCCAAATCAATCTATAGGACCAATTGACACACACAACAAATGTCAATCTCAAAATTCCTCCAAAATTGATATAAAAAGTACCATAACTTTCTCAATAAGCCTCCTATGAACACAAAACCAAATCCTATGGGTAGCCAATATATATAGGTTGATTTCTCATGGTTAAATCTCAGATTTAGAACCTAAATTAAGAGAAAAAACTGAATTGTACCTATTGAGAGATAGATTTTTAATGAAACCTCCAAATATGATAAAATTGGCCTCCAACTTGTAGATCCTTGCTCCTCTTTGTAGATCCTTGCTTCCTCCTTCTAGATCCTTGCTCTACTAGCCTCCAATGGTGATTTGGGAAAGAAATATGATAAAATTTGGTAGAAAAATGATATAGGAATGAAGGAATTTAGTTGAGGAAAATTCTAGATCTAGTTTTCAAATGAAAAAAGGAGAGAGAAACTTTATCCCCTCTTTTATATAGGCCGGCCCCCTCTACCCCTTCCTCAAGCTACTATATAATATCCATTATACCCCTTGAGGCCTCTCATGAAGAAATAATTAAGGAAAAAAGCTTCTAGTCTAATGGTTTAATTAAATTAATCAACCTCCTAATCAATGGGCTTTCTAATGGGCTCAATTCTAACAATTAATACATGTTGGTCCATGAGTCTAAACTAAACTAGTTAGGTCCACTAACACAAGTCTAAATTAAATAACTAACATCTAACAACAATTAAATAATATAATAAATATTTATTTAATATGCACAATATTTAATTAATTATGAAATTACTAAAATATCCTTTCCTAGAAAATATGGTAGTGACAAAAGCGGACATCTGGAATATAGCTGCTAGAACAACGTCTGATAGTGCTTCCCTCATAGGCGATAAAGTGACTGACCATGCTGACATGGCACTTAAGCGCTGGAAACGCATCTTCGGCGGTATCCTAAAGATAGTTTGAATAAAGGAATCAATATTGAGTAAGATACGATATCATCAATGAAAGACATATTTTATTCAAACTAAAGCAAACTTTCAATAGGTAAGGATATCAAAACTGATATTTGGAAGTATTTTCTAATTGTGATTGAGTATACTCTCAGCCTATATCATATATCCTACAACAGGCACATAGTAGTCCTCTAGGTGAGCGCTACAACGATATTACTCTACTTGCGACTCTAGGACCTGCATGGGTCACCACTAAAAATATGTCATGACAACACTCGGATATTCAGGCATGAGTATGTGGGTACGTTCAGCCTACGCCATAACATCGACGGTAGAACGCTGTCTGGGTCAACTCTACTATCTAAATATCTTAAATAATATATATATATATGTGGTACATGTCAATCATCTCAACTCCAAACGGAGGAACAATATGGTATCTCACAAATGTAACTATACTCAATCATAATGCAACTAAGGAAGATAGAGCATGAATGGAATAACAAAGAAAAGAATCAAGATACAATCCACAAGTCTAAAATAATATACATGCCATGAATCTCAATAAAAGCTTAATACAAGTCCACTAAAATACTACTAAACCTCCTCCTTAACTTAGTATGTAAATATATTACCTAATATCTAGTTCTCTTCAAGACCTTGGTGATAAACTGATAACTTAGCTAACTTACCAATCCATTATACACCTAATATTATTACTTTAGCTTAAAAAACCAACCAAAACACATGGATGCTACTACCCTATCAAGCCTCAACCTATTCTTTTTCTTAGTTGAACAATACCTTAACACCTATACTATAGTTCCACTGATTCTTCCTATCCTTAATAGTCCCTAGAACATCTTGACTGATCTTCACTCACCCCACAACAACACATCAAGTATCCTGCTCACTGAGTTACTACTCCTGCTGGCCTTGGGTACCAATATCAGTGCTCGAGCCCCTCAATCTCATACACATACATGTATCAGTAACCGATACTATATCAGTCATGCTAACTAGTCATAAATACTAACTGACACCCTTAACTGACAAACAGGTAATACAAACCCATCTAGTTGACACACTAACATATAATATACTAACATAATGCTAATAATTAACTCTATCATATATATCTAACCAATACTCTAATACTTGTATACTAATTACTAATGACTAACAGCTATGCTGCAGCTGCTGCTCTAGGCGCTACTGCTCTTGAAGCTAATGCAATGCAGTTGCTGCTGATACTGCATTGCAAGCTGCTGCAGTTGCTGTGTGCTCTTGCTGCTAATGTTATAAAGTTGTTGCGGCAGCTGATACTGCATACTGCACTTGCTGTGTATGCTGCAGTTGCAGCTGCTCCCTGTGTATTTGCTAATGCTACTACAGTTGCACTTGCTGCTCTGTTGCACTTGCTGTGCATGCTTGCTACAACATGTTGTTGCTGATATTGCTACACTCGCTGCAGTTGCTGCTAGCTTCTGCAGATATTGCTGCACTGCTATGCATTCTTGCTGCTGCAGTTGTACTGCACTGCTAAAGCCATTATTCTGTTGCTGATATACTGCTTTTGCTGCAATGCTCCACTCGAGCAGTGCATACAACACTTGCCGCTGTAGTGCTTGCTAGTTGTTGCTGCTACTGCTTGCTGCTGCAGCAAATGTTGCACTGCTAAATGCACTCTTTTGTGCATGCTATACTGCTCGATACACTGCTTTCCTCCCCTACTGATGCACACTAACACTAACTCACTCACACACTTAGACATAGACACACACACACACACACACATACATATATATATATATATATATATATATATATATATATATATATATATATATATATATATATATATATACTAACCAAACACAAACACACACACACATCTAAATATAACTATACACATATACATATATAAATATATCACTAAACATATATATATATATATATATATATATATATATATATATATATATATATATATATATATTAAGACAAATACCTATAGTGCATACTAGGATATCTATGATACTCATTCTAATGAGGTGCCAAACTTTCCATAACCCATAATTACTCATTCCCACAAGTCACATATATATAATTACAACTATTAGAAATCATTACAACACATCATGAAGAGAATTCATGCAATTCTCCCAAAATTGACTCTGTATCACAAGATATCGTGATACGGCCTATACGTATCAATTTGTGGATATGTACCTAGTCCTATAATTCTGATCTAAGTCCAATTATATCTAATTAGTCTCATGACACACAATTGAGGTGTCAAATTTATAATTCTCCCAACCTATACACAAATTACCTCATAGATCTCATAATACAAAGCCAATTAGCCTAGAACTTGTTCCTATAGGTAGTCTTATGCTATGAGGTCATTTCTAATGGGCAAATGCATGATTAAAAAGCTACAATAAAAGAAAAATTTAGGAATTACTAATTGGAAGATGGATTCCCAATAAAAATATAATTGGACACGATCCAGACATAATATCTAGCTCCAAAGCTTTTTTTTTCTTGTGCTCCTTACTTCTTCAAGCTTCAAGACTCTAAGAATGATGAATTGAGAAAGAATTGGTGGTGAATTGTGTAAAAATTTAATGGAGAGAATTTAAGAAATTGGGTATCTAAAATTTGAACACAAAATAAAATACAAATGAGAAGAGAGAGAGAGAGAGAGAGAGAGAGAGAGAGGAGAACACCCCCTTTACTATGGCCGGTACCTTTTGCCCTTCCTCAAGCAATGTCAAAGGTCCAAATTGTTTCCTACATATTGCATTATGAGAAATAATTAAAGATGAATATAATTGAAAGTCTCTAACTAATTATAACTATACTAATCCCTCCTAATTTAATTAGGAGAATGACTAATGGGCTTGGGTCTAAGTTGGGCTAACTATTTGTCATGACAAAATTTAAATAGGTCCATATGTGACAAGTCTAATTTATTGTCTAATCTCTCTAACTAAATAAATAACACAAGCCTCTAACTAAAATACATAATACTAGCCGCAATAATTAAAGCTCAACATAAATAATTATTACAATCATCACATTAATATAAATATTATATTTCTAAAATTAAATACCTATGCCAAATTACCAAACTACCCATAGCTGAAAAAGTGAGGGTGACAGCATCACTCACCGGGGGAGTCGACTTGGGTCCATGAGGATGATATCCGACCTAGATACCCATATTTGTTTGACTCGTAAGGTATATTTGTTTGTATATCTCGTACCCTGATCCTGTCTTGTGCATGTTTGTCTTGTTTTAGGTAATTTGTATCATATGATTGATAATCGTATGGTCTTGCTTATTTTATTACCTGCATGATCTCTAGAGATACCTTGATAGACCCGGTGCCTTGTTGAAATTCCAAGGACAAAAATTTTCTGAGGAGGTAAAAGTTGTGAGACCCGTATCACTATTTTAGTATTATTATATTTTATCGGGTATATGTGTATTATAGTTGTATATTGCTTCCCGTATAATTTATAGATTTTTTTAGCTGCTTTTATATAATTTCTAGAATTGTGAATAGTGTTAGTCACCCTTTGATATATATATAGCCTTTCATGTCTCTCTCCTCCTCATTCTTCTTTATTTTCTTCTCTTTCTTCATTTTCTTCTCCCTCTCCTCTTCTTGTCCGAACCCTATCCCCAGGTGTGAGCTTGCCTTGGGTAGTAGTGGTAGTAGTTTAGTAATGGGTTTACGCAAGTACATTTTGCCAATAAGAAAGAACTTAATATATTGTATTTATTTAGCTTTCTTGTATTTTATTACTCTATATTTTTCTCTAGGAGTTCCTCTACATGTTTAATTCTTGGTATTTTTGGATTTGAGGACTTAGTAGGAGTATATCTGAATTCTAAGTTTTGGGGTGTTCATGAGTTTACTTGGTTTTGATCTATTAAAACTTGATATTTTCAAAAACTAGTAGTTCCATGTTGATAAGCACTTATTTTTCTGCGGTTTTGAACTTTATCTTGCTTGATTCGGACTTGAAATGAGGATTTCATGAAAAAAATAATTTTTTAGACTTGGAGCCTTTCTATGGCTGAAACTTGTTTTTTGGGACGAAAAAGTTCCATGTGCCACGTTTGGTATGAGGTATGGACTTCTCATTCCAAGTCAGCATGCGGCCATCTTATTGGACGTATGACAGAATCTGCACATGCGTTCCTTGGCCAAATACATGGAACTTGAACGATTAAAAAAATTTCTGAGTTCAAAAGATTTTATGCGGCCAAGAGGATAATACGGCTGAGTCATCCAAGTGGCCCGGAGCTATGCGTTCCTCTTTTCTTCGATCACATGACTCAATATAGCCTTGGCACAACTTTCCATAATTTTTGTTTTTTCCTTCTGACTCCCTTTCTTGACCATTCATATCAATCACTTTTCTGACTTTGCATTTATTGTTTGTCACTCACCTTGTCCCGAGGAGTGAACTTTGTATCTTGCATGCAGCCAGCTCTTCCATGCGCCATATCTTACATGCGGCCAGCTCTTCCATGTGACATCTCTTGCATGCGGCAAAGCTTACTCTATACGCCTATGATACTTATGGTAGATTAACTTCTTATGATTTGTTCTCTTATGTTTTAACTATTTTCAATGTTTAGCCTATTCTGTTTAATTGTTATGAATGCAAGATTTCTCTAAATTACTTATAATCCGATGTGTGACAACCTACCAGAATACCAGACTTGCACTAATATTACTGATAATAGCTCGTCGTATCGAGTTAACCTGACATGTACCGATATTCCTGATAGTGGCTTGATGAAGCGCACTCCTGACATATTAGAATTTTCTAAAATAAAATGCTTAAATTGATAAGATAAATTCTCGTGGTTGATTTGCTTTCTCCTATCCTAAGTGTACTTGTCAAGCTACTGTCATGTCCTATCCTACATCATGTCTAAGGCAAATTTTTGAGCACCACGGTCAGGAATTCCTTATAACTTGCTCAGGATAACAACTAGAATAATGTATTAGAAGCATCTAGAGATATTTCTTGGCTACATGCAATTCCGATATCCCAGTGACACCGGATAGATTTGGAGCTCTCCGTCGTGAGAGGCACACTTCTAGCACATCGCCAAGTATTATATTTTTCTATAAATTACTATACCTGATATAATCTATTCTATGTATCCTTATACCTGGATAATCTAGATAGTCTGTAGGGCATGTGGTTGTATGAAATCTTAAACGGCATGTGTTAATAACTAGGATCGTGATAACCCTAGTTAGCTAATGATAGCAAGCTGTAGGGTATAATTGGCCGTGATTTCTTAATTTCTGGTCCAGTCTAATCCTATCTTGATTTATTTAACAACTGATTCAGAGACTATAACCTGAGTACTGATTTCAGATATCCTCATTTAAATACTCTAGAACTTTTAACTGTTATTTTACCTAATATACTTATTTAACTATTTCTTGTATTATTTCTTAATAATATGTCTGCCTGCTGATTTTAGTTTCTAAGTTGGCTTCCTTGTGGTACTTGTTATTTTAGGGTCTGACCCCACTAGTTTTGTATTGTCACGACCCGCACCCGGAATTTGGGCATGAGTCGTGGGTACGTCCAGCCTACGCCACAGCATCGGTGGTAGAATGCTGTCAGGGTCTCAATAATACTAAACATAACTCATAACCTGTCAATGATATCGACTCCATACGGAAGATAATAAAATAAACATCTCTCAACAGCCCATAATGTATACTCAATCACAATAACTATAAGAATATAAATGGCATGATGAAAGATAAGAAGTAATGACACAAGTCAAGCACAATGACTCAAATAGAGATAAACCACAGTCTAGCTGTCCAACATAAATAGTCTCAACAAGTCTCACAATAAACTCAACATAAGTCTCGACATAAACTAAAATGCATAAAATAAATATTGTCTAAATAGCTGCAGGTAGTGTCTCCTCTAATGGAATGGACTCCTCTAAGATCTCTGGTGTGTAGTCTATATCTATACCTGGTCCATAGTGTCTAGGACAGAAGTCCTCAAGATCCTCTGGAAAAAATATCCAGTAAGGATTGGAGCGAAGTACAAGTACTAACAATAGTTCCACATATATTGACAAAAACTATAATATAGTATAAAGAAATATAAGATGGATATAAATACTAGCAATAAGAAATACTGGAGATAACGAAATACTGGAAATAGAAATACTGAAGCATATGTCATCATCAATGGTATACTAGCAATGAACAAAAATACAAGTGCATGCTAGAACAACGAACTAGAATATAAGTGGATACTAGAACAATAACTAGAATATAAGAAAATGCTAGATCAACTAACTAGAAATACATGTAGAGACTATCTAGCTAAGTATGTGAAATATCAGCATATCATGTGATCGGCTTGGGACTGATCAGGCTTGCTATGTATGACTAGCTATGATTCATGTAAGGTCAAGCTAACCATCCGGATAGCTATGATGCAAGCAATAGTTAGGCTAATCATACATAACAGGCTATGAGTCATGTAATGGTCAGGCTGCACCCGACGTGAGGTATGGGGTGAGCTATGTTGCATGTAGAGTTGGGTATGATCATATAATCTACTAATATCTCTCCGTCCCCAGCTAGCACGATGGATTCCAATCACGACTCCTCGTGATCGGTCTCGATGATGCCAACTCGTGTATACATAGTATCAAAATCATGTATACTATACAACTAGAATCATAGAGATGATCAACATAATAAAAACTATCACAGAATGTACTCGCCTGTGATCCTCTGCTGGCAATACCAATGTCCTATTTTTGAGGTCTTGTCTGAATAATCCAACAGTCCTATAGACATCATTTAATAATAGTAATATATCAGTCAATACACTAACACACAATCATAAATATACTGAAATCATAGACTATGCCAGGGGTGATACTGGTCATCTAGTAGGGTCAAGCATACGTCTAATTGCACGGGTGTTATGTCTCAATTGATGTACAAAATTAGACAGTTCATTACTAACACATGTCTAGCCAGTACGTCAGTGTACATAAGGCAGTCAACTCACTAATATTCAGGGTCACAAGGTCAATGTAAATACGGGATATCCATAATTAACACTTATGGTCTCATACAATTATACGGGAAAATACACAGTTAACCTAGGGTCAAACAGTATAAATACATATATAGTCATAACTAGTATTAGCATTTAATTTCCACACACACACACACACTATATATATACATACCAACTTGAATATTATACACATACGCGTACGTATACACATACGAGTTTGGTTTATTTGTATGGTGTCTAAAAATCAATGTCTAACGAAGCTTATCATGACACAACACGCTAAATTCTAACATCATTCACACACACACAAAATTATAAGAGAAAATACTTTGCACCTTAGCCTCGGCGTGTACGTGCACGAGGGGGTATTCAACGTCGAGGTGGTTCAGCGGGCTATCGTTCAGTCATCGAGGAGAATATATATGTCTGCAGTTCAGTCGTGTTGTCGAGGGAAGTCGTCGATTCAGCATTGAGGAAAGGCTGTCAGCGGCTGGGAGGTGCTGCTGTCGTCGAGGAGGGTGGATGGCCGCGGGTGTTCTCAGGCGTTAATGGTGGCGGTGGTGCTAGCGGTTAGGATCGGATCCGATGATGTCAGGCGGGTTGATAGAGGTTGACGGGGTGGCCGGATGAAGGTTCAGGCGGGGTCCGGCGATGATCAGGCGGGTTGGGTCATCAGTCGGGTCGAGGGAATGATGTTCAGCAGGTCACTGTGGTGGTGGTGATATCGATGGAAGAGAACGGGGACAGTCGGGTTCAGCGCTCCGGTGATACAAGAAGAAAGGGGTGGCGGTTCTGCTGTCGGGGTGGTCGAGTTCGCTGAGGGTCCGACGGGTTGGGAGGAAGGGATGAAGGTGTACAGTAGAGGGGGAGGGGTGTCGGCTAGGTTTAGGTTTGGGGTTAATAAAAAATATAAAGAAAAGTTATATATATATATGTAAAGAAGTAGGGTTGGGTGTTGACCTAGGTAGTTGGGCCGGTCAACCACTCCTTGGGATTGGGTTTGGCTTCTTTATGTAGATATTTAAAAGGCTATGATGGTTTGTTTCAAAAATGGATGGCTAAGGTTTGATGAGGGGTTGATGTTGAGTGCTACACACTCCAAAATTATGGAAAAAATTATATGATCGGTCAATAAAAGAAAATGGGGGTTTATTCATGTATTGTGTCCAATGGGGTGTGGACACCTTAATGCACTTTGTATATAAGTCCCCAACAATTAGAAAATTGCACAAGTACAGTTTTTGGATTAAATTGGGTCCTTATATTAATTTAATTAATGTAAATGGTATTCTAAAATTAATTAGAAATATATAGGGCTAGAACTAGGTGGGACACAAGTGTCATGGATGTAGAAGACTCATAATAGAATATTATCATAATTTTGGGTTGCACAAAAAGAGTCGAGATTGTGTCCCCAATTTTGATTGGAACGCACAAAGATGTAAAGTTATATTTATTTAGAATTAAATATAATTGTCTATAATGAATATTGTGTGACTAAAATAAAGCAGAAAAGGGCATAGTTATGAGTTCCACAAGGATCAAAATAGAAGGCTGGCACGTCTAGGACAAGGGTATAAAATTTATTAGAAGACAAAAGCTAGTATAGCGCTCCAATTATCGAAGCAACGATAAGGTACAACAATCAATAAAATCATAGTAATTAAATATAATCCCTAATATTAAAATCCTAAAAATGCTAATTAATGTCCATAGCCCTATAATTTGGTCAGCGGCTCATCTAGTGGATTTCTAGGTACAGTCCACTAACTCATGCAATTAAGGAACACTATAAATAATACATATATATATCATGCAATATATTAACACATTAAATTAAATAAATAAAAAGATAAAAATATCCCTATTCTGGAATGTGGTAGTGACATGTATGACCAAATTTTGGAGCAGGACCACAGGATCTTCCGTACTTCCCACCTCAAGATAGTGAACACCAGGACCACCGAGGACATGAGTGGGTTTCTTCTTCATCACCAACCTGATCTTGTACTTTTACTTTTGAGGTACTTATCCACCGAACACATTTTTAGCTCATGTTTTAGAACTTAATATCTTGCCTATGGGCCTACATATAAAGCATATTCTAAACTATATCTAGAGCTAATCATATAATATTATACTCTTTCTAGTTTTTTATTTTGTAACTAGCTTCATGATCATCTGTGTATGTATAGTTTGGGATGCCTTACTATTATATATTTAGTGATCATATATCTTGTATCTTATTGCTTGCTTGAGATTAAGACACCTAGGACCCTTGATCCAAGAATGACTGTTGGATTATAGAATAAACCTCACATGTATAGATAGTTGTGACCGTATCTCAGAGTATTGAGTACTCTGGTGTACGTAGTTGGCTTTTTTTGCCTTCGCTCTCTAGTATTATGGTTCTGGGGTGTGACAACACCATCCATTATTTACTATCAGATTTATCTATCACGTGACGAGGACGAGCATGACAACAGGTTCATAGAGGATCTTCTTACCAACATCCTCCAGCTACTTCGTATGCAGGTCGCACACAACCATCACAAGATGAGTTCGTAGATGGCTAGGTTTCACTACCATATTTCTAGAATAGGGCTTTATTGTCAATTGCTATATTCATTTTTATTGTATTAATATATTGCTTGATATATACTATATACTTATTATATTATGTTCATTAATGCATGGGTTACTGGACTAGGATCTAAAACCCCACTAGATAAACCCCGACCCCTTTTTAAATTAGTAATTAGTTTAATCCCTCAATGAATGACTAAACTCCTTAATTAATTAGTTCTTCATGACAAGCCATAAAGGGCAAAATAGCTTTATGAATTAGAAAATCTAACCCTAACCCTAGACTATAAAGCAAGAGGGAGCCTCCCTCAAGCCACTCTTCATTCATGAAGAAAACCCTAAAAATAGCCTCAACTAGAAACCCCCTTCCCTTCCTCAAATTTCAGAATTTTTAGCCCTAGATCCCTCAATCTTCCCTCATTCAAGGAGACCTAGAAGCTTGGGCACAAGGAGACTTGGAGAAGGAGCAGCTACATTGAAAATTCATCTCCTAATAGGTAAAAATCTAAAAAAAACTTATTATAATTCTATTTTAATTAATTGTTTGGCCATTAGGAGCCCACCCATTGATTTACGGATGACTCTTTTGGTTTTATGATATTTTCCCATGGTGTCATAGGTGTATTTAGATTTTTGTGATCCAAGGATGCATTTTTCTCTAAATTTTTGTATCATTAATCATGCATATATGTATATGTGTATATTTATGGATTATACATAGAAGTTTAATTGCATTTGGGGAGTTATGTATGAGTAATCATGTGTACCCTATTTTTGGCACACTAGGTGTTTGTTGATATGCCAAGAAGGATGAATACCTATTAATACGACCTAGTTTCTTATGCATTGATAGGTATACTTGTAAATATATATATATATATATATATATATATATTTATATATATACGTAATCACCCGTATTTTTAGAAATTTAAAAATGAATTTTCAAAATTTTTATGAATTTTTATGTAATTATTAACTAAATAAAACCAAGGTATTTTGAAATTAAACAATTTTAAATGATGCTAATCAATAGTAAAATATTATGAAAATATTATTTTTGGGTATAAAATAAAATATTAGACATAGGATAATTTTTCTGGTATTTATTGGACCCCGAAAATATTTTTTAAGACCTAAAAACAAATTAATTATTAAACCAAAATAAACCCTAAAATAAACCCGATTTATTTTCTAACTGAACCAACCCGAACCGGACCGACCTGGTTTAGTCAAACCCAACCCAAACCCTGCGAGTTAGATCGGGTCTGAACCCAACCCGAAACCCGACCCGTTAACCCGTCGAAGCCCGACTGTAGCGATTCTGCTCCGCCGCCCTCCGTCGTAACCCGCCGTCTCTTCCCCTTTGCCTCCCCTCTCCGCCACGATCCCGGCTGCCGCTTTGCCTCCATAATGCCCAGCGCCGACAGCCTCTTCACCTTCACCTTCCCTAAACCCGCCGGCCGACGGCCCGACTTCTCCCCTCTACATATATAAATCTTCACCCACTGCCTCACTACCTTAGCCGCTGCATCGTCGAACGCCACAGTGCCACCGCCACCGTCGTCTTCGCTGCACTCGATCACCGTCCCTTCCAGTGCTGCCTCCAGCCGCCAGCGCCGAGCAGCCGCTGCTCTCCCCGAGTTCCCTTGCGCCTCCCCCGCCGACGAGCTCCGCCATCTTCCCGATCGACGCCACGCTGAACCCAGCCGTGCTCGACGACCAGACCCGAGCTCCGCCTAGCAACAGCAGTAGGCGCCACCGCCTTCCTCCGCCTCCTTCGGCTGCCTCGACGACTCCAGAGCCGTAGCAGCCTGGCCGCCACTAGCTCCGGTCGCCTCCGGTAGCAAACCCTAACCCTAGCAGCCTTGAGGATCGCAGTTTCTGTCTTCTGTGGAGCCCCGTTCAGGTGACCGTTTCTCTCTTCTTGCTGTCCCATTTCCCGTTCCGTCTGTTATGACGTGAACCTTGCGTGACCCTCTCGATACCCGTGCAACCCGCTCGGTGTGTCGCGTCCTGTGGCGATCGCGAACTGCGATCCAAAATCAGGAAAATTAATATCCTATTTTTTCCCGAAACTGAGTGCGCCCCGCCAAACGGGACAACTTGGTCATGTGCGGACTTCACCAAAAGGTGCGCGCCGTTAATACGGACGTGTGGGATTTTGCAAAAATTGATTTAGATGTGCGTGCACACCAGAATCAACACGTATCCGCCGACAACACCCCGTATCGGCCATGTTCCGGAACTCATTGTAACTTCGTGTACGCACGTCATATCAAAACAAAACTTGTGCCATCGGACTCGTAGCAATATGCTGGTCTTGTGACCCAAGTTTGGTTCGATTCTGAGAATGTTGACAAAATTACGTATAGTGGGCCCCACGGCTCCACTTGACGGACGATTTTGTGATCAGCTCATCGAAATCCAAGTCTGAAAATTCTATTGGGTTCGTATCATCGTTCTAGACTTTTTAACACTAAGTTTGACAAATTTGGAGAATATTGTCTCTAACACGTTTTTCGGTGCGAAGCGGGTCATATGTGGACCCCACTTTGACCAGAAACTGTCATTTTTGCCCTTGTGTCCAAATTGGACTCAAGGACATGCATTTCTAGCTATTTGATATTTTTTGAACCTGATGGTGATGTTTATTATAGCTTTTGGAGGAGTATCTGCAGAATCCACCGATACAGGAACAGTTGTTGGTATCCAAACCCTAGGCAAGTGTACCTTGCCAACCTTGCAGTTCTTGTATATATTATTTTCTTGACTTATTTATATCTTGTACATGCTTAACCTAGGACCGTGTGATATTATTTAGCGTCCGATTAATATTTGGGTGTCAACACCGTACGCGGCGTTGTGTAATATCACCTAGAGATGGATATCGAGACCCTTTACATTCTCGTGCTTGCAATATCAAGTACGTCATACCCAGGACACCTGATACTATTCATGAGACAGAATCTTCCTAAAATATTCAAGGTGATTCTGTGTTGGTTACATGATTTGTGACATAGACATTATATTCATAGCTAATATATGACTTGTTGCATTAGTTATGATCTTGCGTGACATGGACATGAGACGTTATGGACATGAGACGTATGATTATATTGGGTAGGGAGAGACACACAGGCTACAGGCTATTTTATATATGTATTTATTATTGTGAGGCCGTAGACTCTATATCAAAGCTAGGCACATTACGTGATATTGTCATGCCCCAGTCCCAAAATATCGAGGGACTAGACACGTGGCAATGGCCAGCAACACACACCGATGGACAAACCCAATTTAATGGATCCATCGGGGCATACTTAAGCTGTAGTACAACAATAAGGTCTACTAATCTCATCCATAGAATAAATACAGCAATATCAATAGAGTGAAATATAAACATCATCAAGTCTCAAGTAAATAAATTGGGGAACAACCCGATAATCAAGTCTGATACAATTGTTCATTAAATAAGAATGTAAATAGCATCACGGAATGAGTATAGAAGAAACTTATACTCAATGACAATCACCTAGTCTTCAGTTCCTAGTTCTGTACCAATGTATGCACCTGTTCCTGCTGCTGCTCCTGCTAATGCTCCTGTACTGTATACCTCTGGCTGGATCTCCTCTGCTAATCCTGGGGACATAATCCGGATCCAGGTCCTCAGGGGACATAGCAAGGTACAAAATAAATCATGCCAAAATAAATATAGTACAGCAATAAATAAAATAATAGGGTAAACTATGTAACCAGCTAAGTGATATGTAAGTTGAGAGCATCACTAAAACTCAGGCTGAAACCACTACAAGCTCTGTGTCGGGGAGCCGGTAGCAGTGATATCACGTAATGGGCCAAGCTCGGGTTTAGAGTCTTGTGCACCACATTAATAAGGGTTTTATATATATATAATCAGCCTGTAGCCTGTGTGTCTCTCCCCACCCAATGTAATCACACGTCTCATGTCCATGACACGCAAGATCATAACTAATGCAGCAAGTCATAATAAAATCTAAGCATATAAAGAATATATCATGAAACATGTATCCTATACAGAATCACCATGAATATCTCAGGAAGATTCTGTCTCATGAATAGTGTCAAGTGTCCTGGGTTATGATGTACTTGATAAGACAAGTACGAGAATGTAAAGGGTCACGATATCCATCTCTAGGTGACGTTACACAACTCTGCGTACGGTGTTCGCACCCGACTATTAATCGGATGCTAAGGAAAGTCACACGGTCCTAGGTTAAGCATGTACAATAATATATAAATAAGTCAACGAAATAAGTAACAAAACTGCAAGGGTGCAAGGTACACTTGCTTGTGGTTCTAGCTCCAACTGTAGCTCTTGTATCAGTAAAAATTGCAGGTACTGCTCCGGTTGCTGAAATAAATATCACCATCAGATTCAAAAAATATCAAATAGCTAAAAATGCCTGTCCTTGAGTCCAATTTGGATACAGGGACAAAGATGACAGTTCTTGGTCAAAGCGGGGTCCACATGTGGGCCGCTTCGCACCAAAAAATATGTCAGAACCAATGGTCTCCAAATTCGTCAAACTCGGTGTCAACAAGTCCAGAATGATGATACGAACCCAACGGAACTTCCAGAATTAGATTTTGATGAGCCGATCATAAAATCGTCCGTCAAGTGGAGCCGTGGGGCACACGATACACGATTTTGTCAACATTCTCAGAATCGAACCAAACTTGGGTCACAGAACCAGCGTATTGCTACGAGTCTGATGGCGCAAGTTCTGTTTCGATCCGACGTGTGTACACAAAGTTACAACGTATTCTAGAACAGGCGGATACGGGGCATTGTCGGCGGATACGCGTTGATTTCGGTGTGCACGCACATCAAAATCATCTTCTGCGAAATCCTGCACGTCCGTATCAACGGCGCGCACCTTTCGGTGAAGACCGCACGCGACCAAATCATCCCATTTGGCGGGACGCACTCAGTTTCGGGGAAAAATAAGGTATTATTTTTTCTATTTTTGGATCGCGGTTCGCGATCGCCACAGGACGCGGTGCACCGAGCGGGTTGCAAGGGCATCGAGAGGGTTACGTAGCCTACGCATCACAACTGACAGAATGGAAAATGGAACAACGAGGAGAGAGAAAAGGGTACCTGAACAGGGCTCCGTGGAAACCGGGATTCTCGTGTCCGCGAGTCGACATGACATTGCGACAGGGCGGAGACGGCAGGGGGCTACGCCGGAGGTGGCTAGGGCACGGCTGGGTGGAGGCAGAACGGGCTCTGGCTCGTCGGCAAGGAGGTTGGGTGTCGGGCACAGCTGCTACGGGGATTCGTCGGCTCCGGGAGGGTGACGGTGAGGAGAGGGCGGCCGGGGCTAGGGCAGCGCAGGGGAGGCTGAGCTCGTGGAGGTTGGAGGCTGGAGGCGGAGGTAGGTGGCTAGGGGTTTAGGGTTCAGGCGGCTGCGGGTCGAGGAGATCGACTGCGGGTCGGGGAGAGGGCGGCAGAGCGGGGCGCTGTGGGTTCTGGGCGGAGGAGAGAGGCGGCTGCGGGGCTGGAGGGTGATGGTGGTGGTGCTGGGCTGGGGGTTCGACGGTGGAGGGGTTAGGGTTCCGACGTCGAGGTGGGGGAGGAAGAGGGGATTAAATAGGGGCGGCCGGAACAGTAAAGGGTTTCGGATTAGGTTTCCGATCGGGTTAACGGGTCCGGGTCAGGTTCAATTCGGATCCGACCCGACCCGTTAAGAGTTTGGTTCGGTCCGGTTCGGTTCTCTATGGTTCGGTTCGGGTTGGTTTGGTTTATTTTGAAATAAATTGGGTTTAATTCTAGGGTTTATTTATAACTTAGTTTTTAGGATTTTAAAAATATTTTTGGGGTCCAATAAATTTCCAGAAAATTATCCTATGTCTAATTTTTTATTTTACACCAGAAAATATTATTTTCATAATATTTTAATATTAATTAACAATATTTAAAAATCATTTAATTACAAATACCTTAGTTTTAATTAGTTAAAAATCCCAAAAAATTACAAAAAATTATAAAAAATCTATTTTAAAAATTCCTAAAAAATCAGGGGGTTTACAATCTACCCCCCTTAAGAGGATTGCGTCCTCGCAATCAAAGAATAACTGGTCAACCGAGATGACACGGTTGAATATATTATTCGAAGCACATCATGATCAAGGAGAATCAAGGTTGAGGGTGTAAGAATAACACATAGGGAAAATTATTTTCCTAAGCATTAAAAGTTATGCAATTTTCCGGATGAAGAAAATCTAGAAAATTACAGTTTAGAAAAACTAGGTTATCACTTATAAAAATATATTAGGTTATCAATTATAAAATATTCTAGGTTATTAATTATAAAACATTCTAGGTTATTGATTATTAGCAAGTTCAAAATTACTAGGTCAAGGCTAAGGTCACGAACCAACAGGCACGAACTAAAGCAATACTAGAAACGAATAACTATGAAAAACTTATGCGCATTAGCTACTCCATGAATCTGCGCGTCCTCCAAGGTCATCGTAAAAACTTGCCCACGTCCTTGCGGTCGATTCCTCTGCTGCTATTGAGCCTGCTGGAAGAGTGCTGCTTGTGGTGCCAAGGATGGCCTCGGCTGATACCCTCCTGGGGCAGGTGGTAGAACTCCTTCAACTCTCGTTTGTAGTATTCCCAATGCTGGATGAACAGGCCTTGGTGCTGGTGATACTTGTCTGTTTAACATTAGTGCTCCCTTTCGATGCTGAGGACAATCCTTGGCTAAGTGTTGGTTGGACGCACAAATTAAGCATAATCCCAATTTACGTCTGCACTCGTTCTCAAAGTGGCCTCTCTTGCGATAATATTGACAGATAGACAGTGCCTGCGGAGATGCTCGGGGTGGCTGGTGCAGATGAGAACTTTTTGCAATTTCTTCCTGTGGTGCTCCGACTGGTGCCGATGTGGCTGGTTGATGAATCACCAATGCTTTCTCTCGACGTTCAGGGCAATCCCTTACCGAATGCTTTTTGGATCCGCAAGATAAATATAGTCCCAATCTGAGTCGGCATTCTTTAGCGAGATGGCCTATCTTGCCACAGTAGTGACAAGTAGGAAGGACTAGTACAAGTGGTGTAGATGCTCTCTGCGGTAGATTTATCTGTGGTTGCTTTGTAATTCTTTCTTTTTGTGCTTGGTCTGGTACTGATGCATATGGCCACTTCTGGCTGAACTCTATCCTTGTGATGCACTCCATGGGTCGTGCTGCAGTAAGAGCGTCCGCGTCTAAGGTAGTTGCAACGGAGCTGATTAACTTCCGTAGCTCAGAGCTAAATCTGTCGATGAACTTCTCCGCTTGGTTTTGTTGAGCTTCTTGATGAACCTTCTGATGGGCTTGCATCATTGCGTAGAATATTCGAAACATTTATTGTTCATCCATAGCCTGCCCTTGTGGGAATACGAGTATTGGTGGAGCAAACTGCGTCGATGGTGGAAGGTCATCTTGCTGGATTCTCGAGGCATGCAGACTTGCTTGACTGCGTTGTTGAGATGATTGACCTTCATCAACTGGTGTCACTTCATCTTCGTGGGTAACCACAACACCTTATGGTGTTCCTGGATGAGTCTCTTTGCCGGCTTGTGGATCCATAATTCTGCAACCAAAATAAACTAGAAGAGGCGCATAGGAATCAAAGCAGGATGCAAGTCAAGAAATAAATTCAGGTCCGATATAGATATCAAGAACGTTTCAAGCAAGTGGATGAGATCCTAAAAACTTATCCTATTGTTATTGCAGGCCTGTTCGGTCCCTAAGTTGAAACTAAAGCAATTTAGTCGTTGACCTGCATGCGCCACCACAAAAACTATGTCACACCCCAGTCCCAAAATATCGAGGGGCTAGATACGTGGCAATGGCCAGCAGCACACACCGATGGACAAATCCAATTTAATGGATCCATCGGGGCATACTTAAGCTATAGTACAATAATAAGGTCTACTAATCTCATCCACAGAATAAATACAATAATATCAATAGAGTGAAATATAAACATCATCAAGTCTCAAGTAAACAAATCGGGGAATAACCCGATAATCAAGTCTGATACAATTATTTATTAAACAAGAATGTAAATAGCATCACAGAATGAGTATAGAAGAAACTTATACTCAGAAAATCTATGACAATCACCTAGTCTTCGGTTCCTGGTTCTGCACCAATGTATGCACCTGTTCCTGCTGCTGCTCCTGCTAATGCTCCTGTACTGTATACCTCTGGCTGGATCTCCTCTGCTAATCCTGGGGACATAATCCGGATCCAGGTCCTCAGGGGACATAATAAGGTATAAAATAAATCATGCCAAAAGAAATACAGTGTAGCAATAAATGAAACAATAGGATAAACTATGTAGCCAGCTAAGTGATATGTAAGTTTAGAGCATCACTAAAACTCAGGCTGAAACCACTACAAGCTCTGTGTCGGGGAGCCGGTAGCAGTGATATCACATAATGGGCCAAGCTCGGGTTTAAAGTCTTGAGCACCGCATTAATAAGGGTTTTATATATATAATCAGCCAGTAGCCTGTGTGTCTCTTCCCACCCAATGTAATCACACGTCTCATGTCCATGACACGCAAGATCATAACTAATGCAGCAAGTCATAATAAAATCTAAGCATATAAAGAATATGTCATAAAACATGTATCCTATACAGAATCACCATAAATATCTCAGGAAGATTCTGTCTCATGAATAGTGTCAAGTGTCCTGGGTTATGATTTACTTGATAAAATAAGTACAAGAATGTAAAGGGTCACGATATTCATCTCTAGGTGACGTTACACAACTCCGCGTACGGTGTTGGCACCCGACTATTAATCGGACGCTAAGTAAAGTCACACGGTCCTAGGTTAAGCATGTACAATAATATATAAATAAGTCAAGGAAATAAGTAACAAAACTGTAAGGGTGGCAAGGTACACTTGCTTGTGGTTCTGACTCCAACTGTAGCTCTGGTCTCAGTGGGAATTGCAGGTACTGCTCCGGTTGCTGAAATAAACATCACCATCAGATTCAAAAAATATCAAATAGCTAGAAACGCCTGTCCTTGAGTCCAATTTGGACACAGAAATAAAAATGATAGTTCCTGGTCAAAGCGGGGTCCACATGTGGGCCGCTTCGCACCAAAAAATGTGTCAGAACCAATGGTCTCCAAATTCGTCAAACTCAGTGTCAATAAGTCCATAACGATGATACGAACCCAACGAAACTTCCAAAATTGGATTCTGATGAGCCGATCACAAAATCGTCCGTCAAGTGGAGACGTAGGGCCCACGATACGCGATTTTGTCAACGTTCTCAGAATCGAACCAAACTTGGGTCACAGAACCAGCGTATTGCTACGAGTCCGATGGCGCAAGTTTTGTTTCGATCCGACGTGTGTACACAAAGTTACAACATGCTCCAGAACAGACGGATACGGGGCGTTGTCGGCGGATACGCGTTGATTTCAGTGTGCACGCACATCCAAATCAACTTCTGCGAAATCCCGCACATCCATATCAACGGCGCGCACCTTTCGGTAAAGACCGCACGTGACCAAGTCGTCCCGTTTGGCGGGGCGCACTCAGTTCCGGGGGAGAATGGGGTATTATTTTTCCTATTTTTGGATCGCGGTTCGCGATCGCCACAGGGCGCGACGTACCGAGCGGGTTACACGGGCATCGAGAGGGCTACGCAGCCTACGCATCACAACTGACAGAACAGAAAATGGGGCAACGAGAAGAGAGAAAAGGGTACCTGAATAGGGCTCCGTGGAAACCGGGATTCTCGTGTCCGCGAGTCGACAGGACACTGCGACACGGCAGAGACCGCCGGGGGCTTCATAGGAGACGGCTAGGGCACGGCTGGGTGGAGGTGGAGCTGGCTCTGGCTCGTCGGCAAGGCGGTTGGGTGTCGGGCACGGCTGCTACGGGGGTTCGTCGGCTCCGGGAGGCTGACGGTGAGGAGAGGGCAGCCGGGGCTAGGGCAGCGCAGGGGTGGCTGAGATCGTGGAGGCTGGAGGCGGAGGTAGGTGGCTAGGGGTTTAGGGTTCAGGCGGCTGCGGGTCGAGGAGATCGACTGCGGGTCGGGGAGAGGGCGGCGGAGCGGGGTGCTATGGGTTCTGGGCGGAGGAGAGAGGCGGCTGCGAGGCTGGAGGGTGATGGTGGTGGTGCTGGGCTGGGGGTTCGACGGTAGAGGGGTTAGGGTTCCGGCGTCGAGGCGGGGGAGGAAGAGGGGATTAAATAGGGGCGGCCGGAACAGTAAAGGGTTTCGAATTAGGTTTCCGATCGGGTTAACGGGTCCGGGTCGGGTTCAATTCGGATCCGACCCGTTAAGAGTTGGGTTCAGTCTGGTTCGGTTCTCTAAGGTTCGGTTTGGGTTGGTTTGGTTTATTTTGAAATAAATCGAATTTAATTCTAGGGTTTATTTATAACTTAGTTTTTAGGATTTTAAAAATATTTTCAGGGTCCAATAAATTCCCAGAAAATTACCCTATATCTAATTTTTTATTTACACCAGAAAATATTATTTTCATAATATTTTAATATTAATTAACAATATTTAAAAATCATTTAATTACAAATACCTTAGTTTTAATTAGTTAAAAATCCCAAAAAATTACAGAAAATTATGAAAAATATATTTTAAAAATTCCTGAAAAATCAGGGGGTTTACAGATATTACTGCTACCGGCTCCCCAACACAGAGCTTGTAGTGGTCTCAGCTTGAGTTCTAGTGATGCTCTCATCTTGCATTTCACTTAGATGGTTACATAGCTACCTTATTTATTTTATTTAGGCTTGTATTATTTTATACCTTGCTATGTTCCCTGAGGACCTGGATTTCGGATGATGTCCCCAGGTTTAGCAGAGTATTTCTATCCCGAGGTATACGGGACAAGAGCAGAAGCAGGAGATGACACAGGAGCTAAACCGATCCCCGAGGACTAGGTGATGGCTGAAGACTTTTCTTGAGTATCTGTTATTCATACTCAGTATTTTCTTTATTTAGACTCTTTTGTTTCTGGTCTGTTAAACCAGTGTATCAGATTTATATCGGGTTGTTCCCTGATTTATTTAATTGAGACTTGTTGTTGGTTTTCATTTCGTTATTCTATTGATTATATTTATCTTCCATGGATGAGATTAGTTTATGGCATATTTAGTAGATTTTATTTTGTGTTACATCTTAAGTACGTCCTGATGGATCCATTAAATTGGGTTTGTCCATCGGTGTGTGCTGCTGGCCATTGCCACGTGTCTAGTCTCTCAATATTTTGGGACTGAGACGTGACATAGTTTTTGTGGTGGCCCATGCAGGTCCACGACTAAATTATTCAGTTTCAACTTAGGGATCGAGCAAGCCTGCAATAAGGATAGGATAACTTATAGGATCTCATCCATTTATTGAATCATTTTTTATCTTTATATCGAATTCGAACTAATTGCTTGATTTGTATCCTGCTTTGATTCCTCTGTGTATTCTCATAGTTTATTTTTAATACAGAGTAATGGATTCAAGAATCGGTGATGAGAATCCCTTAGGTACACCACACGATACTGTGGTTACCTATGAAGATGGAGTGACACCAGATAATAGAGGACAATCCTCTCAAAGCGATCAAGCTGGCCAGCATAATTCAAGGTTCCGGCGTGATGACATCCCACCTCCGCCACAGTTCACTCCCCCAATGCCTATTTTTCCACCAGGACAAGCCATGGACGGGCAGCAAATGTTTTAAATATTTTATGCTATGATACAAGCCCAACAGCAGGTTCAACAAGAGGCTCAGCGTCATGAGACAGAGTATTTGAGAACCAGCCTAATAACCGTATTGGAGTAGGCGAACCCACCAGCTAGGCGACCAGCGACGGGATCTATCACTGATTTCCGTCAGCTCAAGCCCCGTACCTTTTCTGGCAAGGAGGGGCCAACTGAAGTTCACGAGTGGCTCACGAACACACAATACTAGTTGGAAGCAGCTAAACTTTCGAGGGAGAGATGGATGACTGCTGTCAGGATGCAATTGACTGACAATGCGCACCATTGGTGGCTATCAGAAGAGAGGAGGCTCGGACATGACCGAGTTACTTGGGAAGAGTTCTCCAGACTCTTCCAGGAGAGATATATCTCAGCTGTTGCTCGGTCGGAACTCCAAGACAAGTTCAACCACCTTATTTAAAGCAATATGTCGGTATAAGAGTACAATGCTGAGTTCATTCGACTAAGTCGCTTCACCCCTTCTCTAATTCCTACAGAAGAAGAGAAGGCAGAGAAGTTCTTCGACGGACTTAGGTTTAGCTCCAGAGGTTGATCGGATCTGTTGCACCTACATCATATACTGACATCCTTGCTGCAGCACGATGCATGGAGCGTGTCACTAGGAGGGAGTCAAGTCTGAAGCGGCCATTCACATCAGCACCATCCAGAGCATCACAGGGGGAGTCTGCAAATCGATCCCAGAGGAATCTACCTCAGAGAGCAGCACCAAGATCCCTATCCCTTCCTACTTGTCACTACTGTGGCAAGGTAGGTCATATCGAGAGAAAGTATAGACGTAAGTTGGGACTATGTCTGATTTATGGATCCAACCAGCATCCAGCCAAGGACTACTCTGAGTGCCAAGAGGGAGCACCAAATCGACCAGCTTTACCAGTACCAAGGCCAGCTTATCCAGTATTAGGAGCACCACAGACAGGAGTTGGAGGAGTCAGACCACCAGCTCCAGGAGGATATCAGCAGAGACCACCATTGGCACCACAGGCAGCACTATTCCAGCAGGCTCATCAGCAGAGGGGTCCAGCCCAAGGATAAGGACAAGCATTTGCATTGGCTATTGAGGAGGAAGCTACTGCAGGAGAGGTTATAGCAGGTACTATATTAGTAGCTTCATTACCTGCTGTAACTTTATTTGATTCTGGAGTATCGCATTCATTCATAGCTGCTAGCTTCGTAGCCACACATAGAGTAGCTATCGCACCTCTTCCGAAGACTAAGAGAATTCTTACGGGAGGTAAAATTATCACAGTTAGTGATATCTTTAGATCTTGTTCGGTAGTAGTCTGCGGTAGAGAGATACAAGCTCAATTTTTGATCTTTTTCATATCGGATTATGATGTTGTACTTGGTATGGATTGGTTAAGTCAGTACCATGCGACTCTTGATTGCTGGCTTGGAAAGATTATATTTAGACCGCCTGGTCATTCAGAGTTTGAGTTTCTTCGGGGAGCTATAGAGCAAGGTGTTCAGCCTACTCTTAGGGTACTATCTGTAGAAGGGGAGTCAGGTTATCCAAGAGTTATATCAGAGTTTGTGGATGTATTTCCTGATAATCTTCTAGGTTTACCACCTAATCAGGAAATAGAATTCACAATAGACTTGACTCCAGGAGCAGAGCCTATCACTTTATCAGTGTACCGGCTAGCACCTAAGGAGTTGGTAGAATTGAAGGAGCAAGTTGATGATCTTCTGAAGAAGGGTTTTATTCGGCCCAGTGTTTCACATTGGGAAGAACCCATACTATTTGTACCGAAGAAGGATGGAACAGTACGCCTGTGTATTTACTACAGGGCACTGAACGCTGTGACCATTAAGAACCGGTATCCCTTGCCACATATTGATGACTTATTCGTTCAATTGAGTGGTGCTAAGGTATTCTCAAAGATTGACCTTAGATCTGGTTATAACCAGATTAGAGTGAGGAAGGAGGATATACCAAAGACAGCCTTCAGGACCAAGTATGGATACTATGAGTTCTTAGTTATGCCGTTTGGTTTAACCAACGCGCCAGCTGCGTTCATGAGTTTGATGAACAGAGTTTTTTATCAGTACTTGGATAAATTTGTGGTTGTATTTATTGATGATATTCTAGTATATTCTAAGAGCCAGGAAGAGCATGAGGAATATTTCAGAATTGTGATAGAGACGCTGAGGTAGGAGAAGTTGTATGCCAAACTCAGTAAATGTGAGTTTTGTATGAATAAGGTGCCTTTCTTGGGACATATCATCTCAGGGGAAGGACTTTCAGTTGATCCAGAGAAGGTCGCTGCAATAGAAACTTGGCCTACTCCTACATCAGTTGCAGAAGTGAGAAGTTTTCTCGGACTTGCTGGATATCACCGGAGGTTCGTAGAAAATTTCTCAAGGATTGTGGAGCCTACGACACGGTTGACGCATAAGGACCAGGAGTTTGCATGGACGGAGGATTGTCAGAAGGCCTTTGAAGAATTGAAGAGGCGATTAACAACAGCACCGGTCTTGACTCTTCCTTCAGGGTCAGGAGGTTTTGTTGTGTATAGTGATGTGTCAGGTAGTGGACTAGGATGTGTTTTGAGGCAACATGACAAAGTTATTGCCTATGCATCGAGACAGCTGAAGGTCCATGAAAAGAACTACCCAACGCACGATCTTGAGCTAGTTATAGTAATATTTGCACTGAAGATATGGAGGCACTATGTTTATGGAGAGAAGGTAGTAATCTTTACTGATCACAAGAGTCTGAAGTATGTATATACTCAGAAGGAGCTCAACATGAGACAGAGACATTGGTTTGAGTTGATGGTCGACTTTGATATAGATCTGCAGTACCACCCGGGTAAGATGAATGTCGTAGCAGATGCACTCAGCAAAAAGTCCACGGCTTATTTCTTGACGATGCAACCCCAGCTATTGAAGGATCTATAGGAGCTCCAGATAGAGATTATTTTACCAAGACAAAGTGGCATGTTGGCAAATCTTGAAGTTAAGTCGTCACTGGAGGAGAGGATTAAAGAGGCATTGTCCACGGATGCTAGATTTTGAAGACTTAAAGAGAAGACAGAAGCAGGCATACAGACGGAACTTTGCATACATGAGGACGGGACATTAAGGTGCGGAAATCGCCTATATATTTCGAATGAAGAATTGAGACATGAGTTGATGACTTAAGCACATAGCTTCATGTACTCTATTTATCCAGGAGGAACAAAGATGTACCGAGATTTGAGGCAGTACTATTGATGACATGGAATAAAGAGAGAGATTGCATGGTTTGTGGCAAAATATTTAGTCTGCCAGCAAGTAAAAGCCGAGCATCAAAGAACTGCTAGTATGTTGCAGCCGCTTTCCATACACGAATGGAAGTGAAAACATATCACTATGGATTTCGTTACAGGATTTCCAAGAAGTCCCAGTGGAAAAGATGCAGTATTGTCACTACCATATTTTTTAGGAAAGGATATTTTAGTCATTTGATAATTAATTAAATATTATGCATGTTAAATTTTATTTGTTGTATTATTTATTTATTATTAGCATGTTAGATTTATTTTTGGACTTGTGTTAGTGGACCAACTAGTTTAGTTTAGACTCATGGACCACCATTTAATTCTAGTTAGAATTGAGCCCAATAATTAGAAGCCCAATTATTAGGAGGATGATTAATTATGTTAAACCCATTAGACTAGAAGCTTTTCTCCTTAATTAATTTTTTCATGAGTGGCCCCAAGGAATATTTTAGACTTTACATAGTAGCTTGAGGGAGGGGGCAAGTGAGGCCTATATAAATGGGATAAAAACTTTCTCTCTCTTCATTTTTTATTCTAAATCTAGATCTAGAAAATTTCCTCAACCAAATCCCTACCAAATTTCTACCCAATTATTTTCTAAATCACCATTAGAGGCTATTAGAGTAAGAATCTACAAGAAGAAAGCATAGATCTACAAAAAGGAGCAAGAATCTACAAGTTGGAGGCCAATTTTACCAATTTTGGAGGTTTCATTGGAAATCCATCTCCCAATAGGTATAATTCAGTTTTTCTTCTTAATTTAGGTTCTAAATCTGAGATTTAACCATGAAAAATCAACCCATATGCATAGACTACCCATAGGTTTTGATTTTGTGTTCATAGGAGGCCTATTGAGAAAGTTATGGTACTTTTTGTGTCAATTTTTAGAGAATTCCGAAATTGATATTTGTTGTGTGTGTCAATTGGTCCTATAGATCAATTTGGTATATGCTTGTGTGTTTGGGGCTAGTGTCGTGTCCAAAATTGGGTACGTGTAGGTTGTATCCCATCAATTTGGTGATACGTGTTAATTTGGAGATTTTTTCTCCGACACGGGACTTTGAGCATGTCACATTTTGACACGGACACGTAGATTTATATTTGACTCTTCGTATTGTTTATAAATATATATGACTTGTTCGTGTCCTTCGGGGTACGTTTGGATGTGTGGTGGACTCGTGTCGCATACGTATCCTAAATCTAGTGGAATACTGGGTGATACGGTCCATGTATGTGCAATTTAATTGTAGATCTAATTCTTTTATGTTCTTATTTCATAGAGAAGTGTAATTATATATATATATATATATATATATATATATATATATATATATATATATATATATATATATATATATAATTGTGTATATATATTTATGTAATATTGTGTCTTAGATCTATGTACCTATGCATATACTATATGTGTATATTTATTATGTAGCTATTTTTCTACATGTAGATATATATTTATTAGTGGTAGTATATATATATATATATATATATATATATATATATATATATATATATATATATATATATATATAATATAGTAGATATATTTATATGTGGATATATATATAGTTATATTATATATTTTTATGTATTTATATAGTGTATGATTTTATATACGTATACATATATGTATAGTTATATATACATATTAATATATATGTGTGTGTATGTTACTATGTGGTATTTTATACAATTTACTATGTATAAGTGTATGTATAGTTATATATATAGTTTTATATATATATTGTATAAATATATATTGTGGGTTATATATATGTATTTAAATATATATTGTATAAATATATATTATGGGTTATATATATGTATTTAAATATATATTATATATATTTATATGTTCCTAATTGCTATTTGTATTATACTATATATGTATATATTTAGTTGTAGCACATAATATTATTGAGTAAGTTAGTATATTTTAGTTATCAATGGTTATGAGTATCTTTTATATATTATATATTTTTAGGTATGTATGTACGTATATATGTATTAATAGTTAGTGTATAGTTGGTAGTTAGTATTTATTCTATTAGTACATACTAGAGTTATATTGGATTGATATATGTAATTATTGTTGGATAGTTAGTACATACATGAAGTTTTGGCAATTACCTTGAGATACCAAGGTAAGTATCAAGATATACCAAGGTATGAGTAGTAGGTATTGGCATAGTAATATGATAGTTGTAAACTAATTATGGGTTGGTATTAAGGTGACTAAAATAAGGTATATAGTATGGTATAAATACTAAATACATGGTAGTTTATAGTTATAGTTGGATAGTTAATATATATATATACTAGAGTGACATTACCTTGAGATACCAAGGTAAATGCTAAGGTATTAAGGATATCCAAGGTATTGGATTTGGGTATCAAGATAGAGGTTTACTATTGCGATACCAAGTTGGTTCAAAACCATGATAATTATTTAGCATTTGTAATTATGATTTATATATTTAATATTGCTTTATTATATATATGTGATATTTACCTATTGTTTGCGTATCCTGAGATACGGTATCTTAGTATCCTAAGTTGTAGCTTGTATGGCCTAGATTCATAGTGTGTGAGCCCAATATCTTTGAGTTAGACTTATACAACCTAGAAATAGGTAGTTGACCAAAGTTTGACTATAGTTTGACCGGTTTGACTTAGAGTTGATCTAGTTTAACTTTTGACTTAGAATTGACTTGTCGACCTAGAAGTTGAGTAGTTTAACTTATTTTCTTTCCAGAACCTTATATTAATACAATATTTCATATATAGGTTTGTGTGACACCAGTTCGGACAGTTTGACATTCATTGCTCTGGACCGCAGGCGAGTACATTTTTCTGATTGTTTTCAATTCATAATATTGTATATATACATGTTCTAGAATTATATACATTAATTTTTGACACAGTGATTTCACGGACTGTTGCTTTATGGATCCCGTCAGAAGGTGTTATCCCCTACCGTGTACAACGGGTACCCAGTCACATGTATTTTATCGTGTGCATCGGATATTGACTTTCATGTGCTTCTTATGCATCCATTATTTCGTGTGCTAGTGTGACTATATCGTGATCATGTACGTAACATGTCATGATTGGATCCATGAGTATTGGTTGGGGAGGGAGAGTAGGAGTTGGTTATGTGATCAAAGCCCTCTTGATCTTATGTGCATGTCGATTATACATCACGTATAATGGAGTTACCTTTATACCTCATGTGCAACCTAAGCCGATCACATAACGAACTTGCACTCTAAATCACATAGCTAGTATTCTTGTTTTCTACTTGCAGTTTATTTCCCGTATTTACTTTTCAGTTCTTATTGTGCTTATTGCCTATTTTTCCTGTATTGTACATTCTTATTACTTATGCATCTTGTATCCTTTTTCTATTGCTTGTTATATATGCTCGATTATGTTATTGGAACTGCTTTCAGAGGTATGTACTTCGCTCCATTCCTGACTGGAAAATATTTTTCAGAGGATCCGAGAGATTGGTATCCGACATACTATGGACTTCTACTTATAGATGGTGCAGACTTGGATCCACTAGTTCTGGAGTGATTGTCGGAAGGTTTATTCGGATCATTAGTTTTCATAGTTAGTCTCTTTAGCATTTTGGTACCGGATTTATTTTCGGCATAGAGTATGAGATTGGATATTGTTTCTATTATTGTTTATATATATTAAATGGATAGTTATGTTAGACTTCCTTGATATTTTCTCGTGCTTTAGAATGTGATTGAGTTTTGTGTTGAGATTTTATTGGCAGACTTCATATTATTGTGAGATTTTAGATAGTATAGTAGACCAAGACAGCGTTCTACCGCCGATTCTACGGCGTAGGCTGGGCGTTGTTTCCGACTTGCATCCCTACATCGGGTGCGGTTCGTGACACGTATGGGTTATCGTGGATCGACTCACTAAATTGGCACACTTTTTGCCATTTAGAGTTGGACAGTCCACGGAAGTACTAGCCGATATGTATATACGATAAATCGTAAGATTACATGGAGTACCGGTTAGTATTGTGTCAGATCGTGACTCAAGATTTACATCTCATTTTTGGTGAAGCATGCAAGAGAGTCTTGGCACCTGACTCAAGTTCAACACTGCTTACCATCCTCAGACAAATGGCCAATCAGAGCGCACGATTCAGATATTGAAAAATATGTTGCGATCATGTATGTTAGACTTTGGAGGGTCTTGGGAAGATTATTTGCACTTGGTAGAATTCTCTTATAATAACAGCTACCAGGCAAGCATCCAGATGGCACCATTCGAAGCTTTATACGGTAGAAAGTGCAGATCACCGATATGCTGGAGTGACGTTGGCGAGCGTCAAATACTGGGTCCAGAGTTGGTAATGCAGACCATTGAGAAGGTGAAACAAATTAGAATCATCTTCGTGCAGCTCAGGACAGACAGAAATATTGGGCTGATACACACAGACGTCCCCTGGAGTTCAAAGAAGGAGAGCACGTATTCTTGAGGATTTTACCTACTCGAGGTACTATTCGATTTGGGAGCAGAGGCAAGTTGAACGCATTGGTGAGGTGGCGTATCATCTTGTATTACCTCCATCTTTAGAGGGAGTGCATGATGTATTCTATGTCTCACAGCTGAGAAGGTACGTGACTGACCCAAGTCACGTAGTCGATCATTCTGAGATCACAGTGGGCCCTAGCTTGAGATATGAAGAACAACCAGTTGGCATACTCGATATCGGTAAGAAGACATTGCGAGGTCAGATGATTAGACTGGTTCATGTAGCTTGGAAACATCACCCTCCTGGCGAATCTACCTGGGAACGAGAGGATATCATGCGCCAGCGTTATCCTCACCTATTCGCAGATGAAGGTATAACCTAAGCATTTCTTGTAGTTTCCATGGTTTCAATTTTCTTTAGTAGTTTATTCTTTGATTATGAGGACGCAATCCTCTTAAGGGGGGTAGATTGTAATCATCCGTACTTTTAGAAATTTAAAAATGAATTTTTAAAAATTTTATAAATTTTTATGTAATTATTAAATAAATAAAACCAAGATATTTTGAAATTAAATAATTTTAAATGATGCTAATCAATATTAAAATATTATGAAAATATTATTTTTGGTGTAAAATAAAATATTAGACATAGGGTAATTTTTTTGGTATTTATTAGACCCCGAAAACATTTTCTAAGACCTAAAAACTAATTAATTATTAAACCAAAATAAATCAGATTTATTTCCTAACTGAACCAACCCGAACCGGACCGACCCTGTTTAGTCAAACCCAACCCAAACCCTGCGTGTCGGATCGGGTCTGAACCCGACCCGAAACTCGACCTGTTAACCCGTCGAAGCCCGACTGTGGCGATTCTGCTCCGTCGCCCGCCGCCCTCCATCATAACCCGCCGTCTCTTCCCTTTCGCCTCCTCTCTCCACCGCGATCCTGGCTGCCTCTTCGCCTCCGCAACGCCCAGCGCAACCTGCCTCTTCACCTTCCCTAAACCCGTCGGCCGACGGCCCGACTTCTTCGCGCTACCTATATAAACCTTCACCCACCGCCTCACCACCTTAGCCGCTGCCTCGTCGAACCCCACAGTGCCACCACCACCGTAGTCTTCGCTGCACCCGGTCACCATCCCTTCCAGTGCCGCCTCCAGCCGCCAGCGCCGAGTAGCCGCTGCTCTCCCCGAGTTCCCCTGCGCCTCCTCGCCGACGAGCTCCGCCATCTTCCCGATCGACGCCTCACTGAACCCAGCTGTGCTCGACGACCAGCCCCCGAGCTCCGCCAAGCAAAAGCAGTAGCCGCCACCGCCTTCCTTTGTCTCCTCCGGCCGCCTCGACGACTCCAGATCCGTAGCAGCCCGGCCGCCACCAGCTCCGGCCGCCTCCGGCAACAAACCCTAACCCTAGCCGCCTTGAGGATCGCAGTTTCTGTCTTTTACGGAGCCCCATTCAGGTGACAGTTTCTCTCTCCTCGCTGCCCCATTTCTCGTTTCGTCTGTTGTGACGCGAACCCTGCGTGACCCTCTCAATACCCGTGCAACCCGCTCGGTGTGTCGCGTCCTGTGGCGATCGTGAACTGCAATCCAAAATCAGGAAAATTAATACCCTATTTTTCCCCGAAACTAAGTGCGCCCCGCCAAACGGGATGACTTGGTCGTGTGCGAACTTTTCCGAAAGGTGCGCGCCGTCAATACGGACGTGTAGGATTTCGCGAAAGTTGATTTGGATGTGCGTGCACACCGAAATCAACGTGTATCCGCCGACAATGCCCCATATCGACCCTGTTCTGGAACTCATTGTAACTTTGTGTACGCACATTATATCGAAATAAAACTTGCGCCATTGGACTCATAGCAATACCCTGGTCCTGTAATCCAAGTTTGGTTCGATTCTGAGAACGTTGACAAAATCGCGTATAGTGGGCCCTACTACTCCACTTGATGGGCGATTTTGTGATCGACTCATCGGAATCCAATTCTGGAAATTCTGTTGGGTTCGTATCATCGTTCTAGACTTGTTGACACTAAGTTTGACGAATTTGGAGAACAATTTCTCTGACATATTTTTCGGTGCGAAGTGGGTCATATGTGGACCCCGCTTTGACCAGAAACTGTTATTTTTGCCCTTGTGTCCAAATTGGACTCAAGGATAGGCATTTCTAGCTATTTGATATTTTCTAAACCTGATGGTGATGTTTATTACAGCTTTTGGAGGAGTATCTACAGAATCCATCGATACAGGAATAGTTATTGGTATCCAAACCCCAGGCAAGTGTACCTTACCAACCTTACAGTTCTTATACATATTATTTTCTTGACTTATTTATATCTTGTACATGCTTAACCTAGGACCGTGTGATATTACTTAGCATCCGATTAATATTCGGGTGTCAACACCGTACGTGGCATTATGTAATGTCACCTAGAGATGGATATCGAGACCCTTTACATTCTCGTGCTTGCAATATCAAGTACGTCATACCCAGCACACCTGACACTATTTATGAGACAGAATCTTCCTAAAATATTCAAGGTGATTTTGTGTAGGTTACATGATTTGTGACATAGATATTATATTCATAGCTATTATATGACTTATTGCATTAGTTATGATCTTGCGTGACATGGACATGAGACGTTGTGGACATAAGACATGTGATTACATTGGGTGGGGAGAGACACACAGGCTACAGGCTATTTTATATATGTATTTATTATTGTGAGGCCGTAGACTCTACATCAGAGCTAGGCACATTACGTGATTTTACTGCTACCGGCTCCCCGACACAGAGCTTGTAGTGGTCTCAGCCTGAGTTCTAGTGATGCTCTCATCTTGCATTTCACTTAGATGGTTACTTAGTTACCCTATTTATTTTATTTACTATTGTACTATATTTATTTTGGCTTATATTATTTTGTACCTTGATATGTCCCCTGAGGACCTGGATTCCGGATGATGTTCCCAGGTTTAGTGGAGGATTTCTATCCCGAGGTATACGGGACATGAGCAGGAGCTGACATAGGAGCTGAACCGATCCCCGAGGACGAGGTGATGCTGAAGACTTTTTTTGAGTATCTGTTATTCATACTCAGTATTTGCTTTATTTAGACTCTTTTTTTTCTGGTCTGTTGAACCAGTGTATCAGACTTAAATCGGGTTGTTCCACGATTTATTTTATTGAGACTTGTTGTTGGTTTTCATTTTATTATTCTGTTGATTATATTTATCTTCCATCGATGAGATTAGTTTATGGCATGTTTAGTAGATTTTATTTTGTGTTACAGCTTAAGTACGTCTTGATGGATCCATTAAATTGGTTTTGTCCATCGGTGTGTGCTGCTGGCCATTGCCACGTGTCTAGTCCCTCGATATTTTGGGACTGGAGCATGACATATATATATATATATATATATATATATATATATATATATATATATATATATATATATATATATATATATATATATACGTATTATTTTATATTTGTGTATCTATGAGTAGTTTTACAGTCGGGTTCTTCACTGTTACTGTGCATAAGGTCGAGTTCACTATGTATCAGCTTCATTGAGTGAGCAGTTGGTTACCTGTCTGGTTAGAGTATCAGTCAAGCAAGGTATGGTGTGTATTGTGTGCTATATATATACCTAGTGAGTGAGAGTGAGTGGTATACAACTTGAGGGCATTAGTGAGAAGTTGAGTTCCTGAGTTCAGTTGGTATAATTTATGAGTATCAGAGTGTCTCAGTGAGTGTGCGAGTGTCTCAGTGAGTATCAGAGTGTCTCAGTGAGTGTGTGAGGGTCTCAGTAAGTGAGGTATGTGTGTATGTCGATCGAGTTTCAGTGAGATGAGTTCAGTATCAGTAGAGTATAGGTGAGTTAATGAGTGATATGCGAGTGTATAAGTTCAGTGTTTATGTGTCTAGTGAGTGAGTTCAATAAGTTGCAATAAAGTTATAGATACATGTGTGTGTATGTTGTGTATTTAAGCTTGTTGTGTCATTCCAGAGCAAGCGTGTTATGTGAGGTATGCACATGCGACAGTGGTGCTCTATTGTGTATCAGTTTAGAGTGGTAGACTGATACTTTTTGTCAGTAAGGGAATTGTGAAGTTTTTGTATTCAGTGAAGGGAGTACTTGTATGTGTGTGAGTGATGGTGGTGTGAGGGAGTGCCAAATAGAGGTGTTGATGTGTGCCCATTAGTTGTGTGTGCCTATGGGTATGTGTTAGATTATGTCCTCATGTGTGTGAGAGATAAATTGTGTATCTGTGAGGGTGACTGTGTTAGTATGGTTGTGAGTGTGGTGGTGTATAGAGTTGTGTGTATGTGTTTCTTTGAGACTTAGTGTCAAAAAAATTTACTAGGATGTGTTGCTTCTGTAGTAACAGCCTTGTGTTATAGTTGGTTGCACAAGTAGAGATATAGGGCGAGTACAAGTAGACTAATACACGATATCAGTGAAAATGGGACTGATGTGGTGTGTACACATACTAATATGCCAGTGAGTAATTGGTGGTAACAGGAATGGGGTATCTCATGTGCACTTGGTGTGGGGACTAATATTTAAGTATTTGTCCAGTATCAGAGGGCTGGCAATAGATATAGGAGTGAGGGTCATAGCAAGCATTGCTGGGTTACACACAATGTGCAATAGGAAGAGGACTGCATAGCAGACAATGGAGATTTTGAAGTAACTGCAAATAAGGAATTTTGTGGGGGCAATAGTAGTGATAGCAGGGAAGGCTTAGGGCAGTAACTTGAGAGTGCGCTGCCTTCGTGCACTGTAAGTTGCAGTATTGTGAGTAATACTTGATCACAGCAGTGATTATAGGGTTGAGGTGCAGTGTCAGGCATCAATGGTTTAGTGTGTATATATATATGGCAGAAGTGGTTAAAGGGAGGCCTACTTCAAGCCTGGGTATGGGACATCAGCAAGGTAGTAAGGGAGAGGGTGAGTGAACACTGATACACTTGTGTCAGTGGAGTATCAGTGCAGGTTTAGGTGCTGGGGTTGGATAGAGGCACTGCTATGGGTGCAAGGCCAAGTGTAACGTGTGATCAAGTCAGTGCACGAGCATGTGCACTGCAAACTCATGAACTTGCTATCCATGTGGATATTTGCACATGGAGGCAGTTGGGTATGTATAAGGTATAGGGGTAACTAATACCAGGGTATTATATATATGGGGTAATATTTAGGTATTGATTACTAAGTTGGGGTAATGGATATCATTGATATATTCATATTAGGGTAATGTTATAAAGCTAAAAATAAAGTTTGAGATTAGATGCCACTTAGATACCAAGATATAAGAATTATGTATACTAGTGGTACTTAGTATAGCTAATATTTACTAGTATTAATTAGGTATTAACTATTATAACTTGAATACCTTAGTATGACCTAGCAAAACCTAGTATAACCAAGTGTTAACCAAGTTAACCTAGCATGGATCTAGAAATAACCAAACGACCTAAAATTGAACTAGAATAACTCATTTTCTTTCCTAAAATCTTGTCTTAATATAATATTCTATATTCAGGTCCTCGAGGCACTGTTTTGGACACTGTTGATTTACCTCATTGGATTACAGGCGAGTACATTCACTGACAGTTTTCATTATGTTGATTATTTCTATGATTCTAGTTGTAGAATATACTTGATTCTGACACTGTGGATACATGGGTTAGCACCATGGATACCTGTCATGAGGAGTCATGATTGGGATCAATCGTGTTAGCTGGGGACGGGAAAATATTAGCAGATTATTTGATTATACCCTATTTTACATGCATCATAACTCTCTCCACATATCATGTTGGGTGTAGCTTGACCATTTACTTATCTTATAGCCTGTTATATATAATTAGCCTGACTATTGCTCGCATCTTAGCTAACCAGATAGTTAGCTTGACCTCACATGTATCATAGCTAATCATATATAATAAGCCTGATCTCGTCCCAAGCCGATCACATAATAAACTGATATTTCAAACATTTAGTTAGAGATTCTATTTCTTTATTCCAGTTCACTTATTTTAGCATTCACATATTTATGTTCATTGCTAGTTGTACTATCGGTGATTACATATTTTTCAGTATTCCATATTTTCAATATTTATCTTCATCTTGTATTTTCTTACACTATTTTTATAGTTTTGTCAATATAAATGAAAATGTTGTTTAGTGCTTGTGCTTCGCTCCAATCCTGACTGGATAATAGTTTTTAAAGAACTTGGAGGACTTTTGTCCTACTCACTATGGCCCAGGCGTGTAGTCATCTAGACAGTTCTACTTATGTATTATTTGTTCTAAAACCTGAGACTTGGATTATACTTATGTTGAGACTTGTTGAGACTATTTATGTTGGACTGCTAGACTCTAGATTACTGTTGTATTTTTGAGTTGTTGTGCTTTACTTATGTCAGTACTTCCTTATCTTTATATCTCATCGTGCCATTTATTCTTATAGTTATTGTGATTGAATATGTTATGAATTATTAATCAATAAATTATTTATTATCCTCCTTATAGAGTTGAGATTATTGACAGGTTATGTTTGGTAGTTTTGAGACCTAGACAGCGTTCTATCGTCGATGCTGTGGCGTAGGCTGGACGTACCCACGGCTCATGTCAAATTTCTGGGTGCGGGTCTTGAAAGATTTTTAGTGGTAGCCCATACAGGTCTAGATTCATATTTAGAGTGATATCGTAGTAGTCCTCACTTAGAGTATTGCTACGAGCCTGCTTTAGGAAATAGGATTTCGGGTGAGAGTATGCTCAATCACAACTAGAAATTTTTTGATCTTTATAATGCTATTCTGAATAATTGCTTGCTTTAAAATTTTACTGTCCTTCCTTGATGATAACGTATCTATTGTTTTAATTATTTTTTTTGGTCTGTCTTCAGGATGCCGCCGAAGACTAGGTCTTTGAGATTGGGACCATCAGCTTCATAGAGGTCTGCCTCCTCTTGACCTGACGGATAGACATCTGGAGTTCCTCCTATATCTCATGTTCATGTAGGAGTATCTACAGTTTTTGGGGGTCCTCCTCTCCCACATGTTTCATGGGTTGTCCCAGCTGTGACGGAGCACCTTCCACCGCCACCGACTCTGTTTCCCGGAGGTATGTCCGTTGATGGGGCAAAGATGTTTGCACTGATCCAAGACATGGTAGATGCTCAGAGGACATCAATGAAGGCTCGACGAGTCCAGGCTGAGGCTCAGAGGGTGCAGGCGGAGGCGTACCAGGCACAGACAGAGCTGATGAGAGAGAGAATGGAGAATGCTCATCAGGTGGCTCTCCAGGCTGTGGAGAGAGTTCCACAGCACCAGCAGCACCCTGGCCAGCAACACCAGAGGCCGGGTACTATAGTGGACTTCAAGAGAATGATGCCTCGAGAGTTCAAGGGCACCGAGGGGATACTCTACGCTGACGACTGGCTAGAGGATATAGAGAAAAACTTGCGCTTGGCACAGATTTCGAAGATTCTACAGATCGAGGCTGCTGGCAGTCAGATGTTTGACATTGCGCTAAAATGGTATCTTACGGAGCCAAGACTCATTGTTGGGGGACTTACTTGGGAGGCCTAAAAGGAGATTTTCAAGAAGAAGTTTTTCCCTGACGTAACCCTGGGAGCCTTGGAGAGTCAGTTCCATGACTTGGTCCAAGAAAGCATGTCAGTCGACGAGTACGCCGTGGAGTTTTGCCGTTTGAGTCAGTTTGTGCCATCGATGATTCGGGACCCAGGAGACAGAGCCAGAAAGTTCAGAAAGGGGTTGATGAGAGAGATCAAGTCTCGCACTTCGGGACGTCGTACTGCTATATTTGAGGGCATTCTGATGGATGCCCAGATTATGGAGGATGACTTGGACCTCAGGCCCAAGAGAGGATGCAATACTTCTGGAGAAGCAAGTGGTAGTGCGGGAACAGCCAAGCGTCAACACTTTCAGCAGCAACAGAGGCCGTACCAGCATCAGCATCAGCAGTACCAGGCACCAGCTTGGGGATACGCCCAGCAGTAGCAGCCATAGAGGCAAACTCAGCCCGCTGTCCAGTGTGCGTACTGCGGGAAGCTAGGACACACGAGGGATATTTGTAGAAAGAGGTTGCGTACATGCTTGTCCTGTGGATCGTCAACACATCAATTGAGGGACTGTCCATCCATTCAGACTCGTCTAGGTCAGGTTGGAGCAGTCGCTCAAAGGGGACCAGCCAGGGTACCTACTATACCAGGAGACCAGCAGAGGGGACCTCCACTTTCATCACAACAGTAGAGGTTTTCCCAGCACCAGCACTAGCAAAGAGGTGCACCTAAGGGATGAACATACACCATAACGATCGAGGAGGCCGAGCCAGCCGGAGACGTGATTTCAGGTTCAGCTCTTCTCGATTCCATTACAGCACTTATATTATTCGATTCTGGCGCTTCCCATAGTTTCATGTCTGTATCATATGCTCTTAAGTATTATTTAGAGGAAGAACCATTAGTTAGGACTTGCAAGATCACGATTACGGAGGTATTATCCTAGTCCATAATTATTGCAAGGACTGGAGAGTATCATTGGGAGGCCGAGAGTTGAGCGTATGCTTACTCATCATGCCACTTTCGGGATACGATATTATACTCGGAATGGACTGGTTGAGTAGGCACCATGCTACTATAGATTGTCATGGAGGCAGAGTGATATTTTGACTAGCAGGAGAGCCAAAGTTCGAGGTCGCCAGAGGAGCAGCAAAGCAGAATAGAGGCACTTTTTACGGAGCTAGGATAGAAGAAGAGCTGCCACATCCTCTGATAGCAGAGTTCCTAGATGTCTTTCTAGAGAAATTGCCAGGCTTGCCGCCAGACAGAGATGTTGAGTTCTCTATAGATTTAGTGCCAGGGCGGAGCCTATTTTACAACATATCTATAGAGTCAACAACAGCGAGCTGGCAGAATTGAAGAAGCAAGTTGAGGAGCTGCAGGACAAAGGCTTCATCAAATCTAGTTTATCACCATAGGAAGCACCGGTATTGTTCGTACCGAAGAAGGATGGCACGGTACGTATGTATATCAATTTTAGAGCTCTTAACAACCTCACTATCAAGAATAAATACCCGCTGCCGAGGATAGATGATCTCTTCGATCAGTTGAGCGGAGCGAAGATGTTTTCAAAGATAGACTTGAGGTCAGGCTATCACCAGGTGAAAGTGAAGAGAGAAGACATACCAAAGATAGCTTTTCAGACCAGATATAGCCAGTTTGATTTCAAGGTAATACCGTTTGGTTTAACCAATGCACCAATATTATTCATGAACATGATGAACAAGGTATTCCACCAGTAACTTGAAAAGTTTGTGGTAGTGTTCATCAACGACATTCTTGTGTATTCGAAAACCCAAGAGGAGCACGAAGAGCACCTGAGGATGGTCTTGGAGACTCTCAAAAAGGAGGAACTGTACGGGAAGCTTTCAAAGTGCGAGTTCTTCCTTGACAAGGTTGAATTTCTTAGGCATGTAGTGATGGGTGATGAAATCTTAGTTAACCCAAAAAAGATCGAGGCAGTGGAGTCGTGAGCTACTCCTAGTCGGACCAGTCAAAGTGGTTGGATCAAGAGCTTTCTCGGGCTAGCAGGATACTACAGAAGGTTTGTACAAGACTTCTCCATAATTGTAGAGCTAATGACTAGGCTGATTAGAAAAGATATGGATTTTGTCTAGACGGAGGATTGTCAGGCCGTATTTGATGAACTGAAGAAGAGATTGACGACAACTCCAGTATTGACATTGCTATTGGGGACAGGTGGATTCACTATATACAATGATGCTTCAGGGAAGGGTTTGGGTTGCGTTCTTCACAAAAGGAGAGCGTGTAGAGGTCTACACAAACCACAAGAGCTTGAAGTACGTGTTTACACAAAAGAGCTGAACATGAGGAAGAGGAGGTGGTTGGAGTTGATGAAAGACTTCGATATCTCATTATAGTACCACCCAAGAAAGGCTAACGTAGTGGCCGATGCCTTGAGCAGGTATCCGATGGCTATGTACTTGACGACAAATATTGGCTGATCTGGAGAGCTTGAGAATTAAGGTGCTAGTTCCAGGTATTGAGATTCAGATGTGGAGATTGCATATACAGTTTGAGGTGATAGACAGAATCAGAGCTGCACAATATGATGATGAGACCCTGATGAGTATCAGGGCACAGGTTTGGACAGGATTATCAGACGACTTCACTATTGCTGATGAAGGGTCTTTACAGAATGGCACGAGGATATGTGTGTCGAGCGGGGAGCTGCGCGAGGAGGTTTTATAGGAGGCACATCGCTCTCAATACTCCATGCATCCCGGTGCCAACAAGATGTATCAAGATTTGAGGGAGAACGTATGGTGGTATAGTATGAAGCGCGAGGTAGCACGCTTAATATCCCCGTATTTAGTGCGCCAGCAAGTAAAGGCGGATCGGCAGAGGCCAGGTGGATTGCTTCAGCCTTTACCTATCCCAGAGTGGAAGTGGGAGCATGTAACTATGGATTTTGTTTCAGGGCTTTCGTATTCTCCAGGAGGAAAGGACGCAATTTGAGTCATCATGGATAGGTTGACCAAATCAGCCCACTTCATACCATTTAAAGTGGGTACATCGACAGAGAGGCTAGCAGAGATGTACATGTGATAGATTGTCAGATTACATGGGGTTCCTGTGAGCATCATCTCGGATCGGGATAGTCATTTTACTTCTAACTTTTGGAGGAGTCTGCAGGCTAGCTTGGGCACTCAGCTCAAGTTCAGTACCGCATACCATCCCAGACAGACGGGCAGTCTGAAAGGACTATTCAGACTCTCGAGAATATGCTACGCACTTGCATTCTGGATCTCGGGGATTCTTGGAAGGATTATCTACACCTGGTAGAGTTTGCTTACAATAACAGCTACCAGGCCAGCATTGATATGTCACCATTCGAGGCTCTATATAGACGAAGGTGTCGTACACCATTATCTTGGGATGATGTCGGAGAGAGAGCCTTGTTAGGACTAGAGATGCTCGTGGATACAGCAAAAAAGGTGAAACTCATTAGAGACAGACTTCGTGTGGCGCAGGACAGACAGCGGCATTGGGCCGACAGCCATCGTAGACCCCTAGAGTTTTAGATATAGTTTTTGTTATTATTGGTTTATGATTATTTTGTTTTAGATTTCATGTTAAGACTATTTTTTTTAGGTTGGCGATCTGGTGTTCCTATGGATTTCTCCGACACGGAGCATGATTTATTTTGGTGGAGGCGGGAAGCTCAGTCCACGTTACATCAGATCTTTCGGTATTCTTGCGAGGGTCGGTGCAGTGGCCTATAGACTAGACTTGCCGCCTGCAATAAAGGGAGTACATGATATGTTCCACGTGTCACAGCTGAGACGGTACGTGGTAAACCCTAGTCACATACTAGATTACTCAGAGATCAAGGTTGGTCTGACTCTCAACTATCCTGAGTTGCCCATAGAGATCTTGGATCGCAGAGAGAATGAATTGCGGAACCAGACTATTCCTTTGGTTCGTGTTGCATGGAGACATCACTCTTTGGACGAGTCAACCTGGGAGAGAGAGGACGAAATACGCGAGCAGTACCCGTATCTCTTCGATACTTGAGATATAATTCTTTGTCTGATTGTATTCTTGTGCTAGTTTAATTCAATTTTGATGAAAAAAAAATTTATTAGGAGGGTAGACTTGTCACTACCACATTTCTAGAATAGGGCTTTATTGTCAATTGCCATATTTATTTTTATTGTGTTAATATATTGCATGATATATAAATTATATATTTATTATATTATGTTCATTAATGCATGGGTTAGTAGACTAGGATCTAAAAACCTACTAGATAAACCCCTACCCCTTTTAAAATTAGTAATTAGTTTAATCTCTCAATGTATGACTAAATACCTTAATTAATTAGTTCTTCATGACAAGCCATGAAGGGCAAAATAGGCTTTATGCATTAGAAAACCTAACCCTAACCCTAGCCTATAAAGCAAGAGGGAACCTCCCTCAAGCCACTCTTCATTCATAAAGAAAACCCTAAAAATAGCCTCAACTAGAAACCCCCTTCCCTTCCTCAAATTTTAGAATTTCAAGCCCTAGATCCCTCAATCTTCCCTTATTCAAGGAGACCTAGAAGCTTGGGCACAAGGAGACTTGGAGAAGGAGGAGCTACATTGAGAATCCAACTCCCAATAGGTAAAAATCTAGAAAAACCTTATTTTAATTCTGTTTTAATAAATTATTTGGCCATTAGGAGTCCATCCATTGATTTAAGGATGACTCTTTTGGTTTTATGATGTTTTTTCATGGTGTCATAGGTGTATTTGGATTTTTGTGATCCAAGGATGCATTTTTCTTTAAATTTTTGTATCATTAATCATGCATATATGTATATGTGTATATTTATGGATTATACGTAGAGGTTTAATTGCATTTGGGGAGTTATGTATGAGTAATCATGTATACCCCATTTTTGGCACACTAGGTGTTTGTTGATATGCCAAGAAGGATGAATACCTATTGATACGACCTAGTTTCTTATGCATTAATATATATATATATATATATATATATATATATATATATATATATATATATATATATATATATATATATATATATATATACGTATTATTGTATATTTGTGTATCTATGAATGGTTGTAAAGTCGGGTTCTTCACTGTGACTGTGCATAAGATCGGGTTCACTGTGCATCAGTCGAGAGTGCAGTGAGGCTCAGGTTCACTGTATATCAGATTCATTGAGTGAGCAGTTGGTTACTTGTGTGGTTAGAGTATCAGTCGAGCAAGGTATGGTGAGTATTGTGTGCTATATATATACATAGTGAGTGAGAGTGAGTGGTATTCAACTTGAGGGTAGCAGTGAGAAGTCGAGTTCCTGAGTTTAGTTGGTATAATTTATGACTATCAGAGTGTCTCAGTGAGTGTGCGAGTGTCTCAGTGAGTATCAGAGTGTCTCAGTGAGTGTGTGAATGTCTCAGTGAGTGAGGTGTGTGTGTGTCAATCGAGTTTCAGTGAGATGAGTTCAGTATCAGTAAAGTGTAGGTGAGTTTATGAGTGATCTATGAGTGTATCAAGTTCAGTGTTTATGTATCTAGTGAGTAAGTTTAATAAGTTACAGTAAAGTTATAGATTCTTGTGTGTGTGTCGTGTATATGAGCTTGCTGTGTCATTCCAGAGCAAGCGTGTTATGTGAGGTGTGCACATGTGATAGTGGTGTTCTACTGTGTATTAGTTTAGAGGGGTGGACTGATACTTATTGTCAGTAAGGGTATTATGAAGTTTCTGTATTCAATGAAGGGATTACTTGTATGTGTGTGAGTGATGGTGATGTTAGGGAGTGCCAAATAGAGGTGTTGATGTGTACCCATTAGTTGTGTGTGCATATAGGTGTGTGTTAGATTATGTACTCATGTGTGTGAGAGATAAATTGTGTCTGTGAGTGTGACTGTATGTGAGTATGGTTGTGAGTGTGGTGGTGTATAGAGTTGTGTGTATGTGTTTCTTTGAGACTTGGTGTCAGGAAATTTTACTAGGATGTGTTGCTTCTGTAGTGACTGCCTTACGTTGCAGTTGGTTGCACAAGTAAAGAGATAGGGCGAGTACAAGTAGACGGATACACAATATCAGTGAGAAGGGGATTGATGTGGTGTATACATATACTAAGTTGCCAGTGAGTAATTGGTGGTGCACAGGAATGGGGTATCTGATATGCACTTGGTGTGGGGACTGATATTTAAGTATTAGTCCAGTATCAGAGGGCTGGCAATAGATATAGGAGTGAGGGTCACAACAAGCATTGCTGGATTACACACAATGTGCAATAGAAAGAGGACTGCACAGCAGACAGTAGGGATTTTGAAGTAACTGCAAATGAGGAATTCAGTGGGAGCAACAGTAGTGATAGCAGGAAAGGCTTAGGGAAGTAACTTGAGAGTGCACTACCTTGGTGTACTGTAAGTTGCAGTATTATGAGTAACACTTGATCATAGCAGTAATGATAGGGTTGAGGTACAGTATCAGGCATCAATGGTTTCGTGTGTATTTATATGTGGCAGGAGTGGTTAAAGGGAGGCCTACTTCAGGCCTGGGTATGGGATACTAGCAAGGTAGTAAAGGAGAGGGTGAGTGAATACTGATATACTTGTGTCAGTGGAGTATCAGTGTAGGTTCAGGTGCTGGGGTTGGATAGAGGCACTGCTATGGGTGTAAGGCCAAGTGCAAGGTGTGAGCAAGTCAGTGCATGAGCCTGTGCACTGCAAACTTATGAACTTGCTATCCATGTGGATGTTTGCACATGGAGGCAGTTAGGTATGTATCAGGTATAGGGTAACTAATACCAGGGTAATATATATATATGGGTAATGTTTAGGTACTGATTACTAAGTTGGGGTAATGGATATCATTGGTATATCCATATTAGGGTAATATTATAAAGCTAAATCTAGAGTTTGAGATTAGATGCCACTTAGATACCAAGATATAAGAATTTTGTGTACTAGTGGTACTTAGTATAGCTAATATTTACTAGTATTAATTAGGTATTAACTATTATAGCTAGAATACCTTAATATGACCTAGCAAAACCTAATATAACCAAGTGTTAACTAAGTTAACCTAGCATGGATCTAGAAATGACCAAACGACCTAAAATTAAACTAGAATAACTCATTTTCTTTCCTAAAATCTCGTCTTAATCTAATATTCTATATTCAGGTCCTCGAGGCACTGTTCTGGACACTGGTGATTTACCTCATTGGATTACAAGTGAGTACATTCTCTGAGAGTTTTTATTATGTTAATTATTTCTATGATTCCAGTTGTAGAGTATACTTGATTTTGATACTGTGGATATCGGGTTAGTATTATGGATACCTGTCATGAGGAGTCGTGATTAGGTTCCATCGTGCTAGATGGGGATAGAAAAATATTAGCAGATTATGTGATCATACCCACTTTACATGCATCATACCTCATCCCACATATCACGTTAGGTGTAGCCTGACCACTTACATGCCTCATAGCCTGTTATATATGATTAGCCTGACTATTGCTCACATCATAGATAACCAGATGGTTAGCCTGACCTCACATGTATCATAGCCAATTATATATAACAAGCCTGATCTTGTCCCAAGTCGATAACATAATAAACTGATATTTCAAATACTTAGTTAGAGATTCTATTTCTTTATTCCAGTTTACTTATTCTAGCATTCACATATTTATGTTCACTACTAGTTGTACTTTCGCTAATTACATATTTTTCGTATTCTATATTTCCAGTATTTATCTTTATCTTGTATTTTCTTACACTGTTTTAATAGTTTTGTCAATATAAATGAAACTGTTGTTTAGTGCTTATGCTTTGCTCCAATCCTGACTGGATAACATTTTTCAGAGGACTTGGAGGACTTCTATCCTACTCACTATGGCCCAGGTGTAGAGGGAGACTACGTACCAGAGATCCTAGAGTAGTCACTCTCCTTAGAGGAGACACCACCTGTAGTCATCTAGTCAGTTCTACTTATGTATATTTGTTCTAAAACCTGAGACTTTGATTGTACTTATGTTGAGACTTGTTGAGACTATTTATGTTGGACTACTAGACTCTAGATTATTGTTATATTTTTGAGTTGTTGTGCTTAACTTATGTCAGTACTTCCTGATTTTTATATCTCATTATGTCATTTATTCCTATAGTTATTGTGATTGAATATGTTATGAATTGTTAATCAATATATTATTCATTATCCTTCTTATGGAGTTGAGATCATTAGCATGTTATGTTTGGTAGTTTTGAGACCTAGACAGCGTTGTACCGCCGATGTTGTGGCGTAGGCTGGACGTACCCATGGCTCATGCCCAATTTTTGGGTGCGGGTTATGACACTAGGATGGTTTATCTGTCACTACCATATTTTTTAGAAAAGGGTATATTAGTAATTTTATGTTTAATTAATTATTTGGCTTGATAATAATTATTTGTTGTATTATTTAATTATTGTTATATGTTAGTTATTTATTTTGGACTTGTGTTAGTGGACCTAACTAGTTTAGTTTAAATTCATGGACCAACATGAATTAATTGTTAAAAATTAGCCTATTTAGAAGGCCCATTGATTAGGAGATGGATTAAATTAATTAAACCATTAGACTAGAAGCTTCCTTCCCTAATTATTTCTTCATGAGAGGCCCCAAGGGGTATATTAGACAATTCATAGTAGCTTGAGAGAGGGGAAAGAGGGGCCGGCCTATATAGAGAGGGGGAAATTATTTCTCTCTCCTCTTTTCATTTGGAAACTATATCTAAAAAATTTCTCAACCAAATTTCTTCATTCCTACTTCATTTCCCTACCAAGTTTTATCCCAATTTCTTTCCAAATCACCATTGGAGACTAGTAAAGCAAGGATCTATAAGGAGGAAGTAAGGATGTACAAAAAGGAGCAAGTTTCAACAAGTTGGAGGCCAATTTTATCACATTTGGAAGTTTTATTGGGAATCCATCTCCCAATAGATACAATTCAGTTTTTTCCCTTAATTTAGGTTCTAAATCTAAGATTTAACCATGAGAAATTAACCCATATGCATAGGCTACCCATAGGATTTGGTTTTGTGTTCATAGGAGGCCTATTGTGAAAGTTATGGTACTTTTTATGTCAATTTTGGGAGAATTCTGAGATTGATATTTGTTGTGTGTGTCAACTGGTCCTATAGATCAATTTAGCATGTGATTGTGTGTTTGGGGCTAGTGTCATATCCACAATTGGGTACGTGTAGGTCATATCCTAACAATTTGGTGATATGTGTTGATTTGGGGGTTTTTTCTCCAATACGGGACTTTGTACATGTCACATTTTGATACGGACACATAGAATTATATTTGACTCTTCGTATTATTCATAAATAATATATATGACTTGCTCGTGTCCTTTAGGGTACGTTTGGATGTGTGGAGGACTCGTGTCGCAAGCGTATCCTAGATCTAGTGGGATACGGGATGATACGATCCATGTGTTTGTGTAATTTAAATTGTAGATCTAATTCTCTTGTCATTGTGATATAAAATTTTATATATATATATATATATATATATATATATATATATATATATATATATATATATATATATATATTGTTGTGTAATTATATTTATGTAATATTGTGTCTTAGATCTATGTATCTATGTATGTACTATAGGTGTATATATTGTTAGGTGGCTATTCTTCTAATTGTAAGTATAATTATATATATTAGTATATATAGATATGCATATGTTCAATAGATAATTATATGTTATTATATTCCTATTTATATAATGTGTGTTATATATTATTGTATGATTATGTATAGGTAAACATATATGTATAGTTATATATATGTACATAATACTATGTATGTGTGTATGTTACCATGTATTTATTATGTACATATTTTATTTGATGGTAGCTATGTATATATATATGATGCTATATTGTAATATGTAATATTATGTACATATATGTATATCTTATAAGTATAAGCTATATGTATATGTAATTAGATATGGTGTTATGTATATACATATGTTACTACATATATATATGTATATGAGGAGTATAAGTGTATGTATATTTATATGTAATAGTTGCATGTGTTAGGTGTAAGTATATATTATATAGTGGTATATATAAGTATATATATATATATATATATATAATGGTTAAAAGGTGACAGCAGCGAAGTCGCAACAGCAACAGCAGTCGTTGTATCAGGCAACAGCAGCAAAGGCGACAGCCGCAACAGCGTCGCAACAGAGTAGCACAGCAGCAGTAGCGTTCAACAGCAGTGGCGCAACAGTTTAGCGATGGCAGAAACCGTCGCCAAAGCAGCAGCAGCAGGAACATTTAGCAGCAGCAGCGACAGCAGATTAGCAATGGAGCAGAACCGTCACAAAATTGGTAGCATATCAAAGTATCGGAGATTCAGCAACATTTTACCTCTGTTTTTAGTGATAGTTGGCATATTTTCTATAATAGATATTTATATATATATATATATATATATATATATATATATATATATATTTGGTATTTAATATATAAGTAAATATATTGCTAAATTGCTAATTGCATTATAGTATAAGTATAAATTAGTATAACATATGCATATTACGGGTAGTTAGTATAAACAAGTTTGGGTATTACCTTGAGATACCAAGGTAAGTACCAAGGTATTGGAGATACCCAAGGTATTGGGTTTGGGGTATCAAGATTATGGTTTTATGTTGTGATACTTAGTTGGTTCAAAACTAAGGTACCTAATTGATGTTGTCTTTGAGATTTTATTTAATAATATTGTTTTGGCATTTGTATATGATATTTTACCTATGGATTTACGTATCCTGAGATACGGTATCCTAGTATTTTAAGATATGGTTTTGTGACCTAGACTTTAGTATTTGAACCCAATATTTTTGTGTTAGACTTGTACAACTTAGAATTAGGCAGTTGACCATACTTGACCATAGTTTGACCATAGTTGACTATAGTTGACCTTAGAGTTGACTTAGTTTGACTTTTGACTTAGAATTGACTTGTTGACCTAGAAGTTGACTAGTTTGACCTATTTTTTTCGGAACCTTGTAGTGTTGTTGTATTCCATATCTAGGTCTTCGAGGCACCATATCAAACATCTATGAGACTATTCAGTGGACTTCAGACAAGTAGATTATCTGATAGTTTCTTATTTATGATATCCTCTATGTTCATTGTATCTAGTATAGATATCCATATTTCTTGACACTATGGTTACACAGATTGGTATATCCAGATCTCGTCATGAGATATTATTCCTTGTATATGGTGTATCTTGTGCAAGTCTTATTTTATTGGTTATCTTGTATATGTACAGACACTGATTCGCTGGGAGATTTGCTACCTTTCTAGAGAATTTTGTGCCATAGCATACCATGGTTGGATCTATTATACCAGTCGGAGGTGGAAAGTATTTTAGTGTAGATATATGATCATACCCTTCTTTTGTATGTCTTGTTCCTTGTGAGTGTTGATCATACACCGCACGTATGATCAGCCAGGCTATTATACTCTTGTGCAAGTTCCCAAGCCTATCACATGTTAAGGCTAGTACTCACACAGTTAGACATTAGTATTCTTGTTCATTGACATATTGTTCATTTTTGTATTTATTCCAGTATTTTCTTATTGTGTATCTTTTGTATCTATAGTGCATCTTGTATATTCATATCTATTTATTGTTACATAGTTTTTATCATTGATTAGAACTGCTGTTAGAGATGTACTCTGCTCCTTTCCTGACTGGATATATATTTTTCCCTGATGACACTGAGGACTGGTACCCTACACATTATGGACCTCAGGATATTGTGGATTTAGCGTCTGAGACCCTGACTCAGGAGAGACTTATTCCGACTGAGACAGATGACTCGGGATTAGTACCTTCTTAGTATTTTTTGTACTGGATTTGTCTCCTGCTTATTTTGTTACTAATTCTTTCAGACTCATTGATGTATTATTTTAGACTCATGAGTTGTATGTGACTATTCTATTCTTTATCATATTCGTGCTCATTCCATCTTAGATCTGTGATTAAGTTTATTGTTATTGTTGGTGGCTCATTATATTGCTAGATAGATTACCCAGACAGTATTCTACCGTCGATTCTGTGGCGTAGGCTGGGCGTTATTTCCGACTTGTACCCTTACATTGGGTGCGGGTCGTGACACATTTTTAATGGTGGCCCATGCAGGTCAGACTTCGCAAGTTGTGCGATATCGTGGTAGTGCGAAGACTTAGTTGTACTACTACAAGTCTGTGATAGGATACAGGATATAGGCTATAGGCTGAGAATACTTAATCACATCTAGGAAAATTCTTTTGATTCAACTATTCTTCTTTGATAATTGATATTGATCTCTTAAATTGTCCTTTCCTTGAGTATCTTACATCTTATGCCATAATGATCCTTCTTTTGCTTTGTCTCAGGATGCTGCCTAAGACTAGATCGCAGCAGGGGAGAGCAGTTTTTGAGAGGTCTGCGACATCCCGAGGGCCTGCACCAGTCACTTCTCCGGTGATTGGAGTGTCAGCTACTTTCGGAGGTCCACCACCTAATCAGAGGACTATGCTAGCTATATCTGAGGGGCTTCCACCTCTACCTTCTGTGCCAGCAGAGGTGACACAGATGTTTACACTGTTTCGTGAGATGCCCGAGGCACAGAGGGCTCAGTCAGAGGCACATCAGAGGCAGAGCAATATTTTATGGCAGGGCATCGAGGGTGCTCGTCAGCTTGCTCGTGCCATAGTTGAGAGAGAAGTTCCGGTCCAGCAACAGGTTATTCCTCAGGTTGCTCAGCTTCGGCCAGGTAACATCCAGGACTTTAAGAAGCTGGAGCCTAGGATCTTCAAGAGGACTTAGGGCATCGTCTATGCTGATGATTGGCTCAAAGACATTGAGTATCTTATGAGGGTGTCCCGTCTTTCTGAGGATCTGAAGGTTGAGTCGGTAGGACTTAAACTGTTCAACGTTGCTCGTACTTGGTTCAGGAATGAGCCGGTTCTGGTTGACGCGGGACAGCCTTAGGAGGTATTCAAGGACCTTTTCAAGAAAAAGTTCTTTGCTCGGGCAGACAGGCTAGACTTGGGAAGGCAGTTCGAGAGTCTCATTTAGGGGAGCATGTCTGTAGAGGAGTACGCTGCGGAGTTCGGCAGGTTGAGCCAATTTGTAGAGTATCTGGTGAGAGAGCCGGAGGTTCGGGCTATTCGTTTCTGTGAGGGTCTAAACTTGGAAGTAAAGATCCTTATTCCGTCTTTTTATGAGACCTACTCGAAGATACTTGCGGAGGCACGCAATATTGAGTGGGAGTTGGGTTTGAAGCCCAAGAGAGACCGTAATTCTTTTCTGGGGCCAACAGCAGTACAATATCTGCAAAAAGTCCTTATTTCCAGTCCAGGCCTTTCCAGCAGCCGCAGCAGCACCAGACTCCAACTAGGATGCCTTTTCACTAGGTACCACAACAGCAGAGATAGTTACAACAATCTTTCTGCCACTTCTGCAAGAAGTCTGGCCATATCTGGAAAGTTTGCAAAAAGAGGTTGGGAGTTTGTTTGTATTATGGTACTGAAGGACATCAGCTGAGGGAGTGTCCTTCCAATCCTCGTCGTGCAGTTTAGGGAGTAGCTTCAGATCCGAGGGCACAAACGAGACCATCTGTAGTACAACCAAGGGGACAACTTTTGACACAACAGCAGCGTTATGTCCAGCATCAGCAGTAGGGAGGTGTACGTCAGGGACAAGCGTTTGCTATGACCGTCGAGGAGGATGAACCCACTGGAGATGTTATCGCAGGTTTTATTCTTCTTGATTCTATTCTAGCTTTAGCTTTGTTTGATAGTGGTGCTTCCCATAGTTTTATATCTTTTTTTTTTTTGCTCTGAAGCATGGTTTGGTAGCTGAGTCTTTACTTAGGACTTGCAAGATCATGACCGGGGGAGGCATTATCCTAGTTAATGATATTTGCAAGGATCAAAGAGTTATCCTGGGAGGCCAGAAGTTGAGTGCGTGTCTACTTGTAATGCCACTTTCGAGCTACGATATTGTACTCGGGATGGATTGGTTGAGTAGGCACCGTGCTAGCATAGATTGTAGAGGAGGTAGAGTTTTGTTTGGTCCGCCAGGAGAGCCAGAGTTCAAATTTGCTAGAGAAGCTACGGAGTAGGGAGAAGGCATTATTTGTGGAGCTATGGTGGAAGACAAGGAGTTGCCGCATCCATTGATAGCATAGTTCTTGGATGTGTTTTCTGAGAAATTGCCAGGGTTGCCACCAGATCGAGACGTTGAATTCTCTATAGACTTGGTGCCAGGTGCAGAACCAATTTTGTAACATATCTATAGAGTAAACAACAGTGAGCTAGTCCAATTGAAGAAGCATGTGGACGAATTGCAGGATAAAGGGTTTATCAGATTTAGTTCTTTACCGTGGGGAGCCCCGGTATTATTTGTACCAAAAAAGGATGGATTGGTGCACATGTGCATTGATTACAGGGCATTGAATAATCTCACTATCAAGAATAAGTATCCTTTGCCACGGATTGATGATTTGTTCGATCAGTTGAGTGGTGCCAAGGTATTTTTTAAGATATATTTAAGATCAAGCTACCATCAGGTGAAGGTGAAGCCGGAGGATATATCGAAGACTGCTTTTAGAACTCGGTATGGTCAGTACGAGTTTATGGTGATGTCGTTTGGTTTGACTAATGCACCGGAGGTATTTATGAACTTGATGAACAAGGTGTTCCATCAGTACCTTGACAAGTTTGTGGTGGTGTTCATCGACGACATAATCATATATTCGAAGACACCGGAGGAGCACGAGGAGCATTTGAGAATTATGTTGGATGTGCTGAGGAAGGAGAAGCTGTATGGAAAGTCGTCCAAGTGTGAGTTCTTCTTGGGCAAGGTAGAATTCTTGGGGCATATTATGACTGGTGATGGTATTTTAGTGGATCCAAAGAAGATCGTAGCAGTAGAATCTTGGAAGACTCCGAGTTTGGTAGAAGAGATCAGGAGTTTCTTGGGATTGGCAGGCTACTACAGGAAGTTTATGGAGGATTTTTCAAGGATTGCCGAGCCGATGACCAGACTCACCAGGAAGGATGTAGAGTTTATTTAGACAGAGGATTGCCAGGTTGCTTTCGAGGAATTAAAGAAGAGATTGACGTCTGTTCCTATTTTGACGTTGCCATCAGGGTCTGGAGGTTTCACTATTTATAGTGATGCATCGGGGAAAGATTTGGGTTACGTTCTTCAGCAGAATGGGAAAGTGATTGCCCATACATCCAGGCAATTGCGTCCTCATGAAAAGAACTATCCTACCCATGATTTAGAGTTAGCAACAGTCATCTTCACTCTGAAGTTGTGGAAATATTATTTGTATGGAGAGCGTATGGAGATCTTCACAGACCACAAAAGCCTGAAGTATGTTTTCAGGCAGAAGGAGTTGAACATGAGGCAGCGTCGGTATTGGAGCTGATAAAGGATTTTGATATATCTTTGCAGTATCATCCTGGAAAAGCTAATATAGTTGTCGATGCTTTGAGTAGGTATCCGGTAGCTATGTTCTTGATGCAGGATCGATATTTGCTAGAGGACTTGGAGTGCTTGGGCATTGAGGTAATAGTTCCTGGTGGTGCTATACAGATATGGGGATTGCAGATACATTCAGATTTGATAGACAGGATCAAGGTAACACAGTATGAGGATGTATCTCTGAGGAGCATCAGAGCTCAGGTGAGAGCATGATTGGAGGATGATTTCACCATTTCTAAGGATGGACCTTTGAGGCATGGAGTTAGATTGTGTGTGCCTAGTGGGGAGCTGCGTGAGAAGGTATTACAGGAAGTGTATCGCTCTCAGTATTCTATACATCCAGGTGCCAATAAGATATATCGGGATATACGAGAGAGTGTGTGGTGGTATGGCATAAAGAGGGAAGTGGCACAGTTTGTATCCAGATGCTTAGTGTGCCAGTTGGTGAAAGTCGAGAGGCAGAGGCCAGGAGATTTACATCAGCCATTACCCATTCCAGAGTAGAAGTGGGAGAACATTACTATAGATTTTGTGTCCGGACTTCCACGATCTCCAGGAGGGAAAGATACGATTTGGGTCATCATTGATAGGTTGACTAAGTTGGCCCACTTTTTGCCTTTCAAGGTGGGTTTGTCTACGGAGAAGCTGGCAGAGATGTATGTGAGACAGATCGTTAGGATACATGGAGTTCCTATCAGCATAGTCTCGGATCGGGATAGTCATTTTACTTCTTATTTCTAGAAGAGTTTGCAGGAGAGTTTGGGCACTCAGATCAAGTTCAGTACTGCATATCATCCCCAGACAGATGGGCAGTCAGAGAGGACTATCCAGACTCTCGAGGATATATTTTACACTTGTGTACTAGATTTTCGAGGTTCTTGGGAGGACCATCTCAATTTGGTAGAGTTTGCTTATAACAACAGCTATCTGGCTAGTATAGAGATATCACCTTTTGAAGCTCTATACGGTCGGAGGTGTCGTACTCCCTTGTCATGGGACGATGTTGGAGAGAGGGTTTTTCTTGGGTCAGAGATGCTTGTGGATGCAACAGAGAAGGTTCAGTTGATCAGAGATAGACTTCGTGTGGCGCAGAACAGACAGCGACATTGGGCCGATAGCCACCGGAGACCCTTAGAGTTTGAGGTATAGTTTAGATTTTTGTTTTGTGCTTGTTATTGGTTGTTTATTATATATTAAGTTCTTAAGGTTGTATTTTGTTCTAGATTGGTGGTTTGGTATTTCTGAGGATTTTTTCGATACGAGGCATGATTCGCTTCGGTGGAGGCAAAAAGCTTAGTCCGCGATTCATCGGGCCTTTCACTATTCTGGAGAGGGTCGGTACAGTTGCTTATAGGCTAGACTTGCCACTTGCATTGGAGAGAGGGCACAGTGTATTTTATGTGTCACAGTTGAGACAATACATGGCAGATCCTAGTCATGTATTGGATCACTCGAAGATAGAGGTGGGCCCTACTCTTAGCTATCCAGAGCAGCCAGTTTAGATTATGGATCGGAGAGAGAAGGTGCTAAGGAACCAGACTATTCCTTTGGTATGTGTCGCATGGAGGCATCATTTTCTGGGAGATTCTACCTGGGAGAGAGAGGATGGAATACGAGAGCGTTATCCATATTTATTTGTGCCTTGAGGTATATTCTTTCCTTTTATGTTATGTTCTTTCATAGTTAATCATGTTCTTAGTTCTGTTCTTTTGTTATGAACTGTTATTTTCTGGGGATAGTTTTCGTCTTTGAATTTCGAAGACAAAATTATTTTAAGGAGGGTAGACTTGTCACTACCATATTTTCAAGAAAAGGATATTTTACTAATTTCATATTTAATTAAATATTGGGCTTGATAATAATTATTTATTATATTATTTAATTATTATATGTTAGTTATTTATTTTGAACTTGTGTTAGTAGATCTAACAAGTTTAGTTTAAACTCATAGACCAACATAAATTAATTGTTAGAAATTAGCCCATTTAGAAGGCCCATTGATTAGGAGATAGATTAAATTAATTAAACAATTAGACTAGAAGCTTTCTTTCCTAATTATTTCTTCATGAGAGATCCCAAGGGATATATTGGATAATTCATAGTAGCTTGAGGGAGGGGAAAGAGGGACCGGCCTATATAGAGGGGGGGAATTATTTTTCTCTCCTCTTTTCATTTGGAAACTATATCTAGAATTTATCTCAACCAAATTCCTTCATTCTCACTTTATTTTCCTACCAAATTTTATCCCAATTTCTTTCCAAATCACCATTGGAGGCTAGTGGAGCAAGGATCTAGAAGGAGGAAGCAAGGATCTACAAAGAGGAGCAAGGATCTACAAGTTGGAGGCCAATTTCATCATATTTGAAGGTTTCATTGGGAATCCATCTCTCAATAGGTATAATTCAGTTTTTTCTCTTAATTTAGGTTCTAAATATGATATTTAACCATGAGAAATTAACCCATATGCATAGGCTACCCATAGGATTTGGTTTTGTGTTCATAGGAGGCCTGTTGTAAAAGTTATGGTACTTTTTGTGTCAATTTTGGGAGAATTCCGAGATTGACATTTGTTGTGTGTGTCAATTGTTCCTATAGATCAATTTGGCATGTACTTGTGTATTTAGGGCTAGTGTCGTGTCTACAATTGGGTACGTGTAGGTCGTATCCAAATAATTTGGTGATACGTGTTAATTTTGGGGTTTTTCCTCTGACACGGGACTTTGTACATGTCAAATTTTGACACGGACACGTAGAATTATATTTGACTCTTCGTATTGTTCATAAATAATATATATGACTTGATCGTGTCCTTCGGGGTACGTTTGGATGTGTGGAGGACTCGTGTCGCAAGCGTATACTAGATCTAGTGGGATACGGGGTGATACGATCCATGTGTTTGTATAATTTAAATTGTAGATCTAATTCTCTTGTCATTGTGATATAAAATTATATATATATTGTGTATAATTATATTTACGTAATATTGTGTATTAGATCTATGTATCTATGTATCTATGTATTATAAGTGTATATATTGTTAGGTGGCTATTCTTCTAATTGTAAGTATAATTATATATATTAGTATGTATAGATATGCATATATTCAATAGATAAGTATATGTTGTCATATTCCTATTTATATAATGTGTGTTACATATTATTGTATGATTATGTATAGGTAAACATATATGTATAGTTATATATATATATACATAATACTACGTATGTGTGTATGTTACCATGTATTTATTATGTATATATTTTATTTGATGGTAGCTATGTATATATATATGATGCTATATTGTAATATGTAATATTATGTACATATATATATATCTTATAAGTATAAGCTATATGTATATGTAATTAGATATGGTGTTATGTATATACATATGTTACTACATATATATATGTATATGAGGAGTATAAGTGTATGTATATTTATATGTAATAGTTGCATGTATTAGGTGTAAGTATATATTATATATTGGTATATATATATATATATATATATATATATATATATATATATATATATATATATATATATATATAATGGTTTAAAGGCGACAGCAGCGAAGTCGCAACAGTAACAACAGCCGTTGTAGCAGGCAACAACAGCAAAGGCGACAGCCGCAACATTTTTGCAACAGAGTAGCACAGCAGCAGTAGCGTTCAACAGCAGTGGCGACAGCAGTTTAGCGACGGTAGAAACCGTCGCCAAAGCAGCAACAGTAGCAGCAGGAACCTTCAGCAGCAGCAGCGACAGCAGATTAGCAACGGAGCAGAACCGTCACTAAATTGGCAGCGTATCAAAGTATCGGATATTCAACGACAGTTTACCTCTATTTTTAGTGACAGTTGGCAGATTTTCTATAATAGATATTTATATATAGATATAGATATATATATATATATATATATATATATATATATATATATATATGTATTTGGTATTTAATATATAAGTAAATATATTCCTAAATTTCTAATTATATTGTAGTATAAGTATAAATTAGTATAGCATATGTATATTATGGGTAGTTAGTATAAACAAGTTTGGGTATTACCTTGAGATACCAAGGTAAGTACCAAGGTATTGGAGATACCCAAGGTATTGGGTTTGGGGTATCAAGATTATGGTTTTATGTTGTGATACCAAGTTGGTTCAAAACCAAGGTACCTAATTGATGTTGTCTTTGAGATTTTATTTAATAATATTATTTTGGCATTTGTATGTGATATTTTACCTATGGATTTACGTATCCGGAGATACGGTATCCTAGTATTTTAAGATATAGTTTTGTGACCTAGACTTTAGTTTTTGAAGCCAATATTTTTTTGTTAGACTTGTGCAACCTAGAATTAGGCAGTTGACCATAGTTGACCATAGTTTGACTATAGTTGACCATAGTTAACCTTAGAGTTGACTTAGTTTGACTTTTGACTTAGAATTGACTTGTTGACCTAGAAGTTGACTAGTTTAAATTATTTTCTTTCCAGAATCTTGTATTGATATTGTATTCCATATCTAGGTCTTCGAGGCACCATATCAGATATTTGTGAGACTATTCAGTGGACTTCAGACGAGTACATTATCTGATAGTTTCTTATTTATGATATCCTCCATGTTCATTGTATCTAGTATAGATATCCATGTTTCTTGACACGATGGTTACACGGATTGGTATATCCGGATCTCGTTATGAAATATTATTCCTTGTATATGGTGTATCTTATTCAAGTCTCATTTCATTGGTTATCTTGTGTATGTACAGACACTGATTCTCGGGAAGATTTGCTAACTTCCTAGAGAATTATATGCCATAGCATACCATGGTTGGATCTATTATACCAGTCGGGGTGGGGAGTATTTTAGGTTAGATATGTGATTATACCCTCCTTGCGCATATCTTGTTCCTTGTGAGTGTTGATCATACACCGTACATATGATCAGCCAGGCCATTATACTCTTGTGCAAGTTTCCAAGCCGATCACATGTTAAAGCTAGTACTCACACACTTAGACATTAGTATTCTTGTTTATTGATATATTGTTCATTCTTGTATTTATTCCAGTATTTCCTTATTGTGTATCTTTTGTATCTATTGTGCATCTTGTATATTCACATCTATTTACTGTTACATAATTTTTATCATTGATTAGAACTGCTGTTAGAGATGTACTCTGCTCCTTTCCTGACTGGATATATATTTTTTCTAGGTGACACTGAGGACTGGTATCCTATACATTATGGACCTCAGGATGTTGTGGGTTTAGAGTCTGAGAGCCTGACTTAGGAGGAACTTATTCCAACTGAGACAGATGACCCAGGATTAGTACCTTCTTAGTATTTCTTGTACTGGATTTGTCTCCAGCTTATTTTGTTAGTACTTCTTTCAGACTCAATGATGTATTATTTTAGACTCATGAGTTGTATGTGACTATTCTAATCTTTATCATATTTGTGCTCATTCTATCTTAGATCTGTGATTGAGTTTATTGTAATTGTTGGTGGCTCATTATATTGCTAGATAGATTATCTAGACAGCGTTCTACCGCCGATTCTGCAGCGTAGGATGGGCGTTGTTTTCGACTTGTACCCTTATACCGGGTGTGGGTCGTGATACTATTCCCGCCATATACTCGTTCATCGGTAGGTGGAGCTACTCCATCTCCCGGGCTTTCCTTAGCTCCTACCCCTGCTGCTACTCCTACGACTACTGCGACTACTACTATACTGACTTCTCCACTAGTTTCTCCTACTGGAGCAAATCTATATCCAGGCCTCCTGGTGGACCATAGAGTATATATTCGTCGTCCCACTACTCTAACAGAGCGGCAAGCCAATATCGATTGTCCCGAGCTATGGGTCGATGGAGCAACGTAAGTACTTATTGTCAATTCATACATTTATTTTTTTTATTCTAATTTTATATTGTTTACTTATTTCAGGTTCTTCCTGACCAAGTCTGGCTCTGATTTAGGGAACATCATGCAGGTAAACTTTTATGGCCCTTATATCAACTACAGTGATGTCTCGCTGGATCGACGATTCATTTGGCTTGATATATTGCGGGTATGTACAAGATTTTTATTTAGAATAATATATAATTTTTATTAAAATGGTAAGGAATAATTTTTTAATTTATAGAATTTGTACTGGTGGTCGAATCATAGAGATGTTGCGATCCTGCTACAAGACCGTCGCCAGAAAAAGGTTCAAGGATATAATCAATAATAAGAAGGCACTGGCATTACATTCAGGGGATCTTCGCAAGTAGTGGCTCAAAGCGGAGCTCTGGGAGCAGATAAAAAAGAAGATGGAGGCCCTGGCCTATAAGGCCAAGTGCGAGAAGGTGAGAGCGTCACGTGCTAAGGGTGGTATCCACACTGGTGGATCCATTCCGACCGTCGAGCATTTTTTACGGATGGTTAGTATTATAATTTTTTTGCTAGATCAATTTTTGGGTAATTCTCGTCTTTTCATATTAATTAATTTATAATTTTTATAGTACGAGGAGGCCATCAAATTCGGGGGAGACCCGAAGACCATCGACTTCTCCGCATTTTTCCAGCGGGCACACAAAAGAAAGAATGATGTGAAGCCCGTAGATTAGTGGGCAGCAAAAGCATATGTAAGTTGTGGTTATTAAAAATTTTCAACAAAATTAAATACATTCTTTTTACAAATTAACTATATTTGTTTACCCTAAAAATCTAACATTAACTTTAATATTGTTACCTATTATATCTAAAAACCTTATGATATCTAAACTTAACTCTAATCCTAAACTTAGTTGTAGTCAATAAAAAGATTAATCCTAACCTACGATATCTAAACATATTTACATAAATAAATATAGGAGACATATGAGACGTTGGAGGGTGGGGCTGAGAGCAGTACGCCCACTGAGAGAAATTATAGGTGGGTATAAGTTATCGGGAGAGAAAAAGATAGCATCGTGTACGGAACTGGATCGTTGGCATCACAGCCATCGATTCTTTCCAGAGCTCCTCCAAAGGCTCCTCCAGCTCCATCAGAGCCTGGCCCCGACATTCCTTCAGGGTCTATGAGTTTGGAGACGATCATGATGCCTCTTTTAGAGGTACAAAGGCAGGATAGACAGCTGACAAAGTCTCGTGGTCCTGTATCTACTGCTCCTCCAGCAACTCCCGCTCCTCCGACGGCTCTAACGATGTCTACTCCAGCTCCTCCGATGGCTCCTCCAACTCTATCTCTAATTTTTTCTACCACTCTATCTGTCATTCCTGGGGATCTACAGTAGATCATCGCTGTGGTTATGACGCAGTATATGGCTAGCCGCCTCTGCCTCTACCATCGACTTGATATTTTTTTTTTTGATAATTCGATAATTTATTTGGATATACTGGTTGTATAACTTTATATGTTTAGATTATGATAGCTTATGATAATTTATGTCTATGCACTTGTATTTAATATGTTATATTGTATTTGTTATGTTTGAATCTTTTATTGATTTTGTATAATGTACTAGGAGCAGGAAGCAATTGATGTCACCATTTAAGATTTTATATGGACGAAGATATCGCACTCCTTTGTCTTGGGATAATGTTTGTGAGAGAGACTTGTTGGGGCTAGAGATAATTATGGATGTAGCTGAGAAGGTGAAGCTCATTAGAGATAGACTTCAGGTGGCATAGGACAGATAACGGCATTGGACCGACAGCCACCGGAGACCTTTGGAGTTTGAGGTATAGGTTTTGTTTTGTGTTGCTTGTGATTGCTTTATTTTAGATTGTGTGTTAAGGCTGTATTTTGTTCTAAGTTGGCAATCTGGTGTTCTTACAGATTTCTCTGACACGAAAAATGATTCGGTTTTGTAGAGACGGAAAGCTTAGTCCACGGTACATTGGACCCTTCGGTATTCTTGAGAGGGTCGGTGCAATAGCCTACAGGCTAGACTTGTTGCCTGTACTAGAGGGAATATATGACGTGTTCCACGTGTAGCAGCTGGGATGGTACATGGCAGATCCTAATCATGTATTGGATCACTCAAAGATCAAGATGGATCCGACTCTCAGTTATTCAGAGCAGCCGGTGGAGATTCTGGATCGCAGGGAGAAGGTAATACGAAACCAGACGATTTTATTAGTAAGCGTCGTGTGGAGGCATCATTCTCCGGAAGATTCTACCTGGGAGAGGAAAGCCGAGATACGTGAGCGATACCCTTAACTCTTTAAGCTATGAGGTATATTTATTTTCTGTTGTGATTGTTGATTGTAGTATTAGTTTTTTCCTTAAATTTTGAGGACGAAGTTTTTCTAAGGAAGGTAGGATTGTAACCATCACTTTTCTATATAGGGATCATTTTATTATTTAAATATATTGTGTTATTTATTTATTAGTTAGTGACTAGCCTATTTATTGGACTTGATACTAGCGGACCTAACTAGACATGACATATGAACCCAACGTCTGGACTAGATATTTCAGACTCATTAAGTCATTTTTCTTTCCTTAATTAGAAATTAGATTAACCCTTCATTAGTAATATAATCTTTCTTAGTTAAACTCTCTTTATGACAACCTAATAGGGGTATACTTGCCATTTTATATTGCTTGGGAGAGCGGAAAGGGATGGTCGACCCTAATTAAATGGAGGGATATTCTCTCTCCTCTTATTTCTTTATTATAATTATTTCCTAATTGAGTTCTTCCCCAAATTGACTCATTCCTCCACCAATTTCTTTCAAATTACTCTCAATCCCATCCATTTTCATCATCTAAGGAGCCTAGGAGCTTAGATTACAAGGAGCACTTGAAGATGAATAATTTGGCTAAGAACATGTGTCCTAATTGTGTCCATTTAAGCTTTACATTAGGAATCCATCTCCCAATAGATATAATTCTAAAAAATTTCTTTAATTAGATTATAATTGTTACATTTGAATATTAGGAACCCACTCATGCATTAGGATTACCCATAGGAAGAAGAAGAACTAGGTTCATATGACCCCTATTGTGACTTCTACATTGAGTTTTGTGTCCAATTTGGGAGAAATTTAGGATTGGTGCACCAAGTGTTTGATATTGGGTCTATTAGGTCTAATTAGACTTATATTGGTAGTGTAGTACTAGATATGTGTCTACAATTGTATACGATTAGAACGCATCATGATTTTTTGTGATACACTATGATACGGGGGTCTAATTTTGGAGTTTTTTGCATGTTAGTGTAATTACTCTTTAAACTTCATTGTAACTAGTCACTTTAGTTATATAATGATGAATTTAATATGTGTAATTAGTATTTGTTAAGTATTGGGGGTTTTGGTACCTTGTTTGGGTGCATATCATGAGTACATATTGGTGCACTCAAGGTGTTTGATGGAATAACAATTAGTGTGGGTATTGTGTACACTCAAACATTATTTGTTTGTACATATATATATGTGTGTGTGTGTGTGTGTGTGTGTGTGTGTGTGTGTGTGTGTGTGTGTGTGTGTGTGTGTGTGTGTGTAAACTCCCTAATTTATAATTTTAGTATTTTTATAAATTATTAGATTTCTTTTGGATATTTTGTTGGTTAATTAGAAAATAACTTCTTTGATTTAATTACCTATATAAATAATTATTTAGAATCATTTTCAGGCTATTTTTGAATTTCTTGAATTTTTCTAGAATTTTTGGGTAATTAAAATATAAGAAACATAATTTTTTAGGGCTTCTATGATTTACTGTGAGACCATACTTGCATGATATTCCTACCAAACATTTATTTTAGGGTTAAAATGATTAAATATATATTTATGTAATTTATTTAGAATTTTTTGTCCTTTATTTGGTTTTAAAATAGTCTAATAACTAATTTTCTATGAATTTTGGAATTTACTGTAGAAGACTATGATCATAAAATGCCCCAAAGAATTTTTTTTTTTTTTTAGGATTTATAATAGTTTTTTGCATTTCTAGATTTTTCTGATATTTTTACATATTTATTTGGAGTTATTTAGGTTAAAAACTAATGAATAAATAATTTTGGAAATTAAATATTATATTATCCAGTCAGCAGCTTAGTCAGCGTACAGTCAGCACCTGTGGGCTCCAGCCGTCAGCCTCTGCCTATAAATAGAGTACTAAAACCTTAGGTTATTATGCCGCTGAATTAATATTAGGAGAGAGAGAGAGAGAGATTGCTTTCTAAGATTTTTCAACTTCGCGTAGCCATATCTCCTAGGTCCGGACTCTAAATGTGTCCCCGTTTCTTGTGTTGGAATCATATCGAGGTATAGTTTCTGAATAGATAATTTATTTTGATAAATTTTGAACTTAAATTTCTAATAAATTTGTGGATTGTTGGTTGTCCAAAATCTAACATATTTCAGTATTTTTGAGATTTTGGGAGATCCCGAACTCGAAATTGTGATCCATTTGAAGTTTCAAAAAGTTGACAAGAAAAAATATAACATATATTTTTCAGAATTAAATATTCTATTTTACTATTCTAATATATATATATATACAACATAGACGTAACCAGGAAACCATCAAAAACTGCCATATGTATGCCATATTGGCGATAATTTTTACCGGTTCGAGATTTGGTGAAACTGTTGATTTCAGCATTCATTTAGCACTAAAATCTATAGGATTTTACATACAAATCTTGGTTTTGTGTCTTTTGATTTTTTGTCAACATAATGCCTCGATTTGCGTGCCATGGATCCCGAATTCGTAAAATTAATTTTTTTAACTAAAATCTAGGATTAGCCTTAAAATTGAAATATAATTAAATTAAATTAGTATTTTAGGTTATTTTATTCAAAATTAAAATATATTAGAATATAAAATATATTCGACCCTCTTTTGTAGATCTAACTTGTTTTAATTTATGTGACGGGATAGATTGGACGATATCTTGAGTTACGACTTCATCCTTTTTCGAAACAGGCAAGTATACCTTGCCAATTTTTCAAATTCATATAGCATGTTTAAATTAATTTTTATATTATGTGACTTATACTTGTTTCTATGATATTTAAATGATGTTAGTCTTAGAATTTATTGTGTAGACATTGTTAATTATTTCTTGATTAGAAACACTTCTCGTAGACCATGTATTAGTCTGGATAGCGATGGATTATATGTACCCACATGAGTGTTAGACACCCTAGAACGATTATAAACACATGAACTATTTTCTTCTCTATTTTCGTTATTCGTGAACATGTGGCCTCTAAGGTCGGATTATCTGTTTTGTGACCCTGTGACCTCTAAGGTCGGGTTATGGTTATTTGTTTCGTGACCTTGTGGCCTCTAAGGTCAAATTATTTGATCATCCTGTGACCTCTAAGGTCAGGTAAGTGTTCTCTTATTTGTGGTTTACTTGCAAGCTATGGTATTTGTGTTCCTTCGTATGTGCAGTTTATGTGTAGTTAGTTATTATTTTTCGTATGTGACTATTTTATAGGTTATACCTTAGTTATTTTTTGTCTGCACCTGTCTATTTTAGATACTATATTTTGATATACTTTGCATGCTTTTATTGTATCATGTTACGTCCTTCTGAGGACCTAGTCCCTTTCCAGGTGTAAACGATCATGACTATTCAGGGGAGCACGGATCATGACTTGTTACTTATTTCTCTTTCGAGAAGGTCTTTCCTTTGAGTCTCTCGGATCATTAGATAATGTATTTATTATATTTTCTTTTATATTCTATTTTGGTAGTAGATTTATCTCCACCCGACTTATTTACTTCCTCGATATTTAGTACTTGGTTCATTGTCATATTTTATTATTTATTTCTATTTGGTTTTCTGGATGAGATTAGTATTGCCTGTGACTTATGATATTATATACCACTTGTGAATTGTTATTCATAATACAGCGTACATATATGTTATAGTTTTCATATATTGGAGTTTTCATATACATACGGCTGACAAGCTTATGTATTCCTAGTCCTACGTATTTTTGGACTTGAGCGTAAAATATTTTTGTGGTGGCCCATAAAGGTCGAGAATATATTGTCTTTGTTATTTTACTGTATCGAAAAAGCCTGCGAATAGGATTAGAGTATAGGATATTATCCACTTATTTAATCATCTTCCTTGATTTCATTTTGAATTCTCATTTGACTGCTTGAATTTCATCTTGCTTGATCCTTTCATGACGTAAATCTTATCTTTTCTTTCGTGTTTGATAGAGTTTAGAAAGATGACTTGTACTAGGTATATATGCTTCATTGGTCAATTATACCATTAGTTGAGTTCTTATAAGTTGGGTAGGTTGATAGGTTCCGTAAATATGTAGGACTGGCGTATGTCTAAAACTGTCAAGTTTACAGATTTTCTTGACGGGTTTGAGCATACTTCAATAAATCGACTGTCAAGAAAGGCCATTTTTCTTATAGTGAGGCCATGGACTGAAGCTATCATGTAGATATTATGGCGTGTCCGTGATTAGTAAGTCGTATCCTATCTCGGCTTATTACATCACCTCTTGTCCTTGTTTGGTTGTAGAGATGTCCTACTGCCTCGATAAAAGGTTATACGCTTATGGTTATGGCACATATCCTATTTTATGTACTTGTTTTGATTTGGTTCATTCACTTGTGCTCCTTTATGGTACTTGCTATCGAGGCCTGACCCCACTGGTTTTGTCTGACCAGGTTCAGTAGCTTAGCCCGAGGATCCTATCATGTATCTGGCCGATAGTGCTCACCAGGAGGATGGCCACTGAGGGACTTGAGTGATTTTCTTCTCCACCACTCTGATATGTCATTTTGTTCTACCTTTGGCATTTAGCAACCGACACTTGTTTAGTCGGCAAATCTGGATATTTAGTTCCTTTACATAATTGTATATTATTCAGACCGCGGCTGACTTACAATTATGTACTCTTGACAATGTGCTAGTTTATCATTTTGTAGTCATTATGATAGAGCATCAAGGACGCCTTACTGATTTATCTTACATGCTCATTCTTACTGCTTGTTGGTTGATTGATTGAGACATAGATTTCTCTAAGAGATTGTAGGAGACTTGATTGTAGTATGCACCCCATTATCTCTAGACAACTTTAAGCGTATTGCGGAATACTCTTATATTCCGTAATGTGTAGCTGACCAAGTCATACCCCAGTTCTCCGTACTTCGGTACTAGGGCATGACACTGACCCAGCCCGAAGTTGGGTCACATAATCCTGAAAGTGTCGTCACTGCCGTAGGTTATGTGAATATGTGTAAATGCTAGTATGTCTCATTTCAAGCCCGACAAGACCATTTCCTTGGTAAATGCTAATATGTGTTTCCCTCTTATAAGTCGTCATAGCTCTTTTTTATATTAAAATTTTACTTATTTTCTTTTGACAGTGGTTCAACAATTACCTCTAGCAATTGTTGTCATTTCATAAGGATGTGTTAATACTTCTGACATGTTTAACTATTTGGTCACATCTAGTAGTAACGTCAAAGTTTAATCACGAAAGAAAACTCAAAGTAACAAAGCAAATACCTACTGGTGGTTGTACAGAACCTTTAAATGGACATATTGAGTCATCCAAATCAAAGACAAAAAATACTGTTGGCAAGGCTTCTAGATCGTTGTAACGAAGTCTCTGTTAGCGATGAACATACGTTACATATCCAGTACTCTGCTTGTGGTAGTAAATATATTGAGGTCCAAGACACTCAACATCATTATGAGCTTGTTTGTCTCAACTCAGGCCTGACACATCCCCGCTCGGCCCTGCTCGGGTTGGGTAGCCCGACTCGAAGCCCACCGTGCTGTGGTTCATGTGCCGGGATGGGCTCAGATTTTTATTCTTAGACCCGACCCGGCCTGACCAGCTATAGTACATGGGTCTGAGAGGCACGGCCCAAGCCCGACCCAGCCCACCCAAATCCAGGCCGGGCTGGGCCACTTGACAGCTCTAGTGCTAAACATTGACAATGGTAATGTGTCAAAGGCTATTCCATAATAGGGCAATATAAACCTCAAGAGCTTTCATTAGGGCACTTTTTGCCTCTTACAAAACAAACTACTGTGGAGTGCTAAATATAGGCAACGGTAATGTGTCGAAGGATATTTTCATTGGAGATGTGCATCCGGAAACAAATACATAATCTACTTTAGTGCTCAAGGATGTTCGCCATGTATCAAACATCCGCATGAACTTGGTGTCAGTTATAAATTTAGATGATGAAGGGTTCTTCAGTCTCTTTGGGACTGATTGGTGGAAGCTTACTATCACGCCACTAAAAAAATTGAGTTTTTAGTAGCAAAAAATTTTATTTCTAAAAGTACCAAAATCGTTGCTAAAATTGTTAGCAACAAAAAATTGTCATTGCTGGACCCGTTGTTTAAAGTGTGTTAACTAAAGTACTAGCAACGAAATTCTGAAGTCGTTGCTGAATCCTTGCGTTTTAGCAACGCGGTTTCTTTTTCGTTGCTGCTTTCGTGGACGAAGTCTTCGTTGCTAAAAGTAAGTCTTTAGCAATGCACGTTTGTCGTTGTTATATACTACATTTAGTAATGCCGATATATCATTGCAAAATGTATAATTCTTTAGCAACGCATAACTTGTTGCTATATACTATAATTAGCAACAACATTAATCCATTGCCAAAAAATTCAGAATTCATCATAATATTTGGTAACGATTCACTGTCGTTGCTAAACAAAACTAAATTTTTTTTTACAACACAAAAAAATTGGTTGTTATTTGTTGTATTTAGCAACGATATTAATCGTTGCCAAAAAAAACCAAAAATTCTCATAAAGTTTGGTAATGACTCGTTACCGTTGCTAAACAATTTATTTATTTATTCTCCTTCTCATTTATGCACACAATAGTTTTGAATAAATTAACATAATAAAAAAGTCAAAAATGTTTCATAATAAAACTTCAATTGTTTTACAATCACATTCATCATCAAATTAGACTTAAAAGTTATAAGAAAACAATATAGCAGAACTAAACAATTCTTAAAATACATAAAGATCTGAACATATCTATAAGCACCTTGCTCTAAAAAGAAATCACTTTGATGAGGTGTTGCCTCTATAAGCAGCATATGTTTTTATTATTAAGTTGTTCACACATTTGCTTGGTCATTGAAAAACTTATGCATGAAGTTTGGGTTCTTTGAACGATTGTTGGGCATCGAAATCCTGTCGGCTTAGGAGAAACAAGATAATAAGTGCTACACACATGTATTTCGGGACCTCCGCTGGGCTAGCTACCCGTACGCGAACCTCACCATGAATAGTCCAAAATGACTTGTTGTGCTAATGACCTTCATATAGTTAGGCTGTATGCTAATATCATTTGCTTGTAGGCTTAACAAGTTGAGGGACGAATGCATGACATATTTTTATTTTTATCAAGGATAACAATTGATGCATGGACACATTTGTGACACATCTTCACATTATTAATTGATAACATTGTTACAGGGAAGGATGGTAAGTTGGGTAAGATTCACTATGTCCATAGATGTATATTTGTCTTTGAAACTGCTTATCATGTCACATGTATGCTCTATATAACATGCTTTTGAAATGTAACTGATCCTAAGGCAAGATTAGTAAAACCATATAATAATTTTATCTGGTCTCACATATTTACTGTGTTGGTTTAGTTGAGTGACCAAGAGGCCACACACCAGTACACGGCAATGTACTAACCTCTCCCCAGTTTTTCAGGTGCGGGGAGTAGCCTGGACATTTCTAAGGCGTCGAAGATTTTGTTGGGCAAAGTGGAGTTTTTCATGCAATGATGTGATTTTCTGTTATAAAGGACAATGTATGGAACGTCATTATTTTTATAGTTCTTGAGTTGTAAGCCTTGTTTCATGTTTCATTGTATCTGAGAGAGGGTGCTTGTATGTGAGTTGTTCTTTGGCTTCAAGCTGGTTGTAATTCCACTGCAATATTATCAATAAAGAGAATCATTTTTGTATATGTTGTGTTTATTCAACTTTTTTTGCTTATATTCCGCTGCAATGACTTTGTTATGAGATATTCTATCGATCGTGAAGGACCTGGTCTTATACAAGTTCAATTTAGACTTGTACGACATCACATCCAGTGGTTACTTAACGATTCGGCAGAATCGGAACATGACAATTAGTCCTCGTGATCTAATCTTCTGTAACTTGTTTTTCTTTTTCTTTATTGTACCCTATTCATATTTATCGTATACTATTCATATTCATATTCATATTCATATTCATCTTCTGCTTAGGTTTAGTCAAGTTTCTTCTAGTTTGGGAATAGTAGTATCATGCTAGCTCCGTGCTCAGCACCTGGAAATTAGTATCCTTCTCATCTCGTCCACACTCCAACCTAGGTTTTATCCCGCAGAATGCTGAAGCCTCGTAGATTAATACTGCATTTGCGGTCATAGCTTCAAAAATCTAAAATTGTTCATTTGACGCTCCAAGCAAATGGGATCACAAGCAATCTATTGCCATCTCATAACCTGGAAAATAAAGAACCGGTAAGAAAAATGATTTTAACTGAATTCATACATGCGAATATTGTTGCTTTGTTACAGTGTAGGGGCAGCATAAGGAACTTGTGTGTAGAAGCATAGCAAGCAAAACTATGAAAATGTAAACAAAATATTTGAAATTGTATTAGGAAAAAAATCAATGTTACAGAGATAAACTACTGTACATTAAATAGGGAAAATAAATAGTACAACCATGCCTGGATATAATCATAACAAAGGAACAAGATTTCAATGTCTCACATCTTCCAAAAAAAAAAAACTTAAAACTTTCGCATTTGATCTCACAAAACTTTGATGGGCATGCAGAAAATTTTAGCCTTTAGAATTCAACTAGCTGCTGCTTAACTATATGGGAAGAACATGCCCACACTCCCGCAAGTGATTTCAAATTACCAACTATAGTTGTGATCCATCAATTGAAGGCAGATTAAAAGAAGCAGCCATTTCAGCTAAATGTTTTCCTGCAAGATTAGTGATAAGTGTTACGGAAACAAAGTGCCCCAAGGTCTTCTCATGTTCCTCCTCGGGCTCAAGGTCATAGGTTTCTTGAAGATCCCTTGCTTTGGATTCTGCAACAGCAGCTTCTTTCAATAGAATTTCCCCTTCTTCAGTATCACCCATTTCAAGAGCTGCTGTTCTCTCTGCCCTTGCAGCTGCAGCAACTAAACGAAGCCTCTTACAACAAGCCATTGCCGCCTCTTTTTCTTTGAGTAAGACCAGCCCTTCACTCTCATGTATCTTGTCAACAATACCTTTGATCTCCTCCTCTAATCGCTCTAGGTCTGAACCAGCCTTCTCTCTTTTACTCTGCAAGGTTTCCTTCTCAACATTTAGTGCCTTAGCCTCAGCAGCTATTCGTCCTGCTTCCTTGAAATTTCTTGCAGCAGCAGCAACTTTCTTTTCAGCCTCAAGCTCAGGTCCCCTTTTGTCAATGAAGTCTATTCTCTGCTTAAATGAACCAACTTCTTGCTGGATATTTGCCCTTACTGAAGATAGTTCCTATAAGAATTTAAATAACAAAAAAAATTAAGGGAGAACAAAACACGTTAATTAGAAATCAAATGTTGTGCGAGTGTGTGCTTACACATGTGAGAACTAATAATCATCTCAATTAAATGACACAATAATAAAACCAACCTGTAGAGTAGTTCTTGCAGCAGATGTTTGTTGCCGAAGTATCTGAATTTCCTCCAGAATTGTCTCCTCGCTCTTTGCTAACTTTACTTTATCCTCTCGAGACTTTAGAATTGACGAGGCCACACTCTTTCTTAACCCAACCAAATCTTGACACGTTCTTGCTTCATCCAGAGAAACACTAGAGAGTTCCCTAAGCTTTGAACTCTTATTGTGTGCCAAAAGTATGAACTCATCAATATCTTTCTTTTTGATAGCTAAGGCCTCAGTTTCTGACTCTATCTTTGAAAGGGCCAATTGCAAGTTGTTATGCGTCATGTCAATACTTGACTGTGTTCCATGGAACTCAGAGATCACATTAGATATCTTCTCGTCAATTGCTTGAATCTGAGAATCATTCTCCGCAATCTCTGCTTCCTTCAATCGGACTAAAGCTAGTAGATCATCCAATTCTTTTGCTAGAATATCCCTTTTTCTTCTCAAACTTTCTACCCTTTTTCTGTCATCTTCAACAAAGTGCTCAACAGAATTTTCCAGTCCTGACTGTGCTTCAGATATCAGATGAGATTCTATGTCCACTTCCATCTTGTTTACTTCCAATAGTTCAACTGCCGATTGCCATTCTTCTAGTTCTTTAGAAGATATGTCTTCTGCATTTTTTAGAACTAAATCTGCATATTCAGCTGCTTCCTACAAAGATGGAGTTAGCAACAGCAGCAATTCATTACCAGTTTCATAGATTTCAGCAAGATCACAGAAACACTAGAGATAATGCAGTACCTAACAGTGCAAAGAAAGCTAAAATGATAAATATGCCTTTAGCCACCCTTATGTTCAAGAAAATTACTAGCACTTTTACATGGTATAAGAATGATACATGTTTCTTGAAACTGAATGGCATTATGCTGCTAATTCAATCTTTCCATTTGAGAACACTTGCAAGTATTTAAAAGGTTCAGGAGGAACATAACTGTAATGATAAAAAAGTATGTGTAAATCATATATCACAGAGATCCAACTGTTTTCAATGATATCAACATTTTTGTATACATATTCTATCTTTTTAAGCATTTCTTGGATTCTTTCTTCAACCATCATGAAATATAGCACTATAGACATGAAAGCAAATCAAATTGTTCAGGTAAACAACAATAATTGGCATGACTAGTTTCAAGCATGATAAAGCCATTTTCTTAATAGATTATCTATATCCTGCAATCCTTAGAGCTGGAAACTATTATTGTTTGTTCAGCCGATGACCTACCTTTTGTTCAGTGGCCCGCATCACCTAAGGAGAGGAACGCCAAGACCAACAAGAGGGACAAGGGCAAGGAGCCTATAACGGAGAGTACCCTTACCGATCTTGTTGAACACCTCGAGATCTTGGGGGCAAATTCGAGGGACATAGGGATGCGCATGAGCTACGTGGAGCAAAGCAACATGAGGCTAAAGGAGTTCTACGATGGGCTGGAGATTGTCGTCGCTTCGTCTATGGTAATATTCCAGGAGCAAATCCATGAGATCTGATCCGCACTTAAGGAAGAGCTCAAGGCACATCATCCGGAGATTGAGGACTTGAGCGGGAAGGTGCGAGGCTACGAGGAGCTAAAGACCGTGGTCGAGACTTGCGGAAAACTCAAGGCCAAAGTTGTCCATTTTGGAGAACGCATTGCGAACGGTGGACCTTCGAATAGGGAGGCACTAAGAAGGAACTCCGAGCCAAAACCCTTCAGTAGGGTATGAGATGCCAAAGAAGTGGCGAACTTCTTATGGAACATAGAGCGGTACTTCAAGGCATTGCACATCGACGATGAAGTCGAGAAGTTAAACATTGTTTCACTCTACTTTACCGATGATGCAATGTTATGGTGACGTCGTAGGTGCATGAAAATAGAGAAGGGATTGTGCTCGATTGAGACTTGGGAGGTATCTCAAGAAGGAGATCAAATCTCAGTTCTATCCGGAGAATGCGGAGTTCGTGGCGATACGGAGTTCGTGGCGAGACGGAGCTTGTGGCAACTCAAGCACACTAGGACGATCAAAGAGTACATTGTGGCGTTCACACGTTTGATGCTCACGATATCTATCATGGATGAGAAGAATAGGTTGTTCTTCTTCCTCGATGGACTTCAACCATAGACGGTTCAAGAATTGCAGCGACAAAGGATGTAAGACATGAATGCCACCATGGCAGCAACCAAAGAACTCGAGTAATGGAACGATAATGATGTGGCAAAGCCAAACCAAAGACCAAAGAGAATGGTGGGGGAGATGAGAGCTTTTCTAAGGAGGGTCCGTTCGAAAAAAGAAGCGTGAAAAGGTCCAACCCAAGTGGGTAATTTTGTGCTTCATATGTAAAGAAAATTACTATGCTCGGAATTGCCAAAACATAAGCAAACATGTCAATATCGTCCGAAATAAGGTGGACGCAAGGCCAATCCTGAGCTCATGGAGGCCCTAGGCGAACTGTCAAAATAGGCCCCCATATATAATATAAAAAATTAATTAAAAAATTAAAATTATTCTTTTCACCAAGATTTGAACTAAAACCTCTAGAGTGCAAGACTAATAAGTTAGCCACTACACCACAATTATTTTATGTTAACTAATACACCACAATTAATTTATGTTAACCACTACATAATAATTATTATTTTTATAACTTACATCTTAATTTTGGGACCCCAATAAATATGGGGTCCGGAGCGGGTGCACTCGGTGCACTTTCTCAGGGTCGGCCCTGGATGGACGAGGAGTACGAAATGGGGGTGCACATGGGAGCGATGCGCTTACTAAACGCCGTCAAGGCCAAGTCCGTTGTATCGAAGACTCCGAACAGGGAGCTCATGTATGTTGACGTGAGGATCAATGTCATAAGTACACGAACGTTAGTTGATACGATCATACAAGCGCCACTCAACTTTATTTTGGGCTCGAAGGTCCGTCGCTTGGGTCAAGCATTGAAAAAAGATAAAAACAAGATAAAAACGAACAATTTGGAGGTGCATCCCGTGCAGGGGGTAGTCAAGAGAGTTCGCGTAGAGGTGGGATATTGGTCGGGTGTTGCCAATTTCATCGCTATGTCATTGGAAGACTTCAAGATGATACTTGGCATGGATTTCTAATCACGACGAAAGCGGTTCCGATGTCACACTTGGGAATCGTCAGCTTTATAGAGGAAGGCTTGTTGTGCATTGTATGAGTTGCATGAGATGAGTCATCACAGGGAAAAGCTATTTCCGCCATTCAGCTCAAGGAGGGTAGCAAAAGGGAGACGCCTACATGGCAGTGCTCGAGATTAAGGACTTCGAGAAGGAAGACCATCCAAGCAAGAGCAAAGGTGTTGCAAAGGAGTGTCCCGACGACTCACTTCCGCGGAGGGAGGTGGATCATACTACCAAGTCGGACATGAGTAAGAAGCATGTCGTGGATTGCGAGGAGGCATATGCAACAAAGATATGCAAACGGAGTTGGATTAGCCAATGCAAAGAGTCACTCAAGGATCGTGGTGGACATTCGGGTCGACAGAATGACAATAGAACTCGCATACGCGGAGGTGTGGAGAACTATGTGCATCCAAGGATCGTGGTGGACGTTCGGGTCGACAGAATGACAATAGAACTCGACAATAGAACTCGCATACGCGGAGGTGTGGAGAACTATGTGCATCCAAGGATCGTGGTGGACGTTCGGGTCGACAGAATGACAATAGAACTCGCATACGCGGAGGTGTGGAGAACTATGTGCATCCAAGAGATGTGGTAGATTGGTGACCTGATAGCCTGCTAAAGCCTCTTTTTGTGCCAATGAGGGTACGAACTATAAGAAAAGGTCATGCGACGAATCAGATTGTTTTTTATCTTGAGGAGAAGATGAACAAGTTTGGAGAGGGCTGCACGAGAAAGAAAAAGAAGGAACGACACGTGAGGACAATGACTACGGAGGTGGAAGTTTTTCGGAGACTTAGTGTACCTGTTGACAAGCGACATCGACAAAACAGATGGGAGAGAATGTAACGCACAAGATTTTTCGCTCTACCGAGATGTTGCATGGGCAGTAATTTAGTTCGAAGGCTCTAAAATTCTTCGAAATATGGTAGAGTACTCTTGAACTCTCATGAGGCTTCTCTTAGTTTCAAGTACTAGAATCTTCCACTATGTAAATATCTCTAGGGCCTAGAATATTCTCTAAACTAATACATAGAATATTTTCTAGAATAATATATAGAATATTCTCATTCCATAAGTTTCTTGTAAGCCCTTTGAGACTTTATAAATAAGTGGAAGGCTCATTTACTCCTCTCATCACCGATGAAGTTGTAAACTCCCTCCAGTCTTTGCAATCTAGCTAAGCGTTTGGAAAAGGTTTGCACGAATATTCAAGGAGAAAGTTTGTGCGCCGCATGGAGCAAGGTGCATGCAAAAGCACTAAGTCCGTGACAAGAAGCAGGTGGAGACAGTTGGGAAGATCAACTCACAGTCACCTAGGGTAAGGAAGCTACTCCTAACTGGATATTAGACTCAGGTAGTTCGTTGTATGTATGCTCGGATGTGTCCTTTCTTAGATAAGAAGATTGGTATTGTTCGCTTAGATGATGATTCCGTTTGTGAGTTGCTAGGGAAGGGACAGTAGATAAAGATGCATGATGGCAATGGTACATAGGGTTGGTGGGGTACGGTTTATAACGAAGATGTAAAATAATCTCATAATATTAGGTGAATTATACCCTCTTGGATATGGATTTTCAGTAAGAGGTAGAGTTATGGGGTGACAAGTAATTGCACCGTGCTCATGAAAAGAGAAAAAATGAAACCAATTTATCGGACGATAAGGGACACAATGCGAGTTAGTGCTCTAATGTTTCTGTAGTAAAAGAGCTGGATACTCGGGATGGTTTGTTTGCAGGGGGCCAACCTACCGTGGCTCGAGAACGGGAGTCAATTTTTCCATTGGGCCAAGTGCGACAATGTTTGTTTCCAAATACTCGGTTTTTCCATTGGCCCAAACTCAACAAACATTTAGCAATTTTCACCCTTCAATCTTCAAACAGTAGTCTTGATCTCACGAACCACCCTCTCTCTCTGGGGCTAGAGGGCGCATATTTGATAATCCTAATAATAATATGATTAGAGAAAAGTCATAATCAAAACTTTATTCATACTTAGATTTTCACATAAGGAAAATGATGTCAAGCCTATTTAGAATTTAATTTCTATGTATAAAGATTAAAGACATGGCATGATATATAAAAGGGCCTAGGGTTCCATGTAGATTATTGTACTCGAAAGAGGTGTTGGGTAGAGATACAAATAGGTTGAGAAAGAAAGAGAAAAAATAGAAAGGTTGAAGAAGAAGGAGATTGGGTTTATCGGATCTTCTTGAGTGTAATCTCTAGGAATTTTTTGGGTTCTCTTTATGTACTCTCTTTTATTTGGGGTTTCAAAGTTGTAGCAATCTGGAAGCTTGTAACCTTAATTTAGTAGTGATCTCGCTTTTAAGTGGTTTTTATTGGTTAGGGTTTTCCTCCTCTAATCATTGCATTTTTGTGCTTGTTTTTTGTGATCTTTTACTTTCTCCATAAGTCGGTAATCGGATTCATCATTGGTTGTTAGTTCGTCGTGGGTGCGTATCTTGAGGAATAGATTTTGTTGTTATTCCCAACACACAGGTACTCCCAAACGCGTTAGTTAGTCGGCATTTTTAAGTAACTATCCTAACAAAAGTTCAAACAAGTATCGTTTTGTAACTATCCTCAAGTAAAAATTCTCTGAAAATCAATTCTCAGCTACTCTACAAATGCTACACCACATTCCTCGTCTGCAATGAGCGAGTTCAGAAGCTCTTCGAGTCCAAAATTCCATATTCCAACTCCGTTTTGCTCATTTTATTCACATGACTCTTTGTCCTTTTCTACATTCTCAAGGCTCTAGCTCCTTATCTTAGCCCACTTAAATCCTTCAGTAGATTAGACTATTGGTGTAGTTGACTTGGACTCTAGTTTGAATCTAAATCTAGCTTGCTAGACTTGAATTGTTGGTTGGTGTTCATGTAGCTATGAGAGAGAAAGTGAAAGGAGAAAGAAAATGAGATGAGGAAGACAAAAACCAGGAAGGTGAAAGTAGATTCACATATCTAGAAAGAGGGAAGCTACGGAAAAGACTAGGGAATGAAAAAGAAGTTTAGTCTAGGAGAGTTTGGCTTCTCCTGACGAGGAGAGAGATACCAAATAAATTCCAAACCGCTAAATATCTATAAAAAATAAGAGCCATGCATGCTTCCGCACTATAAAGTTACCATAGCAATGGGGACATGTATCTATCTTAAACCACTCACCATGTCCACTCATGTAAGCATTACTTCAAAGAGCTCCCATAGAGAGGCATTCATGTGAAATCATCCAAGTAATACATCTTAAGATGTTAGAAGAAAATATTATTTTGGATTAACAGATTCCATACTCAAAGTACTCCAAATATATAAGATATTTGATTATAAAATATAAAATAATCCTAATAATCATTAACCTAGCAACCCTATTAGCTTTAAATGTATTACATAACAAGCCAACAGAAGATACTGACCTGCAATGCTTCTCCATCCTTCTAATGGAAATAAAAAAGACAAGCATGCAAACTACAAATATATATTTAACCAGGGTACAAATAATTTTCTGTAAACATATTGGTGTATTTTCCATAGGATGCTACAATATGGGAACAGTTAATTAATGTCAAGATAATCTGTCTTCATATCTTAAAGTCCAAAACTATGAATAATTTACTCAACAGCTATACGTCAGCCTATCAAAAAACAACATATGCTTCTCATTAGAAGATAGCAACATCAAGGCTTTCCTATATTCCTTTTTCTTATTTATACCATCATGTTCTTGATTCTTTAACTGTTAGTGGAGTAGGTCCTTGCTCCACTTACTCCAAAACTTAGGAATACAGGCTCTGTTATCGTTGTTGGTAAATGGAGCTTGCAATGTCCAGATTCTTAAGAAGTGTGGTAGTATAAGAAAAGAGAGTATAGGATGAATGCACTTTAATTCGCTATAAATAGAAGTCTCACTCCCACTTCATCCCTATGTTACATTACTACAAACAACAATGACAAGAGGAAACCATTGTCAATCCATTAAAAGAGATTTACATAGGCCAGATTGCTACAAAAATATAAGTTCTTCTTTTAAGGTATTAATTTTCTTCAGCATTGCCTTTTTCTTCCTCCTGCATCTAGGAATTCCTCTCTTGTTGTAATTTACATTATAAACATATTACATAATGTTACATAATGCAGTTATTGTTTAGAAATGAAACCAATGTCAAACTAATAGTTAAAAGAGCAGAAAATCTCAAAGGCAAGTATTACTCTGATATCCAAAAGGTGAATAATGCATTTTCTAAATCCCCATAATGACATCTTGGCGAATGCTCTCCTATACTACTCATGTATTTTGTTAAATTACCATTTAGAGTTTTACTTGCTGATCGTTTTTTTTTTCTTCAAGAGGACGAATATATACCACAATAATATAGCTAGTACAGCTGCTAGATCGAAAAAGATAAAATATCAGCACAAGCTCACTATTCTGTGTCCAAAATGTGCTATAATTACAGCATGTTTGTTATAGCCTAATTATTCTAATATAATATTCCTCATGGTAATTTTATGTATACCCTTTGGATGATTTTATATGAGATAATGAAAGGGTCAGTAGAAAAGTTGTTTGCATACAATATTTAAGTACGTAAAACTAAGGTGTTTTGTGAATTTCAGATATATGTAACATTTACCTGTGATGTCTTTTTGAATCTCTTCTATCCTAAAGTCTACACTACCGTCTCTAAATTTCACTGCTATATCATGGTTCCAAATGAATTCGTTGTTCTGTGATGTGCTCGTTAAACTGTACAAATTGCTAGATCATGCCCAAATGCCCGCCCATCTTCAGTAAACCACTATGCTATCTCCCCTCTCTTGGGACTAAGAACTTAGTTTGATGCGACAATTATCTTCGTCATTGTATCATTGATTACTTGAGCTGAATGGATTAAAAGAATTCATATAACTGAGTTCAAATTTTATTTATTGATTGATTGATTGATTGATTGTTTTAGTGTTATTGATGTATCGTCTTGCAGTTGCTTCATTCTCTTGATCAATTTGTGGCAATACATCTTTCAAACTTATTCCTCAATTCATCAAGCGAGCGAGAAAACTGCTACCTTTGCAAACTGTTGGAGCAGCGTGAGCCCTTGTTCCTCAGCAGCAATCTGCAATCCGAGAAGGTCCTGCATCTTGAGATCCAGGGCGTCGCATTCCGCCTCGGCATCTCTCAGGTCGGTGAGGAGGGCGTCCTTGTCCTTCTCCGCGGCTGCGAGGCTGTCGCTGAGCCTCTCGGCGGTCTCGAAGTCCTCTGCCTCGCACGCCTCCTCCAGCTGCCTCTCGAGGTCCTTGAATTTGGCGGAGGCAAGGTTGAGGTCCTCCATGGCCTTCCTCCGCCTCCGTCCCAGATCCTTGCGCTCCGAGGAGATGGAAGATGCGGTCTGCCGGATCTGGTCGTGTTTTTCGGATATACGAGCTCTGAAGAGGTGCAGTTTGTCCTCGATGGAGCTGAGGGGGGCGTCTTCTTTCCAAGATATCACCCGCCCCATCTTCTGGTTATTGGCATCTTCTTGTTCAGTAGAATTCCCCTCTTTTTCCTCTTTTTCTTGTCGAAGAAGATGCTCATCATCATCATTATCAAGTTGTAGCTCTTGCTCCGCCTGTGTCTGTGTCTGTGTCTGTGTTGTTTGTTCTACTACTACTACTGCTACTAATTCTTCTTCTTCTTCTTCTTCTTGTTGATCTGGTATAGATCTGGGTGTTGGAATTGCGGGGGTAGGAAGAGGAAGAGGAGGCGGTGGGAGATCTACTTCTTCTTCTTCTAGTTCTACTTGTATGGAAGGAGAAGAAGAAGAAGAAGAGTTGCGGCCGTAGCCGATCCTGACTGCTTTCTTCTTTTTGCGGGAAGAGGAGGTCTGACGTGAAATGGTCGTCGGAGGAAGAGGAAGAGGAAGAGGTGGGGTCACTTCTTCTTCTTCTGGGGTTAGGGATTGGAGAGTGAGATCAGAGAAGAGGTCTTCGTCGAGGGGTTTAGATTGGGATTGGGATTGGGATTCTGGAATCGGAATTGGAGGTGGTAAGTCTGGAGTTGTAGTTGGAGTTGGAGTCGATGGTGGTGGAGAGGAAGAAGAAGAGAGGTCGTCTAAGGGGGAGAAGAGCACCATCCCTTCGAAGAGGGATCCGCCATCGGAAGTATCATCCATCTTCCCTCAGCCACCAACAACACAACCAGAATCAACAAAACCAGAATCAACTACTCAAATCAAGGCAAATTATAAGGGCACTACACATTTTACTCGGGGCTAGCCCATTGGAAATTTGCAAAAAATTACAAGTTTGCCATCATAAAACTTACTTGGGGCTAGCCCAAACTCGGGACTGTTATAATCAGGACTGTCAAAATTTTGACAGTCCTACCACTTGGAAGGACTGTCAAAATTTTGACAGTCCTACTAATTGTTAGGACTGTCATAATTTTGACAGTCCCATTTCCCAAAATTACAAGTTTGCCACTCTCATAGTTACTTGGGGCTAGCCCACACCAAAGTATAAAAGTGAAATGGCTTTCTATTTTTGGCATTCCACCTAGACTTGAAGAAACCCTCATTCCACCAAGCCCAAACCTAAATTTGGAAATTGCTAGTTGTGGTTGGAGGAGAATTTGACTTTGGTGATACTCCAAGGAATATTCTTCCGGTATGTCTTCGACAACCTACGATGAATAAGTTTTGCAATTGTCCGAAAAAGATTTAGTTTATTTTGACTATTGTAGGAACAATGCATGAAAAAATGTTCGATGACGAAGTCGGATCGTCCAATTCATTAAATATGCACTCAGGACGTTCCGAAGAACAAGTTGGTTGTTCCGAAGCACGTACGGTACGTAAAACGACAACCCTAATTCGACAGTCACGAGTTAGGACTGTAAAAATTAGACAGTCCTATATAAATATAGGACTGTCAAATAATCTACAGTCCTAAATTAATAGAGGACTGTCATAAATTCGACAGTCATATATAAAAGTAGGACTGTCATAATTTGGACAGTCCTATTTAAAAATAGGACTGTAAAAATAGTGACAGTCCTGGATAATTATATGAAGTTATTAATTTTTTATATTATTTTATATTGGTTATAGGACCAACCTTGTTCAGATATTGTGGTACATCCTGCTGTTGGTATTGATGTGGATGATATTTTCTTAACGGATATTGAATTTGCAAGCCATGAAGAAGCATTAGAGTGGTGCAGAGAAGTTGGAAAACAACGTAGTTATTGTCATTGCAAGATCCATCCGGTCTCGGCCGGGCCGAAAATATCTTGAGCTGGGATACGAAAGAGGAGGTGTGTTTAGGGAGCATCATAAAAAAAAGGGTATTGTTGAAAAAAAAAATCCCTAAGAAAAACGTTGGGACGAGAAAATGTGGTTGTCCATTGAAGGTGTTGATTGTAAAAGTTGAAGATGTGAAGTGGATAATCGAAGTTAAGAATGGAAGACACAATCATCCTATTCCAGGGACACTTACGGGTCATGCCTACGTGGCACGGTTGAAGGAGGATGAAAAAAAGTTGGTTGAAGAATTGTTCCTTTCAGGAGTTGCACCGAAACAAATTTATTCTGCTGTGCGACAAAAACAAGATGGGAACAAGTCTACCATGAGGACGATCTATAATAGTTTGGCCAGAGCGAAATGCAATAGTATGAAAGGAAGAATGGCGATGCAGCAAGTATTGAAGTTGCTTGGGGAGCATCACTACGTGGAGTACCATAGAAGACATCCACAAACTGATAAACTCCTTTCATTGTTTTGGGCTCATCCTGATTGCACACACTTGGCTCGGTCCTTCGCAGACGTGTTGGTCCTTGATTGTACATATAAGACCAACAAGTTCAAGATGCCTCTTTTTCACGTTGTCGGGTTTACGTCTACGGGAAAAACATTTACAGTCGCTTTTTGTTTTATGAAGAGTGAGACAGTAGAGGATTACACATGGGCGTTGAGGAAACTACAATCCCTTTACACAAGTTACAAAGAGCCATCTGTTTTTGTTACTGACAGAGAATATGCGTTGATAAATGCTATAGATATTGTATTTCCTCATGCGCATAGACTACTATGCACTTGGCATATAAATAGAAATATCCAAGCTCAATGCAAGAAAAAATTTGAAACAGTGGACGGTAAAATTGACATGCTTCGCTTCGAAGAATTCTACAGTGATTGGAGTCTTGTATGGCGAGCAAGTACTACAGACAGTTACGACGCAGCATGGTACATGTTCCAACAAAAGTGGGAGACGAGTAACCCGACATGCATATCTTATATCAAAGATACTTGGCTAGAACCACATAAAGAGCAATTCGTCTTAGCATGGACCAACATGGTGAAGCATTATGGCACGATCACTACGAACCGGGTCGAAGGAGCACACTCATGTTTAAAAAGATATCTACGGTCATTGGTCGGTAATTTTGTCTCTGTTTGGCAATCGATTCATTTGATGACTATTGCCACGGTGAACGATATTGTAGCATCATTTGAGATGAGCCTCAATATTGCAAAGCATGAATACAAGCAAGAACACCTCTTGGATGGTTTAACCCATGTGGTATCTCACAAGGCCTTGGGGTTATTGTTTGAGGAGATTCGTAGGTCAAAGTCGGTGGGTTATGATCCCGAGGTTTGAGGTTGTTCATATCGATATTCACTCGGACTTCCGTGTGCACATGAGATCAACGAATACCGTCGTGAATCTATACCTATTCCAATAGATGGTGTTGATCAACGTTGGCGACAGCTGTCGATAATGTCGACGGTGGAAGTGCAAGATGATTTCTTTGCGTTGCCCCAAGTAAAACTACTTCACGCAAGGTGGTGTGGCGCATCAGAACCGGAGAGAAGATCCATTGAGTTTAAAATCCAAGAGATTGCAGTCCCGGCAACAAATCGATTGCAAGAGCCATCCGTTGTTCGAACTCCTAAGGGAAGACCACAGTCAAGAAAGAGTAGAGCAAAAAAGAAGGAGGAGGAGTCAACTAAAAGAGATACATCCTTATTTGAACATATCGAACGCAGTTTGGAGGCAAAGTCCGTAATGGATGGGGGGGTATTTCCGCAGAAAAAGAGTAAGCTAACTATTCGAAGGGGGAAGAAACAGAAAATGATAGATGCAGGCACGGCGGAGGGTGTTGAAAACTTTTATGTTTCTTATAGTCTATACATTGAAAATTTCCTATCTGAGATACGGAATTTCATTTGGTCTATTGTTGATGTTCCTGCGGATGGCCACTGTGGATACCATGCACTAGCAAGACAACTAGGCTATTCAGTTGAAGCAGGATGGAGACAGGTTAGGGCAGAGCTGTACGAGGAGTTGGAGTCGCGACTAGCCTTCTATAGCCAGATACTTGGCGAAGAAATTGTTGGAGATTTGTTGGCAGGCATACCTTGTACGGAAACAGTTACCGGACCAGACCATTACATGGATGTCCCGCCTGCTGCTTACGTATTCTCTAATAGGTATAAGTTACCTATTGTAATTATCTCACAAGGTATTAACAATACTTTCTTTCCAATGTGTGCCCCCCCGGCCGAACACCGAGTATCCAATCTATGTTGCATAGGGCTTGTCGGACAACACTTTGTCATCCCAAGGTTGATCGCTCATTCTCCAATTCCGCCACCTTCTACGCTTTGGTATAAACACGCACCAGAGGAAGCGATCGCATGGACGACACCCTACAAGGATGCAATGGCGGCCTATAAGAAGATGATGAAGATGGAGGATCCAAAAATTATGCCGGACGACTACTTTGATATTCTAATCGATTGATATTGTATAATGAAAATATATTTTGTGTTGATCCATGTATATTGAACTATATGTTGTATGTATGTTGTGTAATGAAAGGAGTTATTGAATTGATACTAATAGATTTTGACTGTATGTTGTGCATTGCTACTAATAACCTAGGACTGTCAATATGTAAAACTGCCAGGATACTAGGACTGTCACAAATATGACAGTCCTAGTATATACTAGGACTGTCATAATTGTGGCAGTCCTAAAGTTTACCCACTGTCTATTAGCAATTATATGTAACTTTAGGACTGTCACAATTTTGACAGTCCTAGTATATACTAGGACTGTCAAAATAGTGACAGTCCTAAAGTTTACCCACTGTCTTATATCACACTTATATGTAACTTTAGGACTGTCACAATTTTGACAGTCCTAGTATATACTAGGACTGTCAAAATAGTGACAGTGACAGTCTAAAGTTTACCCACTGTCTTATATCACACTTATATGTAACTTTAGGACTGTCACAATTTTGACAGTCCTAGTATATACTAGGACTGTCACAATTTTGATAGTCCTAGTATATATTAGGACTGTCAAAATAGTGACAGTCCTAGTATATAATAGGACTGTCACTATTTTGACAGTCCTAGTATAAACTAGGACTGTCAAAATAGTGACAGTCCTAAAGTTTACCCACTGTCTTATATCACACTTATATGTAACTTTAGGACTGTCACTATTTTGACAGTCCTAGTATATACTAGGACTGTCAAAATTGTGACAGTCCTAAAGTTTACCCACTGGCTTATATTACACTTATATGTAACTTTAGGACTGTCACAATTTTGATAGTTTGTACGTAGCCAAACTGACGGAGCACTCTATCCAGCATATAATCCTCCTCGATTTTATGACAACTGATAAGACCGTGATATAAGGCGACTGGTTGCAATGGTCGGGTAGTCTGTTGCAAATCATGGTATGGATCCCATACAATCTGCACCACATAAAATTTAGCATAACGTCATTTAGCATAATGTAGTAAATTAATACCAATTAAGTACAAAATTAGGTCTATATTCACCTCTTCTGTCGTCATATCTTCGAGTGCATGCCGTAGAGCGGCCAATGTGTGAGAACGTTTGGCATCTTCCTTAGTTGGCTTCTATCGTCACATTCTAGGCAGGTTCTCGTCATACCCTCGGTTCAGTTTTGCCCGCTGCAGGGTTGGAAAGTGCTCGTATATCCATGCCTTCACGTTACCGGAAATATATTAGTCCAAAAATAAATAACACAATTTAAATTTATGTAAATAAGTTGACAAAGATATATCTATACATGGAGTAGAGTCTGGCATCCGAAAATTATCTTCGAACCCACACGGGATGCCGCACCAAGCTCGCGGTAAAGGTATGCCAGTATACCGCTTCCCCAAGAAATTTCGTCCACCGTTTCAATTTTGTCCAAATTGAGGAGATATTTGGCATTTATGGACGTTCCAGACTTATCGGTAATGCCGACAGCCCCTAAGATGAACTGCATATAACCGCGGGCCATATTTTTGCTATTATCAATTTCGGGGGCCGGCTCAGCAAATATCTCCTCCAAATATTTTAGAGGAAGTCCGTAGGACTTCTTGAATTCTCGAAGACTAGTAAAACTAGTGGAATCAACTCCCAGACACCCTGATACATGATCCACAATATTGTCGTAATAGTTGATGCTCGACTCATCAAAAGTATGATTCATCATGGGACGACCATCAACCCTAAGTCCCAATATATGATGGACGTCATCAAGGATAATCGTCAACTCCCCATTGGGTAGATGGAAAGTGTTGGTTTCTGGATGCCACCGTTCTACAAATGCTGAAATCAGTGCATTATCCACCGTCATATATGAGTAGCTACCCAAATATTGTAGACCGATGGGACTGATTTTTGCCTTCACATCATCTCCCAATAATTCATACCTCCATGTATTGCATTTTTTCCCGTGGTTGATCACCGTCAACATACGACCACTCTCCTGAAAAGTCAACAATTGGATAAAATTATACCTCTATGTAAAATAAACTTTGAACTTACAACTATATATAAATTTATCATAATGTAATGTACTTACCGGATTGTTCCATATTTGGTATGCAATATGGTTTTCGATCGACGGTAACATAGAGCAACCGTTTGGACGAGTGTCGACTGGACTATCTGCCTGCTCATAAGGTCCTGAACCATCAGTAGTCCGGTTTCCGAGAGTTTGTGGAAGACTCTCGACAGGACTATCTGCAGGCTGAGAAGGTCCTGAACCATCAGTAGGCCGATTTGGAACATTTGGCATGTCCTCATCGGAGGAGGAAGAAGAACCGGAAGAACTAGGAGGAGCACGTCTCTTCGAACGAAGGGCAGTCTTCTTCGTCAAACGACGTTTCCTCACTTCACGGCGTGCCTTGGCCTCGCGGATAGTGACGCCTGGTTCAATAGTACGCAAAACTGTGCGTTCCTTATGCATCAACGCAGTAGGGCGTCTTCTCATATCTTCATCCACAGTGTCCTTTCTTGGGGCATGACTATAAGACAAAAATTACTTTGGTACTCATGATTGGGTATTCCTGCCTAGGCCTGCTTGGGTACTACCTAGGCCTGCTTGGGTATTCCTGCCTCTTACAAAAAATGTTTATTCTGGAAATCACGAAATCTACTTTGGTACTCATGCTTAGAGCATCTCCAACCCTATTGTCAGTCTTGTTTGATGTTGTGAATTTTATGTGGCATGAGATACAAGATAATGTCTTTTCTATGTGACAAGATTATATTCACACAAGACAATGAGATAGAAAAGTGTTATCCAATACAAAGGTATAGAGAGTCGAGGGAGTGTAGAGAGTTGAGGGAGAAAAGGGGACTGTAGCAAGTGCATTAGCAGTAGTGCATTCCTGCAATGTGCTGAACTGAGAGGGAAAAGTGAGGACAATAAGTAATGGATAAGTAGCAGCAGCTACTGCAGTAGTGGTTGTACCAGTGCATGCAGTGCACAGGCAGTGTGGGAGGGGAGGTGTTCAGGCATTGCAGGCAAGTGCACAGCAGGGGGTAGGTATAACCACCACTTCCACTTGTTGGGGTATTTTTGTTATTTCATAATTGGTTGCAATTATATAACTATATTTTATTTGTGTTATTTATAATTATATTTGCATTGGTTTGTGTACTAGCTAATTAGAATGGACTAGGTGTTGGTTGAGTTAGTTAGTGTCATTTATGTTAGTTCATGACTTAGTTGGCTAGAATTAATTAAGTTAGTGCATGGATAGAATATTTCTTCCATGCCAAAAGCAACTTTTGATTTCATACACTCGGGATTTAATCCGATCTATATCATCAAAGTGACTTCGGTTCGCCAGTTCAGGCTCAACTGGACCCGCCAACAGTCAAGTTTTTAGTAAACTTCTGAAGGATAGATATCTTATTTATGATTAGTTCTTGATTAGTTAGATATTTTCATTAATTAGTTAGATTTCTTCCTAACCCAAATTGATTATATTCATGACAAGTTTAGTACTTAATTAGAGAATGGAGATGGACAAACTTGACATTGTAGCATGACCCAAACCCTACTATAAGAGGTATGTTATAATTAGGGTTCATCCATTCATTAGCCGCCATCTTTCCCAAAGTGACTTTTTTTCAATCCAACCCAAATCCCTACCTATTCATATTCCAATCCACTTATTCCCAACCAATAAGCATCCCATGGAGGTCTAGAAGCTTGAAATTGGAAGAAGCACCATTGGAGAGGTGATTGCTAAGGAGTTCGTGTCCATTCCAATCTCTACGTATCCACTTGAAGGAGTTTCATTGGGATCCGACTCTCAATAGGTATAATTTTATATTTCTAGTAATTTTATGGTTAAATTATCGTATCGGACCTCTAGGAACCCATCCATGGCTAAGGACAACCCCTATGGAGAAGAACTATGTGCTAGAAGCCTTTAATTTGAAAGTTATAGTAGTTTTTTTTAGCAAATTTGGAGAAATTCGAATTTGTGTCCACCAAGTGTTTGAGAGATGATCCCTTGGTTGTTTGAGAGTCTAATTCATGGATTAGTAGGGTATACGTGTTCACAATTGGATACGTGTAGCCCGTATCATGATGCACCATGATACGTGTGGGTAATTTGGTTATTTTGAATTTTTTGCCCAATTGGTATTAATTCCTTTAAATTGCATTATAATATATATATATATATATATATATATATATATATATTGTGAGCTTCATATGATTTTGTAGGTGTATCATGGTGTTGTGTTGATACCTGAGTGTATCATGATATGGGTATGTGATACTAGAGTGCACTCTAAGTGTTTGACATTGGTTTTGAGGGTGTGGGTGGTTCTAGAGGAGTATCCTATTATAAATACTAGGTGTATCATGAGAAGTGGTGAGTGTATTGTACTAGTGATTGGGTTGTAGGTGTGCATTATGTGTGAGGGTTATGAGCTAATCTGAACAGTGTTTGTATTCACTATGATGTGTTGATTGTGAGCTGAATTGTCTATGCATAGGTAGTGAGGGTTAAATCTGAGACAACAGAGACAAGACATGGGAGCATACTACAGGCAAATCTGGAGATAGTTGAGAGAGAGTGTGTGTAACACCCCGTTCCGCTCAAGCGGACTGCCGTCTCAACGGCAATAGTGCAACTGTCCCAACCCGCTTTGCCTCAAACGAGAAGCAAATGATATCCAGACTTGTCCCTACAGGAATTCAGCTTAGGCTTTCAGAGGCTCGCTCAGGTGTATCGCTCTACCGAGGCGAATCATCGCTAAGGTGGGTGGCTACGGTGAACTTGTCTTTGCTTAGCCAGTACACATAAAATCTGGAATATTCATGCTAGTCGCTAGGTGAATAACCCCCCGCATGCTAATAAATCCAACGCACCTAGCTAAGGGAATAATCCCAACTCGTATTGCTTATGCTAGAACATGGAAATGAAATACTGCTTATATGTTCAGACCCTCGCATGCTAAGTCCCTTAACGGTTTCATCTCTCGGCTTACCTCCGGGCCCGAGCAAACGTGCTGATTATGTTCCTTAGAAACGCATGCTTGTCTGCTTATAATGTTGCCATGTTTTCATCCAAACCCCGGAAGACTACTACGTAGTCGTTCCGTGCCTGAATGAACCTACAAGTATCCGGGACCGTTAGGTCACCCAAGGCAGCCCCGAACCAGGGGAATGCATCAAATAATCGTGTAATCGTGTTGCCTGAGATTGGTCAAATAAATCGTGTTGCCTGAGATTGGTCAAATAAATCGTGTTGCCTGAGATTGGTTTAACCCTGACTTGCATGTCGCGGACAACTCGGAAACGAGGTATAGTTCCACGGACGGTCACCGGGGCACTGGGGCCGCTCCGATCCGGATGGAACTTCAAGTGTGGTCCATCGTGTGCAGGCGAGTGGTTTGCAGCATATCACATACTAGGCTGTATTCCACTTGGCCTAGGACCACATCATGTGTAGTCTATCGTGTGCTGGCGAGATGGTTTGCAGCATATCGTGTACTTGGTTACATTCCATCTTGGCCTTGGACTACATATGCAATCCATCGTGTACGGGCGAGATGGTTCGTAGCGCATCGTGTGCTCTCGTTACGTTCCACTCTTGTCTGGGATTAGTCCTTTATGGCTTTGCCAGCGACTCATGTTCATATAGATAAGTCATCCTCGCTTAGCGGCTATCCGCATGCGAGTCATTGCATCGCATCAAAGAACAACTGAGCACACCAACTATTGTCCCGTTCAATGACTCTCGTGTGCATGTTGCATATGCTATGCTCATGAATGCTTATACTTGCCCGTGCTTGAATTAACAATGTTTGCCTTGGACAGGGAAGGCCAAAGGGTAAGTCTCGCCGTGTTTCCTCTCATATCGCACGGCGCACTGCCACACGAACTAGGCTATTCAATATTTGCATGAAACTGATCCTAAGGCAACTAGAAAGACAACTTAATAGTTGGTGTACGGAACATGTATTACGTGTTTGGATTTGTCGAGCGGGCGAGTAGCTTCCCCACCAGTGCATTCAATGTACTGATAATCCACCAGTTTGTATGCAGGGTGCGGGAGAATCTCGTTCGGTGCGGATGCCTCCAACGTACGTGCTAAGGCCAGGAGTTTCCTCTGAAGCCTTGCAACGGTGCGTCCGGAACTGAAGCACATATACAAGACATAATGTTGGAGCGTCGCCTGAATATCGCCTGTACAATCATTCCACAGTTGTAGCCACTTGGCACGCTTTTACTGTTTCAGAGAGAGAGGCTTGAGCGACTTGTAATCTCGGCTATACGCCGCCTGTAACACATGTTTATATCAATAAAGAGCTTGCTTTACTTCAACTTGTGTTTCAATGCTTCCGCTATATTGTCAACTCAGAGAACTTGTTACCGAATTGCTATGCGTTCATGACTCCGCTGCACTCGGACAATCTGTGCGACTCTGTGGCTTAGAACTCTTACCGCCAGCCAATGAACCATGGCCTTGCACGGGCGTGGCTCACGCTCGTGCGGCATCACGCCCGGATGGGTCAAATCGATCGTCCCGCGGGAGCGCTGGCGAGGGTGATTCCCGCCTAGCGGGGACGGCCGAAATAGCCTACGGGAGATCGGGGCATGACAGTGTATGTTGTGGTCGGGTAGTGTAGGGGCAGCAAATAGAAGATGAGGGGTATCGGGTTGCAGTGGCAGTGGGAGCAATTGTGTAAGCAACTACATCCAGCTGCACAAAGCTCAGGTATGGAGAGTCCCTACAGTAGATTGGGGAAAATGAACTCTAGCATGCACTGCAAGCATTTTAGGCAGCATATCCTGTCCATATTGCATAAGAAATTATTGATTATGGCACAATAAGGATCAGTAAGTGCAACAGTACCTGTGCACATTGAGGGAGGACTGTGACAGTGCACAAAATTGTACTTAGGACTATGCACAGTGAGATTAGAGGGGGATTTCTGTACTTGCAACATCAAGTAATCGAGCATCAACAATAACCATGAGGGTTAGTATCCTATTTTAGAGAGTGTCAATGTATATGTGTGTGTATGTGATTTAGTGAGTGTGTGATATTTTGGATGTGAGTGTTAAATGGGAGGTGTATCTATGAGTGTGTGGATATCTGTGGGTATCTAGAAGTGTCAGAGTAGGTGCATCAACGTGTGTAAGTATCCGTGGATGGTAGCAAGGAGCTTTGTCTGCAGGTTTCAAGTACGGTAATAACAATATCCTGCAGTCGTGTGGGGGGTACTGGAAATTGGCAATTGGAAGATATCATTTTAGTATATTAGAGGGTATTAAGTATGAGGTAACTCCTTGTATCTTTGAGTGTGGACTGTTATCTAGATAAAGGGTGATAGACTAGTGTATGTGCAAATCCAGTGTGTTGAGTGATCACAGGGAATATCAAGGGTGATGTGGATTAGAGAGATGCATATGAAAGAGTTCCTACAAGTGTGTGTATATCAATGAGGTATTTGGTGTCACGTTCCGACTCCGTAAAGTTGATAATCGTCCCCCGAATGTTATGCGGTGCGTGCCTAGGTTGCACAACGCACAAGACAAGAAGATAAAATATAATAGTTTTCATAAAAAATACCGAGTCGTAGGGAAATATATATATAGCCATAAGAAAAATTCAGAGTATGTGAAATGAAGCTCTTTTATTGATAATTGCAGTGGTTACAAAGGCTCTGAATAGCCACATTGAATATGCCAAGTTGGCTTACAACACTCATTGATCTTTCTTGCTCACTAAGGATTTCTACCATTCCATACATTATGTCTTCGTATATCAAGCACGCATATGCACGTTGTCGAACCTGAGCTTCCAATGCCTTTGGTACATCCGAGCAATCTTTCATGCCTGGAGGGTTGGGGGGGTCAGTACACATCTTGTATTGGTGAGTAGGATAACCCACTCGCCTAAACGACACTAAGTGATTATGTAAATAATGTAGATTATATAGTGATCTTTCTATTAGAACTTAGATAAATTTTAGCTCATGTTGAGACATGCCTTAAAAGCAGTAAACCATGCTCGTATGTAAACTTTAAAGTTATGAAAATATATTCGCATGTATAGCACTAAATTCACTTAAGTTGACATGCATGTTATTCTCGAATCTCGTTCGGTAAGTAAACTTGTTATATTTGGTCGTCTCGATCTACTTTGCATGTTATTCCATGTCACAACGATAACTAAGCATGTCATACTTGTATAGAGTGCGCAACACATGAAACTTATTGAATTGCCTCGCTCAAAAGCGACTCTGAATATATAGCCAACGTATACACTCTTGCTCGACGTAAGGTGATATTCATCCTCCTGGCTGAAATATTCGATAGCCTACCGCAGCTTATCTATATGAAGGTCATTTACGACATGAGCGTCATATTGGGCATATTCTTTACATTAAATGGTATACCCTCTAGTCAGGAGTGCGATTCCCTCCGAGGTCCTGTAATGCCGATATTGGTAGAGCGTCCTCTCAGTACGAGTCGACCTGAGGTCCCCAATGCCCTTGCGCTGAAGCACATTGTTATATTTGGTCACCTCGATCTACTTTGCATGTTATTTTCGGTCACAACGATAACTAAGCATGCCATACTTGTATAGTGTGCGCAACGCATGAAACCTATTGAATCGCCGCACTCAAAAGTAAATCTGAATATATAGCCGATGTTCACACTCCTGCTCAATGAAAGGCACATTCATCCTCCTGGTTGAAAAGTTCGATAGCCTACCGCAGCTTATCAATATGAAGGTCACTGACGACACGAGCGTCATATTGGGCATATTCTTTATATTAAATGGTACACCCTCTAATCAGGAGTGCGAGTCCCGCTGAGGTCTTGCAATGCTGACATTAGTGGCACGTTCTTTCATTCCGAGTCAACCTGAGGTCCCCAATAACCTTGTGCCGAAGCACATATCTTGATATACAATAATCATTTTAGCACCCATGTAGCAAGCCTTCCTGGAAGTTCCGCTATATCGTGCTAGAAGAGCACTCTTAAATTATTCCTAGCCCGAATGATTTCGGCCACCCCCGGGTATGCCGTGTCCAGTTCTCTCGTTCGAGGAATATCAAGCACGTGCACGGGCAACCTATGACCATTAACCATACAATATTTTGAATGTAAGTACGGTGAGGTACGAGTCTTCTTACCCCACTACGATCGAGGAACAAGTCTACTCGCCCCACTAAATTCTAGTATTATTCCTCTTCCGTCCTCCGAATCATTGTTTCATGATGACCTGTAGTCACCAAATATTCTGTGGCACCATGCCCTTTTCGATATAGTATTTCGCTTGGCGACCCGCAGGCCCTGAGATATTGAGTCACAATGTCGCTTCTCGGTATAAACATCAACAAATTTGAATTGGACCGGTATCTCCTCATCAAATAAGGGCTTGGGCTAACAAAATTCTACCTAATGGAGAAATAGTAGGAGAGATGACAAAATCGATTACTTTTTATTATACAACCAATAAACCAAAAAAAGATGGATTATTTTTGTGAAATAATCTCTGGACCCATAAACAGTGTTCCATGATGCCATCTTCCTGATCGATAGTTTCGTGGCACCATTTCCATCCGACATAGTCGTACAATTTCGAATCGTAACTACATGCTTTGCTTGATGACACGTTCTTTTGATATTCTCATGCACGGATGCATGTTTCCATTTCTAGCATACTGGCAGTTCCGTGACGTTGCTCCACAACTGCTCGCCTCACTATACTTTATTTTAATGTTCTATTTTAGTGTTCAACATATGTTTTGACTTGTATTTCTTTGAACCACGCTCGTTGAATCTATGATATTGTTAGCACACAACTGATGTATTTTATAAAGCATGAATGAGTAGAGAAGAAGGGTCAGGGCCCACCCATCTTATACTCATTTGCCTAGCCATTCTGCCGAGTTGACACTGTCTATCGCTTCACCTGAGTCGATACAACCTATCCTTAATTTCCGTGGTCTGATGCGAAGCATGATTTACTTAGCTGGTATAACCATGTGAGTAGGCCGTGCTTCTCAATCATCCGACCCAAGCGGATTCTAGGAAGACTGCACCATCCTAAGTCTCGCTATCTTTATACTACTCTGAACGAATCTACCAATTTTCTTGCATGATTTATGAGTCCGTATTTCTGCCCGCATCGGAGCGAATTATCAACCTCAGAAAGTCCCGCGTAAAAGCCTGTAAATGAAACCAAAACCCGAGTCAATATTTGTTCCTAATTCTGACTTATTAAAATGCAACCAACCCAATGCCTCATTCCAATCCGACTCAGCGTAATTTACCATACAGAGTGGGGCATTACATAATATACCACTCAAAACAAGGTTCGTCCTTGAACCAAAACCGATGCTCGTTCATTTTCGATAATATTTAACCTTTGTTTCAAATATGGCCTAAAATTTACTGTCTTTGTTTTGTGTGCAACGCTCATGCAAATTTTTTTAACTACACATCGCTTCCCTATATCTCCATTCGAGTTCAGCATATTCCTTAGTTTTGATTCGTACACATATTTTAGGCATCCCCGAAATATATGTATTTCAGCCAAGCTTAGTGATAGCAAAGTCGAATAAGTTGTAGGTGCAACTTCGTTTCCAAAATACCAACTATTGTATGCCTCTGATCAAACTGGCCTTAGTGTCTATTCCCGTAACTCATTCGCATGCGCACTATTTTTGAAGACCTATTTTTTGCCATGAATCTCTGCGCATAACCTGATTTATAATCGCCCTCCATCTTAATATTTTTGTGCTGACAAATTTGACTTGCGTATTGTATCGAGTCGTTACATAATCTGAACGCAACGAGTCTCCGTAACACCTTCTCGTTACTCAAATATTTTTCATCGATAATCCTAAGTATGTGTTGTATCAAGCCATTTATGCATCCGATCGCAACGAGTTTTTCGTAATGCACTCCCGTCTAACAGTTATCCATCTCTTGTACAACTATTTCTGAAGTCATGCTTGATACAGACTAAGTCCAACGTATGCAAGGATTCTCTGCCTCAAACCCCACTATCGCTCGTGCCATCTATTTTTTAGATTATCCTTTCCAAACTGTCAATGCATCAATGTCTAGGTTCACCCCTGCTAGGCAACTTACCTAGACAACGTACTAAGTCTTTCCGATGTAAGGGACTAACTTAAAACCGAGCATACCCACGTTCACAAAATTCACAACACGGTTCCATTCCTCAAAAAACTTTCCGTCTATCATATTCCTCAAAATTTCTCCAATATGCTATCGCATCTGACATATATCGCTACCGTTGATCGAATCAATAACCAACGCTAACTATCCTTCAATCATCGCTATAAAATTAATGATGCTCAAAGGCATCACTCTATCCGATACTAACGTTTTATCCGGCGCAACTAAGGTTACATACTCTATCGAGTATAAAATTACCAACCATCAAAAATTTGCTATGTTATATTCAACCGAAGGCTATTCCATTGAATTCTAAAATTAATATGCGATCACTTAGACTTATCTTCAACATGCACCACTCAATATTTATCTTCGATGCAATCTCTTATGTGTCATCTTTTAGGTCATCCTTTGGGTCTCCGACGATTGCTTTGATTTGGCGGTTAAGTCTATAGGGTCATCTGCCCCGAAGACTCGACTTTTAGGATCTGGGACCTGCGCTCGGCCCAGAATTGATGACTAAGGGGGCAACCAATCTACGTTCAATAATTATGGATCATCAACGATGGACAGTTACTAAGAACCATGTTATATCTTATACCAAAGCCAAACAAATTCTGACTAGTTCTATGGAATTCTTTCCAAATCTGAGAATACGTTTCAATTTCTGAACACACATGCACTATATGCCAACATATTCATTAACCAAGGAAATATCTAGCCGTCTAGAGTTTAAGTCTATATACCCTTTGATCAAAATTCGAGATAATCTATACTCGGCGAAACTATCCTCAATTGAACTGCACATCCCACTAGCTCATCCTGCTAACTCTATTGTTATGCCCTGAATCCATCAATTAAAATTTTTGATCACTCAATACGACTTCTCGTATCTTTACTCATAAACTTTTTGAATCATAGCCTTGCTCCGTTTTATATCCCTACATCCCGTTTAAGTCTACTTGCACAACTATTTCGCTTATGCTATATCGTAATTTATCCCGATATCATGTCCCGTCGAGTTTCCTTAAAGGTCCATCCCCTATAATCCTTGCTACCATTTCGATCCTTCCTATCACTATGTCAATTTTTATTACGTTTTGACATATCGCACAGTCCCGACGACTTGCACATAAATCCCTAAGGTAAGGTCACCCCAACGATATATATTTCGATACGCCACGTCCATCTATATTTCATAGAAAATATAACTATATTTGTTGCACTATCTTACAAATATTTGTCTCCGTCTATGCCTCGATCGTATAACCTAGTTATAGATCATAAGTCACAAGCAACAACGATCAAGTTCTCAATATTTTATGTGACACAAACTATTTTCGAATCTTCTATTTCCAAACGAGTCCCTCTGCTCGGCCAACAGTTTTTTGCGTTTATAAATCCGCGAACTATGCTTGTTGCTCTTGGATTTGCATCAATTCCTTGCGCACGTATGCGCACCTGGCCGCTATCTATTTCCTTCAGTATTCTCGGCTAGCTATTTGTCTTATATTTTCTGAATTCTCGTCCGACATAATATTTGTTCGACTCGAGAGTTTGTTCCCGGTCGTTCAAACATAATACATCAAAGAATACTTAAGTCATACACTGCCTTGAAAATTCCCAAATAAGTCTCGATACTACCCCATCTGTTGCGACCAAATCTATCGATGTCCATGCGAACGTTCTGACGTACGATCACTTGCATATACCACTAAAAAATCGATCCATTCTTCGTATCGTACTTTCTCTGCCTTGATCCGATATATATTCTAAATTTTCCATCCTGCAGTGATTCTACCAACCACGGACTCGACGTTCACTTACTCAAAGTCTGATACAAACTCAACCAACATATCATCACTTACTATTTCTTTCGTACGTTGTATCTTGTGCAACATTTTCTTCCTAATTTTCCAGCTATTACTCAAATCGTTCAACCCGTTTGTTATCGTTCCGATGTTACCACGTATATGATATCGTTTAAGAGATTGACTTGTTATATCAACGCAACAAACATCGCTCGAGTTGACTTGATGCACTCTATGCAACAACGCCTAACGGTGTTACTCGGTATTACCATCAATAAAGATTAAATACAGCAAACACATAATAGTTTAAGTTTATATAGACTTATTATATGGAATATCTATTGTAGCATCGAGTAGAGTCAAGAGTCGTTCAATCGCGAAAGCAACTTTAAATTTGTGATAAAATGAATGATTATCCAAGGAAGTTAACCGAGTGCTCTGATACCACTTTGTTATGCTCCAGCTCCGTAAAATCGATAATCATTCCCGAACGTGATGTTGTGCGTGTCTAAGTTGCGCAACGCACAAGGCAAGAAGATAAAATATAATAGTTTTCATAGAAAATACCGAGTCGCAGAGGAAGATATATATAGTCATAAGAAATATTCAGAGTATGCAAAGAGAAGCTCTTTTATTGATAATTACAGCAGTTACAAAAGCTCATAATAGCCTCATTGAATATGCCAAGTTGGCTTACAATACTCATTGATCTTTCTTGATCACAAAAGATTTTTACCGTTCCAAACATAATATCTTCGTATATCATGCACATATCTGCACGTTGCCGAACCTGAGCTTCCAACGTCTTTGGTACGTTCGAGCGATCTTTCATACCTGGGGGTTGAAGGATCAATAAGCATCTTGTACTGGTAAGCAGGATAACCCACTCGCCTAAACTGACAATAAGTGATTATGTAAATAATGCAGATTATATAGTGATCTTTCTATTAGAACTTAGATGAATTCAGGTCATGTTGAGACACGCCTTGAAAGTAGTCAATCATGCTCGCATATAAACTTCGAAGTTATGAAAGTATATTCGCATGTATAACATTGAGTTAACTTAAGCGGACAAGCATGTTATTATCAAATCTCATTCGGTAAGTAAATTTGTTATATTTGGTCGGCTCGATCTACTTTGCATGTTATTTCCAATCACAACGATAACTAAGCATGCCATACTTTTATAGCATGCGCAACATATGAAATTCATTGAATTGCCACACTCAAAAGTGACTCTGAATATATAGCCGATGTGCACACTCTTGCTCGTCGCAAGGCAACATTCATCCTCTTGGCTGAAACGTTCGATATTCTACCGTAGCTTATCTATATGAAGTCTACTGATGATATGATCATCATATTAGGCATATTCTTTACATTAAACAGTACACCCTCTAGTTAGGAGTGCGAGTCCCACTGAGGTCCCGCAATACCAATATTGGTGGTGCGTCCTCTCAGTCTGAGTCAAACTAAGGTGTCCAATGCCCTTGCACCGAAGCACGTTATTATATTTGGTCACCTAAATCTACTTTATATGTTATTCCCAGTCACAACGATAACTAAGCATGCCATACTTGTATAGTGTGTGCAACGCATGAAATCCATTAAATTGCCTTGCTCAAAAGTGACTCTGAATATATAGTCGATGTGCACACTCTTGCTCGACGCAATGCGACATTCATCCTCCTAGCTGAAACATTCGATAGCCTACTGCAACTTATCTATATAAAGGTCACTGATGACACGAGCGTCATATTGGGCATATTATTTATATTAAATGGTACACCCTCTAGTCAGGAGTGTGAGTCCAGTTGAGGTATCGTAATGCCGATATTGGTGGAGCGTCCTCTTAGTCCGAGTCGACCTGAGGTCCCCAATGTCCTTGCGCTGAAGCATGTATCTTGATATGCAACGGTCATTTCAGTGTCCAGGTAGCAAGCCCACCTGAAAGCCTCGTTATACCGTGCTAGGAGAGCACTCTCAAATTCCTCATAGGCCGAACGATTCCGTCCACCTTTAGGTATGCCGGGTTTGGTTCATCTCATTCTAGGAATACCAAGCTCGTGCACGAGTAGGCCATGACCATTAACCATGTAACATTTTGGATGTAAGTACGGCGAGGTACGAGGATTCTTGCCCCACTATACTTTAGCGCTTTTTCCTTTGTAAATATGGTAGTGGAACAAGTTTACTCGCCCTACTAAATCCCATAATCATTCCTCTTTCGTCCTTCGAATTATTGTTCCGTGGCGACCCATAGTCACCAAATATTCTATGGCACCATGCCCTTTCTGATATAGTATTTTTCTTGGTGACCCGTAGGCCCCAAGGTATTGAGTCACCATGCCGCTTCCCAACATAGCGTTCCATGATGCCATCTTCCTGATCGATAGTTTCGTGGCACCATTTCCATCAGACACAGTCGCACAATTTTTGAACCGCAACTGCACGCTTCACTTGACGACGTATTCTTATGATATTCTTGTGCATGGATACACGTTTTCATTTCTCACTTACTGGCAGTTCCATGGCTTTATGCCATAACTGCTCTATGAGACTCGTCTCACGGTTCTAGTATACATACCCGATATATGCATATTATACATGTATAGCTCATTTATTGTTTAATTGCTTACATCATGCTTTATGCCATTCATGTATTGTTTATGTTATTTTTGTAAGTTTTCCTTAGTTGTATGCTTTGGACCGTTGGTCCCTTATTTTTTTGGTTGGTCGGATAAGAGGCATGGATTATGATCCAATGGCCTACAATCAATCCCTTGCCTACATAAGAAATTCCATTCTCTTTCCTCCATTTTTTTTTCCTTTCATTTCTCTTTCCTTCTTCATTTCTTCTCCAGCAGAGAGCAACAACTGAGCTTGGCCTTGGCTGTGGGTGACCTTGGTAATGATGGTATTAGGCTAGAAATTAATCGTAGGAAAGTATATCTTGCCAACCGAAAGAACAACCATGGATCTTGCTTTGATTTTTAGTATAACTTATTTTAATGATTTGATCGATTTTATTTTTGGGTAACACTTAGAACTTGTCTCATTGATGATTTTATTTTTCCTAGATTGGATTTCTCATAGAGCCCGAGAACAACAAGTCAAAGAATGTAAAGTTGGCCTGAGAATGCATAACAAAAGTACGTAGGGAACCCTTGTCGCATAAGCAAAGTTCCATTGAGCGCATTTGTGTGTATTTCACAAATTCTTTAGAAAGTGCACAAAGATATGTTAAGTACGTCGGGCGTACTTCTCTACTCCTACGTATATTTTGTACTATGACAATTCCTTCAAAAGTATGCCAATCCTACTTGGCGCACTTTTGAATGGGTCTGCAAGTTATGAAGAATGTACGTCACTGCTTAAATAACCGAGTTGGCGCACTTTACAGATATTGCAGAGTAGATGCACTTTGGTGAACTTTTCTTACCGGCATACTTTGTCACTTCTGGAGAATGGCTCACTTTGCTGTGTGGCGCACTATGTGACATTCTTCATAGATGGCGCACTTTGTAGCATTTCATAATTACTTACTGACTAAGCAATGACTTCTGACCATTCTTGAGAATTATGTTTTTGACTGCAGGATCATCTCGACTGTTGTGCCATATCTTGGAAGTTGTGTTTTGTCTTTTAGTAGACATTCATGCGCTTGTTTGTGCGCCAAACCTCACTACTAGCATACTTGATGAAAGTGCTCTAAAGTCGTAGCTTGGGTACTTTTATTTGTGCGCCAATGATAGATTTATGTGCCAAGCTCCTGGCTCGCGCATTTCTATTATTATGTGTCAAGGTCCTAGAAGTGTGCTTTAGTATGATTTGTGTGCCACCTTTTGCTCGAAGTACTTTTGTATCATAGTGCGCCAGAATTGTCCGGACTAGTGATTTATTCTCCAAAACTATTTTTGGTCGTGTGCCAATACTCATTTTGGTCATTTGTGCGCTAATAGTAGTTTTTGCTCATTATGCATGGATGTTATTTTTTTGTCCGATTTTATGTGCCAACCCTGAATTGATGATTTATGCGCCTGTATGCCAGTATTCTCTTTAATATGCTTAACTCTTGATGATTCTCTAGTTCTCTTTTATCCCGTTATTTTAGTTAATCCTGATTATTTCTTGAGCATGACATTCTTGATATTGATCTTAATTTTCTGGCATGATCAAGTAATTATACACTTTAAATAAACTCATGAATCCTGATATTGTACTGATAATCCTGACACTGTACTGATAATCTTGGTAATAAACTGAATCTTGATATTATACTGATAATCCTAATACTCCTGATATAATCCTGATAGTGGCTTGGAATAGTACACCATCCTGATACTCCTGATCTTGATAATCCTAATAGTGGCTCGACGTAGCGCACTCCTGACTTGAGAATTCCAGTAACTGTCCTAATCAAGGCTATTAGTAGCACCTGTATTGCATGACCTGTATCCCCGTAGTTGATTTTGATTGTACCCATCAAGTTACTGTCATGTCTTGTATTATGTCTAAGGCAGATTCATGAGCACCATGGTCGAGAATCTTTGATAATTATCTAGGCTAAGAACTAGAATAATAATCTAGACGTCTAGATAGATTTTCTGGCTACATGCAATCCCGGTATCCCAACGACACCTAATGGATTTGGAGATCTTCGTCGTGAGGGGCACACTTCCAGCACACCGACGAGTATTGCACTACCAGAAAAGACAAGAAAATGATTATACCTGATAAATCTATACTATGTACCCGTTCGTCTGGATAATCCGGATAGTCTGCAAGGCATGTGGCTGTAAGAAATCTCAAAATATATATATTAGTAACTAGGACTGTGATAACCCTAGTTAGCTAATGATAGCAAGCCATAAGATAGTATATAATTGACCGTGATCGCTTGATTTCCAGTCTAGTCTCGTCCTGTCCTAATTTGCATTAGTAACTGACCCGAAAATGGTAACCTAAGTACTGATTCCAGATATCCTTGTTTAAATACTCCAGAACTGTTTAACTGTTACTTTACCTGCTATTCTTATTGATTTGTCTGCATGCTATTTTTAGTTCATAAATTTTGCTCCTTTGTGGTACTTATTGTTTTGGGGTCTGACCCCACTGGTTATGTATGGCCAGATTTTGGAACAGGATCGTATGATCTACCATACTTTCTACCTCAAGATTGTGAACACGAGAAGCACCCGAAGACATTAGTGAATTTCTTCTTACTCATCCACTTGATCTTGTACATTATTCTTTTGAGGTATTTAGCTATCGCACACGTGTTTAGCTCGTATTTTGGGACTTGATATTCTAGCACGCGGGCCTACATTTAAAGCATATTCTAGACTATAGCTAAAACTGATCATGTAACATTATACTCTACTAGTTTTTTATTTTTGTAATAGCTTCATGATCATCTGGATATATATAGTTTGGGACATCTTTCTACTATATGTTGGTGATCATACATCTTGCAAACTTGTTGCTTGTTTGAGATTGAGACACCTGGGATTCTTGACCCAGGATTGCCTGATGGATTATAGAGTAAACCCTCATATATCTAGATAGTCATGACCATATCTAGGGGTATAGAGTACTTTGGTACACGTAGCTGGCTTTGTCTTCTTCCGCTCTCTAGTATTCTGGTTTTGGGGCGTGATATGCTCTTATCGCTATACTTTGTTTCAATGTTGTATCTTAGTGTTCAACATATGTTCTGACTTATATTTTTTTAAACTACGCTCATTGAATCTATGATATTGTTAGCATGCAACTGAATATTTTATTAAGCATGAAGGAGTAGAGGAGAAGGGTCAGGGCCCACCCACCTTATACTCATTTACTTAGCCATTATGTCGAGTTGACACAGCTTATCGCTTCACCTGAGTTGATACAGTCTGTCTCCAATTTTCATGGTCTGATACAAAACACGATTTACTTAACTGGTATAACCATGTGAGTAGGTCGTGCTTCTTAATCAATCGACCCGAATTGATTCAAGGAAGACTGCACCATCGTTAATGTTTATGAAGAAAAGTTTATACGAATTTTTGTATTATAAACTATTAAAAAAGAAAAGAAAAGTACAAAAGATCCTAAATAAAAATCTAAGTACAGTTGATTATAGGAAAGTATAGTTGTAGAGATCTGATCTGCGGACGATCATTTTACTCCTTGGACCACACGATGACGAAAAAATACAGGGAATGTTGTGAACAACTTGGAGAGTTGAACAATAAGAAAGCTTTGGCAACAATGACACGAGAAGCTTCTATTTCTCTCCTTATGTTCTTAAATTTTAAAGTCTTGAAAATTCTAGCCCCTCTCTTTGTCTATATTCCCCCTTTAATGGATGTACCGATCTTGTATTTATAGAGTTTAGGAGCGGTTATGAGAGTGTGTGTGCACTTTGGACTGTCTGCACTATTTTACCATTGTGCGCGTACTTTTGGTGGACTAACACCCCATGTTCTGAATGAATGGGTGCACAACTTGATGCCTGCTTGACACATAGCTTCCTATACAAGGAAAGCATAGGTCTTAAGGGACAGTTATTTGTATACTTTTTACGAGAAGCATGGCATATAAGATACGCACTCATAACTGCTCATTGTTAGTTAGGATAGTATGCACACTTTAGAAGTAATCTGGAGACTGCCGCACTTTTGAAAAGATTAGCTATACAAGTGCTCTTTTGAAGAAGTAGCTGTAATGATGCACTTTTGATAAAATTGGCCGTGATGGCGCACTTTTTTAGAAGTTGGCACAATGACATACTTTTGAAGAAATTGGCACAACGGTGCAATTCTGATGAAGTTGCCACAACGGCTGGGTCGCTAAACAATAACCTAGGTCTGTGTGTCGAAGATCTTCTATAATAAATAAATTAATATTTTTGGTTTCTGCAACTGTTAACTGTCAGTCTGTTACATTAAATGTTGAAAGTGGGGTAGGGCCATTGTGTGCCAATTATTGTAGCATTAAGATAGCGTGCCATATTAAGAAAGTACGACATAGTGTTGAGCACTAAGAAAGCGTATGTTTCTTCTACTGGGCTCTTTATGGAGAGTGCGTCATCTGTGTAGGCGTATATATTTTATGCTTCTACAAGACCTCCTTCAAAGTTGTCAAACTTAAAAAAGTTTGGAAAACTTTGAACTAGAAGCATAACAAGTAGTTAAAATTTGATGTACGTATTTTGGGTGGACTTATTACCCATGGGATACAAGTAACAAGTTAGAGTGAACTAACACTTATCAGAGGTAATATGGATGTGATAGGTTAGAACAACTCAGCTTGGGAAATTTTGTAGACTTGATATCCATGATGTACTTATGCAAAGTACGAGTAACAAGTGTGAATGTGAAATAAAAGATAAGAGTGGACAAGATGTCTGTTCAGAGATAAAATGGACATGACAAAATAAATCTATGGAAATGATTTTTTTGTGGACTTGATACCCATGGTGTACTTATATGAAGTACATGTAACAAGTTCGAAGGTGAAACACTATCAGAGATAATATAGACATGATAGGTTAGAATATTTATGAGGAAAATAATGTAGAGCTAAGGAGGACATGATCATTTTCTTTAGCAGATTTGTTCTACTGGAGAAATGGAAGAAATCATAGTTCAGAGGTAATATAGACATAAACCATCATTTTCTCAGTTGGCGAGAAGAAAGATAAGTAGAATATCTCTAATCCAATTAGAAATTTAGAAATAAGACATCCTTTGGACAACTGGGCTCTAAGAATCCGTTTATTTTTGTAAGGGAATATTTTGGTTGATCTTAATGAGAACGTTTTGTTAGATCCGAGAACTTGTCCGTTGGGAGACTTTTTGTGGATCTATTACTTGTTGCATATCCAAGACTCTTGAATACAAGTAATAGTTCAAAATAATGCATGGATGTCTTGCTGTATTTTTACAATACTGGGGAATAAGAATATAAATACTGTAAATTTATAATGTCCTGCTGGGGATTGGAAAGTAAAAGTCTAGCCTAGACACAGTACTTCAGGAGCAATATACCACTGACATCATCTATAAGTCTCCGTTAGTCTTCGCTAGCCTGAATTGTGGCTTAGAGATGTTGCCTCTGGAACTTCCTGCACTAAGAAGTCACCAAATTAGAGTGACACCACATTGGAGGTAACTGGCTTGCTATCATTGTGAAGGGTGATAGCTTCAGTATCAATCAGTCCTTGGATGCATTTCTTCAATGCATTACAATCTTGCGTAGCATGGTTTATGTATCGATGGTAAATACAGTACTATGGATAGTCGATTTTGTCTGACTCTTCGTGACGTATAATATCGGGCAATTTGATTTTGTTATCCTCCACTAATGCATTCAAGATGTTGACAACATCATCGTTCAAATGAATAAGTTTTCTTTGGCCTGAGCTGTAGCTTGGGTATTGAAAAACCCTTAGAGACAATGATAGCAAGAGCCTCATTTGCTTTATCAGTGCAATTATCATTGTTGTTGAGGGTGAAAGGGCGCCTGCCTTTATCTTCTATATTGGGCATTTGTAATCCTAAATTACGTGCCACATTCATGCTACCTTCAACGACTTTGGCTCCTATGACAAATGTCGTCCAGTCTTGAAATTGGGTTGGACCCATCCAGAGCCCTACTATAGGTAGTAGGTTCTTTTTGCAAGTATCGATGAATGTGGAGTCTAGAATACCGGGGGGCAACTTCAGAGTTGCTTGTTTGAAATGCTCTATAAATTCACGAGCGGATTCCTTCACTTTTTGCTTGATGTCGATATCGATAAGCGACGAGATAGTCATGTCCATGCCTCCCTCGTAGAATCGTGAAAGAAAAAGATATTTTATGTCATCAAACGAGGATATACAGTTATCAGGCAGACTGTGGTACCAATCATAGACTATGCCGGCCAAGCATCATACAAATATCCTGGTAAGGAGAGCGTCCTCTTTCGGTAAGTGAGCCATCATCATATTGAAGTAGTTAATATATTGGCTTTTCGATGTCTTGCCTTCAAAATAAAACCATCAATTATGGTTTGTATTTAGGAGCTAAAGGAATATTATCCTAATAAGGAGGATAAGGCTGTTTCACCCCCAGCTTACGGAGTTGGTCTTTGTTATTTAATAAGTTGACCTGTGCAAGCAATTATTGGATGACTTCGAGAGGATCTTCTGGATGGAGTGGTACAGTTGACCGGTAAGATCCTAGTTGAATAGGTATTACCACATACGGAGGTCCATTTCCAATATTGAAAGGATTAAGAGTTGGCGATGTTGACTCTTGGTTTAGGACTGCTTCTAAATTTGTGTTATCCTACAGAGGTATTGTTTAAGGAGTAGGCTGTGCAGGTATAAATGAAGCCACTTGGGCAAGTATTGGTGTAGTAGAATGTTGGGTTGTCATCATTTGATGCATATTTTGCATCATAGTGTGAATGTCCCTGAGAGCGGCCTCTAATGAGTTGAGGCATTATTTGGTGGCTTCTGATGGAGAAGCGTCTTGTTCATCACTGACGGCATAAATGCTAATATCCCTGTGTACAACAGAAGGATTGGTAGGAAGAACCGTATGATTGGAGTCTACATTGTTAGTTTCATAATCGGAGGATTGCTACCCCCAGCCTCTGTCACACCCCAGTCCTAAAATACGTAGGACTAAGAACACGTAAGCATGCCAGTCGTATGTATAAGGCAACTCCAATATATAGATACCATAATACACACGTACGCTGTAATATGAATATAAACTCATATGTGGTATATATAGTATCACAAGTCACAGATATACTAATCTCATCCACACAACAAGTCATAGAAAAGAAATAACTAAACTAGAATGATGAGTCTGAATAATCCAAAATAATAGTCGGGTGGAGACAAATCCACTACCAATGACTATATCAATACTAAAATAAGGGAGAAGGGTAAATCTCCAATATAAATAAGATGATGATATAAAGATATTGTTTAAGGAGTAAATCAGCGAAACGATCCATCGCTAGAGATAATCAAGGATGCTAAGAAGGTAAGACCTCTTCGGAAGAGATAAGTAGTAAGTCCTGATCCATGCTCCTGCGAATAGTAATGAACATCTACACCTGTAAAGGGACCAGGTCCTCAGAGGGACGTAACAAGATACAAAGAAGCATGCCAATTGAATACAGTAAACATGCATAATAGGTAGAAAATATGTAAGTACGTTGTACAAGACAACCTATATGAAATACATAATGAGGACAACTTTTCGACATATGGGCATGGGTAGGCTACTCGATCTAATTCTTACAACTCACACACACGTCAGAGGATATCAAAAATTGACATACCTCGGGGGTAGCGACCAGAGTCACACCAGAAATTGACATACCTCGGGGGTAGCGACCAGTACGATACACTACCGTAGTGCGTGCTAGATACTATGGTTTACCAGAGTGGTTATAGCCCATACGCCTAATAATTGTCCTCCCCTCCCATGATACTATGTGTTAAGTGTGTGTCAACATATATATAGCATATACTTATGACTGAAAGAAAACAAACATGCAATGAATATACAGAAATATAATAAGCATGCAAAGTACTGTAAGCAATTTGGCAAGGTATCTTGCTTGGTAAGGAAGCTGCAAAGTGTAACGTCCAGGAGTCAAGCACACGGGATCAGAAACTATGACCTCCAAATAAACGTCTCCGGATACAGAAATAAATATCACCAATATTTTCAGAATAAGCGAGATAGCTAGAAAATACTACCCTTTCGTCCAAATTGGACACAGAGACAAAACGGTAATTTTGGGTCAAAGCGGGATCAACATGTGGTCCACTTTGCACCAAAAAGCGTGTCAGGGATAAAGGTCTCTAAAAGGGACAAATTATAGGTCAAACCAATTCTAAACGTCAATACGAACTCAACGGTACGTCCAATTTTGGATTCCGGTGAGCCGAACACAAATTCGCCCAAAAAAGTCAACCGCAGGGCCCGCAAGTAGGCGGCTTGGTCAACTGTCTCATAATTGCATAAAACTTGGGTCACAGGACCAGTGTGATACCACGAATCCAATGACACAAGTTTTGTCACGTTCTGACGAGCGTACACTAAATGGTGCGGTGTTTAGCAAAAGTCGCGATACACAGACTTTTTGCGGATACGGGATGATTTCGATGCACACACGCGTCCAAATCAGTTTCCGTGAAAGTTCACATGTCTAGACATACCATACGCGCCTTTCGGTGTAATCGGTACATGATGGGGCGGTCCCGTTTGGCGGGGCGCACTCCGAATTACAAATTCTAAAAGTTAAAAAAGTAGGTTTTCATAATTTTTAATCCGATTTAATTCAATATTCAGCAACAAATAAAATATTGTAATTGACAGAAATTAATCTCAGTTAGGTGGCCTTCGCATAGCAAGAAGAAAAACTAAATTCGTATCTCTGTGGTGGGAGATACGAATCCTTAAACATGGGTGGTTACCACAGTTTTCTGAGATTGAAAGTTGTCATTTTTTCTCCAACTTTGTCTCGGTTTTCACCTAGGGTTACGCGCCGTTCGAAGTAAACTAATACATAGTATTGGAAGAGGGATAGGTCATAAACATACTGGTGAAGACGGAGTCGAATTTGGTCGAGAGATGGAACAAAAATTGAAGCATGAACAGGGCTAAGTTGCTGCAGTTTTTTATCGCGGTGCTTGCGTGGGGCGAGGTCGTGGACGCTGGTCGCGATGGCGGGGGCTGCTCCGGCGGAGGCGGCGGTGGCTATGCGATCGGCGGCGGCGCCCAGAGTCGAAGGTGATTTAGGGTTAGGGTTTAGTCATTTATATATAGAGGGAGAGGGAGAGGGAAGCGGGTAACAGGGAATCGAGGTCTGGGCCGCGGTCACAGCGCGGGGAGGGAAATAGCAGCGGGGGGGGGGGGGGGGGAGTTAGCTTTAGGTTTTTTTTTTCTATTTCTATTTCTTATTCTATTTCTATTTCTTATTCTTTTCTATTTCTTATTTCTTTTCTCAATTCTATTTCTTTATACTATTACTAAAATTATTATTACACTATTATTATTATTATTATTATTATTATTATTATTATTATTATTATTATTATTATTATTATTATTATTATTGTTGTTGTTGTTGTTGTTGTTGTTGTTATTATTATTATTATTATACTATTTATTATTTACATATATATTTAAGGTATATATAAAAATATATTTGTACCCAAATAAATTCTAAAAAATTCTATCACCCTTCCACAAGATTCCTAAAATAAAAATAATAGAGTTTTGTGCAATGACTCTAAATGAATATTTATCTAGGTAATTAAATCACTACGTATATATTATCTAAATAATTATAAAATAATATAAATAAGTTAAATAACTAATTAATTAAATAATATTTAAAAATATGGGGTTTTATATTCTATCCAACTTACAAAAATTTTGTCCTCGAAATTGACACTAACCCATCACTATAGCTATTACACTACATTGCTATCTAGCGGTATTTCCTAAAAGTCATGGTCTGTCATTCTAACACTTCCTTATTTATTATCCATATACTATTCTATTTCTAACTCATCCACACTACCCAACTTACAAGAATTCTACTAGTAGTCAAAGTCTCTTGAGGCTATTGTCTAGATTGTAGAAAGAATTTAGTTATTAGGTCAAGAATCTTGGGATACCTGTCTGAAATCTCATAACTATGATTTTTCTCCGTAACCGTCAAGTATCGTAGCCTAATACTGCCATGCCACCTGACCAGTATGTCTGCAAATACTTCGACTACTCTACTATAACGGTCTACCTGCAGCTGTCACTACTTCGCCAGCGATTTGTCATAGTTATCAGTTCGTAACAAGTGCCTTTAACTCTTTTCTAAGTTTAGTCTAATTTTTTGGGCAACAGTTAAGGTCTTGACTAACTTATAAAACTATTAGAAGTATAAACTAATTCAATAATCCAACTAATTTCTATTAGGTTAAGGGATGTTTTACATATTTTTTTAAATAATAAGAGGATACAGATATTGCTATAGGGAATATACATCAGGGTTATCATTATGTACTCATCTTTTAGTTATTAATTATTTACTAAACTATTTATATTTTTAACTAACAAGGTAAGGGTGAGGTTGAAGTAATCCAAACAATTCATAATGGCATGATAGGATACGACTATGATAGGAAGAGTTAAGCACGAGATAAGGAATGGATATAGAAGAGGAGAAAAGCCACCCCAAGGGGCAAGATGGTGATAGGGAAAGGATACTACTACTGCTACTTGCATCATCTATTAGCATTGCGTGTATGCCATCTGGGTAGAATATTAATATATTCTCATAACTGCTAAACAACCATATATATAATTCTACGTCTACTATGCACCTAAGATCTCGTGTCATAAAGGGGGTCATGAGTATGCAATAAAAAATATAACTAAAGGTCGTACCTGTATCTATGACTTCCTGTGCCTGCGCTTCCTGTATATCTAGTACTCTCCGTGTATCAAACTTATACTAAGTACGAACGTTCGTCTTTTCGAAATAGGAGAAGACGAAAAACAACAATAAAGAATTCAAGGAGGAGGTAATAGAATACAAGTACGGAATTCAAAGGGATTAGAGAATTTGAAAGGGAGTTGCCAAGGCAGTTGTGGATTAAAATCTTATTTTGGTAAATTCCTATTCGCATGTTCATATCAGAAAAGTTATGTACCTGACATGATATGATCTGACCAGTCTAGAGGACAAGTATATTCGTCTAACAAGTTGAGTCAACTGTATCTTAATCCACATAAAGTAGTGATACGAAGAGTGAACCAAGCGCACTAAGGTTGATCAGACCATAATGTACCGATTCTGATTTAGATAATATATTAGTGTGGACGCCCAATAATACACATGTCATGAACAAGCTCAATAAAAGAATAATCTTGCAAAACTAGGCTATAATAGCAGCATAAGTCGAGGTAGTAAAAAAATATAAGTACTCTTGATTATGATGGAGGAAGGTACAAAATGATTTAAGTTCAACAAGAAGATCCGTGTTGTGTCTCTATAGTTGCCATACTAATTTTTTTTGTCTAAGTCTAAAGTCAACCAAATTGGTGTATGGGCCTCTAAGTTCTACAGTCTGGATAAACACTAAAGTTCTATAGTCTAGATAAACACTATCTTCTTATGCAAGTCTATAGTTGGTGTCATTCAATTATACTTCATTAATGAGTCAACAGGACTATGTGTTACTAAGTTATGAGGCATACTATCAAACTTACAATAATTTAACTAATAGTATTATTGAATACTAGAGTGTATATATCTAGTACAAGGCACATTCCTAACCCTTATCAAGCACGAAAGAAAAGATAAGATTGACGTTGTGAAAGGATCAAACAAGATACAATGCAAGCAAGCAAATAAGAATGCAGAACGAAATCAAGGGAGGTGATAATTAAGTGGACGAGATCCTATATTCTAATCATATGCGCAGGCTTGCTCGGTACAGTGACGTAACCGAGACAATATGCTCTCGACCTACATGGGCCACCACAAAAATATATCATGCCCCAGTCCCAAAATACGTAGGACTAGGAACACGTAAGCATGCCAACCGTATGTATATGGCAACTCCAGTATATGGATACCATAATACACACGTACGCTGTAATATGAATATAAACTCACATGTGGTATATATAGTGTCACAAGTCACAGATATACTAATCTCATCCACACAATAAGTCATAGAAAAGAAATAACAAAACTAGAATGATGAGTCTGAATAATCCAAAATAATAGTCGGGTGGAGACAAATCTACTACCAATGACTATATCAATACTAAAATAAGGGAGAAGGGTAAATCTCTAATATAAATAAGATGATGATATAAAGATATCAGCGAAGCGATCCATCGCTAGAGATAATCAAGGATGCTCAGAAGGTAAGACCTCCTCGGAAGATATAAGTAGTAAGTCCTGATCCGTGCTCCTGCGAATAGTAATGAACATCTACACCTGGAAAGGGACCAGGTCCTCAGAGGGACGTAACAAGATACATAGAAGTATGCCAATTGAATACAGTAAACATGCATAATAAGTAGAAAATATGTAAGTATGCTGTACAAGACAATCTATATGAAATACATAATGAGGACAACTTTTCGACGTATGGGCATGGGTAGGCTACTCGATCTAATTCTTACAACTCACACACATGTCAGGGGACATCAAAAATTAATATACCTCGGGGGTAGCGACCAGAGCAACACTAGAAATTGACATACCTCGGGGGTAGCGACCAGTGCGACACACTACCGTAGTGCGTGCTAGATACTATAGTTTACCAGAGTGGTTATAGCCCATACGCCTAGTGATTGTCCTCCCCTCCCATGATACTATGTGTTAAGTGTGTGTCAACATATATATATATATATATATATCATATACTTATGACTGAAAGAAAATAAACATGTAATGAATATACAGAAATATAATAAGCATGCAAAGTACTGTAAGCAATTTGGCAAGGTATCTTGCCTGGTAAGGAAGCTGCAAAGTGTAACGTCCAGGAGTCAAGCACACAGGATCAGAAACTACGACCTCCGAATAAACGTCTCCGGATGCCGAAATAAACATCACCAACATTTTCAGAATAAGCAAGATAGCTAGAAAATACTACCCTTTCGTCCAATTTGAACACAGGAGCAAAACGATAATTTTGGATCAAAGCGGGATCCACATGTGGTCCACTTTGCACCAAAAAGTGTGCCAGGGGTAAAGGTCTCTAAAAGGAATAAATTATAGGTCAAACCAATTCTAAACGTCAATACGAACTCAACGGTACGTCCAATTTTGGATTCTGGTGAGTCGAACACAAATTCGCCCAAAAAAGTCAACCATGGGGCCCGCAAATAGGAGGCTCAGTCAACTGTCTCATAATCGTGTAAAACTTAGGTTACAGGACCAGCATGATACCACGAATCCAATGGCACAAATTTTGTCGCGTTCTGACGAGCGTACACTAAATGGTGAGGTGTTTAGCAAAAATTGTGATACAGAGACTTTTTGCGGATACGGGGTAATTCCAACGCACACACGCGTCATAATTAGTTTCTGTAAAAGCCCACACGTCTTGACATACCATACGCGCCTTTCGGTGTAATTGGTACCCGACGGGCGATCCCGTTTGTCGGGATGCGCTCCGTATCGCAAATTCTGGAAGTTAAAAAAGTAGATTTTTATGATTTTTAATCCGATTTAATTCAACATTCAGCAATAAATAAAAAATTATAATTGACAGAAATTAATCTTGGTTATGTGGTCTTCGCATAGCAAGAAGAAAAACTAAATTCGGATCTCTGTGGTTGGAGATACGAGTCCTTAAACATGGGTTATTACCGCAGTTTTCTGCGATTGAAAGTTGTCTTTTTTTCTCCAACTTTGCATCATTTTTCACCTAAGGTTATGCGCTGTTCGAAGTAAACTAATACACAGTAGTATAAGAGGGATAGGTCGTGAACATACCGGTGAAGACGGGGTCAAATTTGGTCGAGCGATGGAACGGGAATCGAGGCATGAACAGGGCTAAGTTGCTGTAGTTTTCTGTCGCAATGCTTGCGCTGGGCGCGGTCGCGGACGCTGGTCGCGGCGCCGGACGGCTGCTCCGGCGGCGCCGGCGGTGGCTATGCGGTCGGCGGCGGCCCCCAGAGTTGAAGGTGATTTAGGGTTAGGGTTTAGGGTTTAGTCATTTATATATAGAGGGAGAGGGGAGCGGGTAACAGGAAATCGGGGTTTGGTCTGCAGTCACAGCGCGGGGAGGGAAATAGCAGCGGGGGGGGTTAGCTTTAGGGTTTTTTTCTGTTTCTTATTCTATTTCTTTTCTTTTTCTTTTCTATTTCTTATATCTTTTCTTATTTCTATTTCTTTATACTATTACTAAAATTATTATTACACTATTATTATTATTATTATTATACTATTTATTATTTACATATATATTTAAGGTATATATAAAAATACATTTATACTCAAATAAATTCTAAAAAAATTCTATCACCCTTCCACAAGATTCCTAAAATAAAAATAATAGAGTGTTGTGCAATGACTCTAAATGAATATTTATCTAGGTAATTAAATCACTACGTATATATTATCTAAATAACTACAAAAGAATATAAATAAGTTAAATAACTAATTAATTAAATAATATTTAAAAATATGGGGTTTTACAGTCTCAAATTTTGAGGAATGGGGATTCTTGTGAAGAATGAGCTACCGTCTTCGAGAATGAGTATTTTGGTATACTCCTTCAAAGGAGTTGACGAGTTGGTCATATCTTCTTTGACTTGGTGTTCTTGAAGAACTTTTTCATATTTCTCCGGCCACGGGGAAGATGCAAAGCCATGTATGCTGAAGCAAGGAGTGGTTCTTCATTATATTCCTAGTTTTTAACTTGCTTTGTATGTCGAGGTTTAGGAGACATCATGTAGGTCAATTAGTTAAATACGAACCGTTTTGCGGATGCACAACAATATTTGATTACAACTCTATGACAATTGCAACGATGTTCATTAGGTGTCATGCCCCAGTCCCAAAATACATAGGACTAGGAACACGTAAGCATGACAGCCGTATGTATATGGTAACTCCAATATATGGACACTATAATACATACGTACGCTGTAATATGAATATAAACTCACATATGGTATATATGTTATCACAAGTCACAGAAATACTAATCTCATCCACACAACAAGTCACAGAAAAGAAATAACTAAACTAGAATAATGAGTCTGAATAATCCAGAATAATAGTCGGGTGGAGACAAATCCACTACCAATGACTATATCAAAACTAAAATGAGGAAGAAAGGTAACTCTCCAATATAAATAAGATGATGATATAAATGCATCAACGAAATGATCTATCGCTAGAGATAATCAAAGATGCTCAGAAGGTAAGACCTCCTCGGAAGAGATAAGTAGTAAGTCATGATCCGTGCTCCTGCGAATAGTCATGAACATCTACAACTGGAAAGGGACCAGGTCCTCAGAGGGACGTAACAAGATACATAGAAGCATGCCAATTTGAATATAGTAAACATGCAATATAGACGAAAAAATATATAAGTACGCTATACAAGACACTCTATATGAAATGCATAATGAGTACAACTTTTTGACGTATGGGCATGGGTAGGCTACTCGATCTAAATCTCATAACTCACACACACGTCAGGGGACATCAGAAATCGACATATCTCGGGGGTAGCGACCAGCGCGATATACTACCGTAGTACGTGCTATATACAACCGTTTACTAGAGTGGTTATAGCCCATACGCCTAATGATTGTCCTCCCCTTCCATGATACTATATGTCAAGTGTGTGTCAACATATATATATATTTATATAGCATATACTTATGACTGAAAGAAAATACACATACAATGAATATACAGTAATATAATAAGCATGCAAAGTACTATAAGCAATTTGGCAAGATATCTTGCCTGGTAAGAAAGTTGTAAAGTGTAACGTCCAAGAGTCAAGCACACATGATCAGAAACTACGGCCTCAGAATGAACGTCTCCGGATGCTGAAATAAACATCATCAACATTCCCAGAATAAGCGAGATAGCTAGAAAATACTACCATTTCGTCCAATTTGGACACAGGGACAAAACGGTAATTTTGGGTCAAAGCGGGTCCACATGTGGGCCACTTTGCATCGAAAAGCGTATCAGGGATAAAGGTCTCTAAAAGGGACAAATTATAGGTCAAAAAACTCTAAATGTCAAAACGAACTCAACGGTATGTCCAATTTTGGATTCCGGTGAGCCAAACATAAATTCGTTTAAAAAGTCAACCGTAGGACCGACAAATAGGCAAATTGGTCAACTATCTCAGAATTGCGTGAAACTTGGATCACAGGACCAGCATGATACCATGAATCTAATGGTGTAAGTTTTGTCACGTTCTGACAAGTGTACGCTAAATGGTGCAGTATTTTGTAAAAGTCATAATATGGGGACTTTTGTGGATACGGGTTGATTTTGACGCGCACACGCGTCCAAATGAGTTTCCGCGAAAGTCCACACTTCCAAATATACCATACGCACCTTTCAGTGTAATTGGTATGAACGGGACGGTTCCGTTTGGAGGGGCATGCTCCGTATCAGAAGTTTTTATTATTTTAAAAACAGTTTTTCATGAGTTTTCAACCTAATTTATTTTTGATTTTAACATAATATAAAATAATATAATTGATAAAAAAATATCTAGGTTAGGTCGTCTTCGCATAGCAAGAAGAAAAACTAAATTCGGATCTCTGTGGTGAGAGATACGAGTCCTTAAACAGCGGTGGTTGCAACAGTTTTTCTGAAATTAAATGACGTGATTTTTTCTCGACTTGGCATCAATTTTTACCTAGGGTTTAGCGCTGAACGATGGGAACTAATCTACAAAATTTAGAGAGGGATATGTGGGGATCATACCGGCGAAGACGGGGTCAAGTTTGGTCGAGCGATGGTGCAGGAAACGAGGCTTGAGCAGGGGTACATTGCTGTGTATTTTGATCGCGGGCGGGTTTGACGCGGACGTGCGGCGATGGTTGCGGCCTGCGTGCGACTACTCCGACGGTGGCCCTGGGTCGACGGTGGTCACAAGGTCGAGGAGATGGTAAGTTTAGGGTTATGGTTTAGGAATAGGGTAATATATATAGAGCGGGGGTGAACGCGCGGGTTGCTGGCTTTTGCAGCCGCTGCTGTTGCTGATTTTTGATAGCGGGTGCGGGCCTAATGGGTTAGGGTTCCCTAGCGGGTAGGGCTTAGGGTTTAGTTAGGGTTTTCATTTTAAATCTTTTATTTCTTTATTCTATTTCTTTCTTTCTTTTCTAATTTTCTATTTTCTCATTCTATTCTTTTCTAATTCCTTTTAATAAACATTATATATATATATATATAGAAAATTCTAGAAATTTATTTTAGTGCATACAATAAATCTATCAACCGTCCATATGGTCTCCTACATAGAAATAATTAAGGTAAATTAATAATAGCTCCATAAATCCTCTATTGCACAAACACCTAGAAATAAAAATTCCATAAATTCTATTTCTTTTAATTAGCTACTAATTACTATAAATTAATTAAATAATTAATACGGTTTTTAAAATTAGAGATTTTACATTCTACCCAACTTATAAAAATTTCGTCCTCAAAATTAAAACTAAGCCCATTATCCTAATAATCACTTTAGCTATTATACTACATAGCTATCTAGCAGTGCTTCCTAAAAGTCATGGTCTGTCCATCTAACACTTCTCATTTATTGTCCATACGCTATTCTATTTATAACTCATCTACACTAACCAACTTATAAGAATTCTACTAGTAGTCAAAGTCTCTTGAGGTTATTGTCTAGGTTGTAGGACGAATTTATTCATTGGGTCAAGAATCTTGGGATACTTGTCTGAAATCTCATAACCATGATTTTTCTTTGTAACCGTCAAGTATCGTAGCCTAATACTGCCATACCACCTGACCAGTATGTCTGCAAATACTTTGACTACTCTACTATAATGGACTAGCTGCAGTTGTCGCTACTTCGCCAGCGATTTGTCATAGTCATCAGTTCGTAACAAGTGCCTTCAACTCTTTCCTAGGCATAGTCTAAGTTTTAGGGCAACACTTTAGGTCTTGACTAACTTTATAAAACTATTAGAAGTATGAACTATTTTAAACAATTTAATAAATTTATATTAGGCTAAATGATGCTACTTAAGGGTTAAATTAATAAAAGAATACAGATATTGCTATAGTGCATATACATAAGGGTTATTATTATTAACTCATTATTTAGTTATCAATTATTACTAACACATTTATGTTTTAACTAACAAAATAAGGGTAAGGTTGAAGTAAATCAATAATCTATGATGGCACGAAAGGACACAACTATGATAGGAAGATTTAAACACGAGATAAGGAATAGAGATGGAAGAGAAGATGGGCTACCCTAAGGGGCGAGATGGTGATAGGAGGAGAATATTATTACTGCTACTCGCGTTATCTATTAGCATTGCGTGTATGCCATCTGGGTAGAATATTAATATATCCTCATAACTGCTAAACCACCATATATATAATTCTACGTCTACTATGCACCTAAGATCTTGTGTCATAAGGGGGTCATGAGTATGCAATGGCAAATAAAACTAGGGTCATACCTGTATCTACGACTTCCTGTGCCTGCGCTCCTTATTTGTCATCATGAGTGCTTGGCCTATGGGGTTTATCTAGTACTATCCATGTATCAACTTATACTGAGCACGAACGTTCGTCTTTCCGAAATAGAAAAAGTCGGAAAACAATAATAAAGAGTTCAAGGAGGAGGTGATAGAATACGAGTACGAGATTCAAAGGGATTAGAGAATTCGAAAGGGAGTTGCCAAGACAGTTGTGGATTAAAATCTTATTTTGGGTAAATTTCTATTCGTATATTCACATTAGAATAGTCATGTACCTGACATAATATGCTCTGACCAGTCTAGAGGGCAAGTATATTCTTCTAACAAGTTGAGTCAACTATATCTCAATCCACATAAAGTAGTGATACAAATATCGAACCAAGCGCACTAAGGTTGATCAGGCCATAATGCACTAATTCTGATTTGGATAATGTATTAGTGTGGGCCCCCAATAATACATGTGTCATGAACAAGCTCAATAAAAGAATACGCTTGCAAAACTAGGCTATAATAGCAGCATAAGTCGAGGTAGTAAAAAAAATATGTACGCTTGATTATGATGGAGGAAGGTACAAAATAATTTAAGTTCACCAAGAAGATCGATGTGTGCCTCTACAGTTTCCATAATAACTCCTTGTCTAAGTCTCTAGTCGACCAAATGGGGGTATAGGCCTATAAGTTCTACAGTCCAGATAAATATTAAAGTTCTATAGTCTAGATAAACACTATCTTTTTATGCAAGTCTATAGTTGGTGTCATACATGTATATTTCATTAATTGGTCAGAAGGACTATGTGATATTAGGTTATGAGGCATACTACCAAACTTACAAAAATTTAACTAATAGTGTTATTGAATACTAGAGTGTATATACCTAGTATAAGTCATCTTCCTAACCCCTATCAAGCACGAGAGAAGATTGACGTTGAGAAGGGATCAAGCAAGATGCAATATAAGCAATCAAATGAGAATGCGAAATAAAATTAAGGGAGGTGATAAATAAGTGGATGAGATCCTATATTCTAATCCTATACAAAGGCTTGCTCGGTATAATAACGTAACCGAGACAATATGCTCTTGGCCTGTATGGGCCACCATAAAAATATGTCATGCCCCAGTCCCAAAATACGTAGGACTAGGAACACGTAAGCATGCCAGCCATATGTATATGACAACTCTAATATATGGACACCATAATACATACGTACGCTATAATATGAATATAAACTCACATGATTCTAAGTACCTGATATAAGTACCTGGTACCAATGCCTACAAGCCAAGCAACTCTATCAGCAACTCCAAAGGCTCCGTAATTATCTGTGCTGTAAAACTGGCAGGAGACCAGGTCCTCAGAGGGACGTAACAAGGTACTAAAACAATATGCCATAGTATAACAGAAAGAAACAAGTGCAATGCCGGTGTAATCTAGCATAACTACCTAAGTGAGACACAAATTTGAAGATAATGTTCGATGCATGGGCTATACAAATATAAAACCGTAGCTCCAAACACAGAGACACACGGGGCATACCGTAGCTTTGAGCACAGAGTCCCACGGGTGATACTACGACTCCGGATACAGGAACACTATATTAATAGGATAGATACATATATATATATATAGCACGTGCAGAGTAGCCCAAATATCTAGTAACTGTCTTCCTCTCCCAAAGCGGTCAACAAGTGTTCATTGAACCTGAACCTCTATCTAACAGTCTCGTCATACTGAAGTAAAAATGCAACAATCACGACCCTAAAGTCATCCCAGAATCCGGTCATTCTGACAGTATCAGGATAAAGGAAATCTGGCACGATAACAGTGTCTGAATGTATCCTAGGGTTCTGATGTAACCAGGTAGGTATATCAAGGGGTCGCAAACATCTATCAATCGATACCAGATGTCACCAACTAATGTCTGCACCCGGATATGACCCGGACGCTAAGTAATGATTCTGATCCAAAGCACGCACAATACATTGAATAAATAAATAAAAATCTGGAAACTGAGATACAGGATGGCAATGTACACTTGCTTGGAAGCCAGGCGAAGATTCAAACCCGAACTCGCCAAGGAAGTAGCAGCTCAAGATGAAAATAGGAGAAGATGTCTTCGGATGCTGTCACAAATATCACTAACATTTTTAAAATGAGTGAGATACTCAGAAAAGAAAATACATACGTCCAATTTGGATACAGTGGCAAAACTGCAGTTTTTGGTCAACACATGGTCCACTAGTGGGCCCGTCTTGCACCAAAAATAGTATCAGAGACAAAGTTCTCCAAATTCATCAAACTTAGTATCTACGAGTCCAGAATGATAATACGAACCCAACGGAACATCCAGAACGGATTTCGATAAGTCGATCACGAAATTGCCTGTCATGTGAAACCGTAGAGCCCACGAAACGATATTTTATCAACGTTCTCAGAATCGAACCAAACTTGGGTCACAGGACCAGCGTAACGCTGCAAATCCGATGGCACAAGTTTTGTTACAAAATGACAGAAACACAAAAAATTAGGACGAGTATCAGAATACATCGATACGGTACTTTTCGATGGATACACGTTGATTCTGATGTACACGTACATCCAAATCAAGTTCCGCAAAAGTCCACACATCCACGTTGATGATACGCACCTTTTGGTCCAATCGGTACGCGATGAGGTTGCCCGGATTGATGGGACCAACTCTATATCAGAAAGTATCATGGTTTTATAAAATAGTTTTTCTCAAGAATTAGAACCCTGATCACTATCAATAGAATACAAACTAAAATATTCTAATGAACATACTGCAACATGGTTAAGTAGGGTTCATACCCAAAGAGTCGGTTCAAGGATCGATTGCGCGAGAAGGGAGATATCACTTCGTGAATCGGGGAGGTTGAACTCAATTTCTGAATACAGCTTTGAGCCGCGGTTCCTCCCAGCCGCGGGGAAGAGCCAGGACGACGGCGGCTCGTGGTGGCAAGTCGGTGGCAGTAGTGGTGGAGGAGGTAATAGTTCGTGGTGGTGCTCGAGGGGACGAAGGTGATGGATCCGACGAGGCTCGAGCTGGAGGTAAGCTCGACATATCAGAGAGATGAAAGCACCTCGGTATTTCTTGTCGGCAGAAATATGGTCGACCCGGCGGGCTCGGGGTCGTCGTTCTGCAGATGGGTCTCGAAAAGCTCTCGGGAAGAGCTTGTCCTGTCCAACTCTAGTTGCTGGCTCAGACTAGGCACTACGACCGATCTATGGGAGGGTTCAGTAGCGCGGTTAGGAGTTTACTCACCCAGTCGAGGAGAGTTGGAGTCTCGATGAGGCAAGGACCGATAGAGAATGGGTGTAGTATTGACCTTATTTGCCTGAATGGCGATGGTAGGGAGCAGTTCAACATGGAGCTGCTGTCGGGGAGTCACGGTGGAGACTCGGGAAAGCGGATTCGAGGCTGTGGTGATGTGCAGTGAGGAGGAGGAGGCCGGTGGAGAGTGGTCGGTGGTAACGAGGGTGGTGATGGTGGGTGGAGGTGATCGTCGTGGTGGTGTTGGGGTGGTGATGGTGATCGAGGGTGGTGCTGGTCGAGGGAGATAAAGTCGCTGCGGTGGAAGGAGCAGCGGATACGGTTGGGGCTGTTGCAGCGGCGATGGCGCGTTGCTTCGGCGCTGTGGTAGAGATGAGAGAGAAGGCTGTAGTGGGTGGTTGGCAGCAGCGGAGGGTGCTGGAGATGGCAACGGCGGTGGGTGGCCGAAGTTGGCTACGTGGAGGTGGTGAAGAAGAAGAAGGAGGAGTGAAGAAGTAGTAAAAAAGAAGAAGAAGTAGGAAGGAGAAATAGTAGTACTCGGCTGAAAGAAAGGAAGAGGGAGGAGAGAGAGGGGGGTTCCTAGGCTTCTAGGGATTAGGGCCTGCTCATTGGGAAATGTGTGAGGAGGAGTGATTTTATAGGAGAATGGGTGGTTTAGATGAATGTGCAATTTGAACCAAGGGCCTTGATTCCTCGTGAAGAAAATGTACAAACAAATAGGGAGAGAGAGAGTGACTTGACCGGTCCATGAGAGGGTGGGGGGTTTCTTCATTGGCCTTGACCAATAGGGTAGTGACACCTAGCACCCTATTTGCAAATAAGCCCCTTAACTTTTGGATATTTGCACATGAAGAAAAAGTGATAGAGATTTGGTGTGGGAAGTAGTGTTTGGTATTATTTAGGGTGAGGAGGTGTTGTGTGTTTTGCATGGGCTTCATGAAAGGGGTATTGGGTTAAATTGGGGTTAAGTTGGAATTAGTTTAAGTTGGTGTCCCCAATTTAATTAAATAAAGTGTCATGCGCTCTTAAATTAAATGGGGGCACATGGGGTCTTAATTAGGAGTGACACAAAGGTCATGAACGGTATAGACTTGGTGTCAATCTCGACCCCTTTAATTGGTTCGGCAAAATGGGTTAAGTTTGTGTCCCCAAATTGATGCAATGACATAGGTACGCGACATATGATTAAAGAATTAATTTTGGGACTGAAAAGTTGTGCAATTAAATTAGAGCACAAGGGAGTATGTTTGTGAGTGACAAAAAAGTCTAGCGCCTAGTTGGCTTGTCAAGTCAAGAGTGCAATAATTTATTAGGAATTTAGGGCTATTGTTGGGCTCCAAATATTGTAGCAACGGTAGGGTGCACCTAGGGTTTAATTAAAGAACCAAAAAACGTAGCCTAATTTCTAAACCTCAAATACCCTGATGCTAAACCAAATTTTTTAACCCTATTTAGTCTACCTAAAATAAGATTTTGAGGGGGTTTATATATATATATATATATATATATATATATATATATATATACACACACACTTAGAGATACACATATATCATATAAAAATGATAAATATAATATTTTAATAGCTATTACATGGCAAAATAAATCTAAGAATGCAATAAAATAAATACGTGGAGTGTATTGCACCCGTATCATATTAGATCTATGATACGCTTGCGATACGAGTCAACCACACAACCAAATATATCCGAAGGACACGAGCAAGTCTAAAATAACAATTATGAACAATACGAAAACTTAATTACATATCTACGTGTCTGTGTTAAAATGTAACATACATAAACTCCCGTGTCGGAGGAAAATCTCCAAATCAACCCGTATCTCCAAATTATCAGGATACGGGCTACACGTATCCAATTATGTATACGATAATAGCCATACACAATCAAACACATGTCAATTTGGTCTAATTGACAAACACAAGATGTGTCAATCTCAGAATTCTTCTAAAATTGACACAAAACACCACACAACTTTCTCAATAGGCCTCCTATGAACCTAATTTTAATTCCTATGGGTAGCCTTAGTATATATGGTGGTTCTTAATAATTAAACACAAATTTATAGTCTAATTAAAGAGAAAAAACTGAATTATACCTATTGGGAGATATATTGCCAATGAAACCTCCAAATTATGTGAAAAGAGCCTCCAACTTGTAGATCCTTGCTCCTCCTTGTAGATCCTTGCTTTCTTCTTATAGATCCTTGCTTCAATAGCCTCTAATGATAATTTGGAAAGGAATTGGGAAGCAATTTGGATAGAATTTGATGTGGAAATGAAGAAATTTGGAAGAAGAAATTCTAGATCTAGATTTAAAATAAAAATAAGGAAAGAGAAACTTTTTCTCCTTTAAATACAAGGCCAGCTATAAACCCCCTCCCTAAGCTACTATATAATATCTAAAATACCCCTTGGGGCCTCTCATGAGGAAATAATTAAGGAGGAAAGGTTCTAGTCTAATGGGTTTAACTTAATTAATCATTCTCCTAATGAATGGACTTATAATTGGGCTCAATTCTAACTTGATTTAAATGTTGGTCCATGGATCTAATATAAACTAGTTAGGTCCACTAACACAAGTCCAAAATAATAAACTAACATCTAAGAATAATAAATAATACAATAAATAATTATACAATATACATCATATTTAATTAATTATGAAATGACCAAAATATTTTTTCTTAGAAAATATGGTAGTGACAAGTCTACCCCCCCTTAAAATAAATTCGTCCTCAAAATTCAAAGACGAAACTCCCCCCAGAAAATAAAATAGAACAGAACAGAAAAGAACATACTAGAACAGAATCAAGAAAGAACATACCTCAAGGCACAAACAAATATGGATAATGCTCTCGCATTTCATCCTCTCTCTCCCAGGTAGACTCCCCCAGAGAGTGATGCCTCCATGCGACGCATACAAATAAAATAGTCTAGTTCTTCAGCACCTTCTCTCTCTGATCCAGAATCTTAACTGGCTGCTCTGCATAGTTAGAGTAGGACCCACCTCTATCTCTGAATGATCCAATGTGTGACTAGGATCCGCAATGTACCATCTCAACTGTGACACATAAAATATGTTGTGCACTCCCTCCAATGCAGGTGGAAAGTCTAGTCTGTAAGCAACTACACCGACCCTCTCGAGAATATTGAAAGGTCTAATGAATTATGGACTAAGCTTTCCGCCACCACCGAAGCGAATCGTGCCTCGTGTCAAAAAAATCCTCAGAAATACCAAACCACCAACCTAGAATAAAACACAACCTTAAGAACTAAATCTATAACAAACAACCAATAATAAGCACAAAATAAAATCTAAAACTATACCTCAAACTCCAAAGGTCTCCGGTAGCTATCGGCCCAATGCCGATGTCTGTCCTGCGCCACTCAAAGTCTGTCCCTGATCAGTTTAACCTGCTCTGCTGCATCCATAACTATCTCTGGCCCTAGTAAAACTCTCTCTCCAATATTGTCCCATGACAAGGGAGTACGTCATCTTCGACCGTAGAGAGCCTCAAATGGTGATATCTCTATACTAGCCTGGTAGCTGTTGTTATAAGCAAACTCTACCAAATGGAGATGGTCCTCCCAAGATCCCTCAAAATCTAGTACACAGGTGCACAATATATCCTCAAGAGTCTAAATAGTCCTCTGTGATTGCCCATCCGTCTGGGGATGATATGCAGTATTAAACTTGATCTGGGTGCCTAAACTCGCCTGCAAACTCCTCCAGAAATGAGAAGTGAAACGACTATCCTGATCTGAGACTATGCTGACGGGAACCACATTTATCTTGATGATCTACCTCGCATACATCTCTGCAAGCTTCTCCGTAGACAAATCTACCTTGAAAGATAAAAAGTGGGCCGACTTGGTCAACCTGTCAATGATGACCCAAATCGAGTCTTTTTCTCCTGAAGATCGTAGAATCCGGATACAAAATCCATAGTAATGTGCTCCCACTTTTAATTTGGAATGGATAATAGCTGAAGTAAGCCGCCTGGCCTCTACCTCTCGGCTTTCACCTGCTGGCATACTAAGCATCTGGATACAAACTGTGTCACTTTCCTCTTCATGTCATACCACCACACACTCTCTCGCATATCCAGATATATCTTGTTGGCACCTGGATGTATGAAATATTGAGAGCGATGCACTTCCTATAATACCTCCTCACGTAGCTCCCCACTAGGCATATACAATCTAACACCATGCCGTAAAGAACCATCTTCAGCAATTGTGAAATCATCCTCCAATCATGTTCTCACCAGAGCTCTGATGCTCCTCAGAGATACATCCTCATACTGAGCTATCTTGATCCTGTCCATCAACTCTGAGTGTATCTGCAACCCCCACATCTGTATAGCTAAACCATGAACTATTACCTCAATGCCAAATATCGATCCTTCGTCAACAACATAGCTATTGAATACCTGCTCAAGGCATCGGCAACTACATTGGCTTTCCCAGGATAATACTACAAAGATATGTCAAAATTCTTCATTAGTTCTAACCACTGACGTTGTCTCATGTTCAACTCCTTCTGAGTAAAAACATACTTCAAGCTCTTATGGTCTGTGAAGATCTCCACACGCTCTCCGTATAAATAGTATTTCCACAACTTCAGGGCAAAGATGATTGCTGTCAACTCCAAATCGTGGATAGAATAGTTCTTCTCATGAGAACATAATTGCATGGATGCATAGGCAATCACTTTCTCATTCTGTTAAAGAAAATAATCCAGACCTTTCCCTGATGCATCACTATAAATAGTGAAACCTCCAGACCCTGATGGCAACGTCAAAATAGGAGCAGACGTCAATCTCTTATTTAATTCCTCAAAAGCAACCTGGCACTCCTCTGTCCAAACAAACTCTACATCCTTCCTGGTGAGTCTGGTCATCGGCTCGATAATCCTCGAAAAATCTTGCACAAACTTCCTGTAGTAGGCTGCCAAACCCAAGAAACTCCTGATCTCTGCTACTGAACTCGGGGTCTTCTAAGACTACACTGCTACGATCTTCTTCGGATCTACTGAAATTCTATCACCAGTCACAACATGTCCTAAGAACTCCACTTTGTCCAGGAAGAACTCATACTTGGACAACTTTCCATACAACTTCTCCTTCCTCAGAACATCCAACACAATCCGCAAATGCTCCTCGTGCTCCTCCGGTGTCTTCGAGTATATGAGTATGTCATTGATGAACACCACCACGAACTTGTCAAGGTACTGATGGAACACCTTGTTCATCAAATTCATAAATACTATCGGGGTATTAGTCAACCCAAATAACATCACCATAAACTCATACTGGCTATACCGAGTCCTAAAAGCAGTCTTTGAAATATCCTTCGGCTTCACTTTTACCTGGTGGTAGCCTAATCTCAAGTCTATCTTGGAAAACACTTTGGCGCCACTCAACTGATCGAACAGGACATCAATCCATGGCAACGAATATTTATTCTTAATAGTGAGATTATTCAATGTCATGTAATCGATGCACATGCATACCGATCCATCATTCTTCGGTACAAATAATATCGGGGCTCCCCACGGTGAAGAACTGGATCTGATAAACCCCTTATCCTGTAATTCATCCACCTACTTCTTCAGCTCGACCAGCTCGCCGTTGTTTACTCTATAGACATGTTGTGAAATTGGTTCTGCACCTAGCACCAAATCTATAGAGAATTCAATATCTCGATCTGGCGATAATCCTAGCAATTCCTCAGGAAACACATCCAAGAACTCTGATATCAACGGATGCGGCAACTCCTTGTCTTCCACCATAGCTCCACAGATAATGCCTTCTTTTTGCTCTGTAGCTCCTCTAGTAACTCAAACTCTGGCTCTCCTGGTGGGCTAAACAAAACTCTACCTCCTCTACAATCTATACTAGCATGGTGCCTACTCAACCAATCCATCCCGAGTATAATGTCGTAGCTCAGAAATGGCATTACAAGTAGACACACACTCAACTCCCGGCCTCCCAAAGTAACTCTCCGATCCTTGCAAATATCATTAACCAGGATAATGCCTCCCCGATCATGATCTTGCAATTCCTAAGCAAAGACTCATCTACCAAACGATGCTTCAGAGCAAAAGCAACAGATACAAAACTATGTGAAGCATCACTATCAAATAAAGCTAAAGCTAGAATAGAATAAAAAAGAACAGAACCTGTGATCTGGTGGGCTTGACCTCCTCGATTGTCATAGCAAACGCTCGTCCCTGACGTGCACCTGCCTGATGTTGGTACTGGACATAATGTTGCTGCTGGGTCGAAAGCGACGGTTCCCTCGACTATACTACAGGTGGCCTCGCCTGTGACCTCGGAGTTGGATCTGCTCCCTGAACTACATGATGATGATTGGAAGGACACTCTCTCAGCTGATGCTCTTCGGTACCATAATACAAATAAACCCCCAACCTCCTTCTGCAAACTTCCCAAATATGGTTGCGTTTCTTGCATTAGTTGAAGAAAGCTTGTTGTGACTGTCTCTGCTGCTGCGGTGCCTGGTGAAACGGCGCCCTAGCTAGAGTTTGGTGCTGCTGCAGCTGCTGAAAAGACCTGGACTGGAAATAAGGATGCTTCAAACCCAACTCCCGCTCAACCTTGCGTGCCTCTGTAAGTATCTCCGAATAGGTCTCATAAAAAGATAGAATAAGGATCTTCACTTTCTAGGTCAGACCCTGGCAAAAATGGATAGCTCGAACCTCCGGTTCTCTCACCAAATGCTCCACAAATCGGCTCAGCCTACCAAACTCTGTGGCGTATTGTTCCACAGACATGCTTCCCTGAATAAGGCTCTCAAACTTCCTTCCCAAGTCTAACCTGTCTGCCCGAGCAAAGAATTTTCTCTTGAAGAGGTCCTTGAACACCTTCCAAGACTGCCCTGCATCAGCAAGAAGTAGCTCGTTCCTGAACCAAGTACGGGTGATATCGAACAGCTAAAGTCCTACTGCCTCAACCTTCAGATCCTCAGCAAGACGGGGCACCCTCATGAGACGCTCAATTTCCTCGAGCCAATCATCAGCGTAGACGATGCCCTTCATCCCCATGAAGACCCAAGGTTCCAGCTTCCTGAAGCCATGAATGTTGTCTGGCCGAAGCTGGGCAACCTGCAGAGCAACCTGCTGCTGGACCGGAACTCCTCTTTCTACCATAGCAAAGGCAAGCTGATGAGCACTCTCAATGCCCTGCCGTAATACGTTGGTCTGCCTCTGGTGTGCCTCGGACTGAGCCCTCTGAGCCTCTAACATCTTGCAAAATAGTGTGAACATCTGAGTCGCATCTGTCGGCGTAAAAGGTAGAGGTGAAAGTCCCTCATATATAGCCGAAATAATCCTCTGAGCTGGAGGTTGACCCCCGAACATAGCTGATATGCCAATCACCGAAGAAGTAATTGGTGTAGGCCCTCGGAAAGTCGCTGATCTCTCAGAAGCTACAATCCCCTACAGTGATCTAGTCTTAGGCGATATCCTGAGGCAAAGCGAAAGAAAAGAATCAATATGGCACATGATATAATGCATTCAAGGAAGGAGTTAAAGATCAAATATCAAGATCAAGGAAGAACAGTTGAAATAAACAATAGAGTCTTTCCTAGATGTGATTGAGTATTCTCAGCCTATGGCCTATATTCTATATTCTGAAACAGGCTTATAATAGTACTCAAATAAGAGCACCACTACGAATCGCACTAATTGTAACCTCGAAGGACCTGCATGGGCCACCACTAAAAATGTGTCATAACCCACACCCGATGTAGGGATACAAGTAGTGAACAACGTCCATCTTACGTCGCAGTATCGACGATAGAACTTTGTTTAGATAAACTATCTATCTAATAATCAAGACATAATAATTCCACCAATGTAATATGAATATACTCAATCATAGATATATGAGATGGAAATAAGAACGAATAGGATAAAAGAATAGAAGAGTCATAAATACAACTCACAAGACTAAAATAATATCCAATGAGTCAGAGAAATACTAAACAATATGCTGGAGATAAATCCAGTACAAAGAGTCTAACTACTGAGCTACTAGTCCTGGGTCATCTGTCTCGGTCGGGATGAGACCCTCCTGAGCTAAGATCTCTAACTCTAAGCCAACCAAGTCCTGAGGCCAGTAGTGAGTGGGGTACCACTCCTCAGTGTCATATGGAAAAAATATATCCAGTCAGAAAATGAGCATAGTACATCTCTAAATATAGTTCTAATAAATGATATAATCGATGTAACAGTAAATAGATGTAAGATATACAAGATACAATATACAGGTACAAGAGATATAAAATAAAGGAAATACTAAAAATAAATACAAGAATAAGTAATATAAAAATGAACAAGAAATACTAATGACTAAGTGAGTGAGTACCAGCTTTAACATGTGATCGGCTTGGGACTTTATACAAGATTTATGGCCTGGATAATCATACGTGCGATGTATGATTAACACTATTTAATGAACAAAATTTGATACAAGGAGGGTATAATCATATATCTATACTATATACTCCCCATCTCCGACTGGTATAGTGGATCCAACCATGGTACGTTATGACACGGGTTTTCACAAGAAGGGCGCTACTCTTCTCATGAACCAATATCGATATTTGTACAAAAAGAACAAGGAAACAAGGCTTGCACAAGATACACCATACATACCATAAAATAATATCTCATGACGAGATCAGGATTTACCAATCCGTATAACCATCATGTCAAAAAATCAAGGATATCTACACTAGATACAAGAGACATAGAGGATATCATAAATAAGAAACTATCAGAGAATGTACTCATCTGAAATCCGATGAACAGTATCACAGATATCCGTTATAGTACCTCAAAGACCTAAATATTGAATATTATATCAATACAAGGTTTTAGAATAAAAATAAGTTAAATTAGTCAACTTCTAGGTCAAAAAGTTATTTCTAAGTCAAAACAGTCAAACTAGGTCAACTCTAGGTCAAACTTGGTCAAACTAGCTATTTCTATGTTGCATGAGTCTATCTCTAAGATATTTGGTCTGTACACTATGTAACTAGGCCACACTAGCTATAATAGGATACTAGAAAACCATAAGATATCGTATCCTAAGATACGCAATCAATTAGATAGAAAATATCATAATATGTATATACAATCAATATTAATAATATTCCTAACTAAACTAATGCTAAGTGGATACCTTGGCTTTGAACCAATGCGCTATCTCACCACTATACACCTATCTTGATACTCAAATCCAATACCTTGAGTATCAACCCAATATATTGAGTATCCATCAATACCTTGACATTACCATGGTATCATAAGGTAATATGATTTTTAGTATATACTAACTTCCTGATATACTAAACTATAAACTAACATGAATTAATTAATACCACACTACTAACTATACTAATACATATATACATATACCTATATACATATAGCTACTAGTCTAACAAGTATATACATATCTAACTATTAAATAGCAAAAGTAAATATATATGTATATAACTGCTAACTAGTAATCAAAGTATTTATATAATTACTAATCTAACAACAAGTACATATATATAGATAACTAAATAACAAGGTAACTAACTAAACTATTAAATCTAACTAAACTAATAACTTACCTAGCTGCCATCTGATACTCCTCTTGCTGCTATTATTGTACCGCATATTGCTCGTGCTGCAGTTAGCTGCTGAAGCTGCTGCTAGCCTTGCTGCTATTGCATGTTCTGCTACTGCTTGCTCAAGCTGCTGCAACTTGCAGTTGCTGTACTTTGCTCATGATGTTACTGCTGCAATGCATCAGCAACTTACTGCTGCTACTGCAGTTTTTGCCCGATACACTGCTAGCTAAATAAAATTTGCTGCTCAAGCTGTGCTGTTGGCTAGTGTTGCACTGCCTGCTACAGTGCTTTGCTTCCTACTGTGCTTCGATTCACTGCTTCAGTTGTACTGTACTGCATATATATATAGTCTGATTCTTGAGCACCTTCTCCCCCGGTCCAAAATGGTATGTGCTGCTCCTCATAAGATAAGTTGGTACCAACGACTAGCTCAAAATTGTCTAGGATATGACTCGGATACGAGACATATCTATGCAACTGAAATACATGAAATATATCGTACACCTCACGTAGCCAAGGCAGAAGGGCAAGATGATGAGCAACATCGCCTATCCGCTCGAGAATATCGAACGGACCGACGTATCGCTGACTAAGCTTCCCGCAAATCCCTAATCTAATGACTCTACGGGTTGGAGAAATCCGCAAGAACATGTGGTCGCCGACAAAAAACTCTAATGGTTTATGATATTGATCTACCCAATGGCGATGCCTATCTTGCGCAACCCAAAGTCACTATCTGATTTGCTTGACAACTTCTACTGTCTGTGTGATCATTTAAGGGCCTAACATCTTCTGCTTGCCAATGTCATCCCATGTCAATGTGACCTACACTTTCTCCCATATAACGCTTTGAATGGTGCCATCTGGATGCTGGCCTGATAACAGTTGTTGTATGAGAACTCAACGAGATGTAGGTGATCTTTCCAAGACCCACTAAAGTCCAAAGTATAAACTCGCAACATATCCTCCAATGTCTGGATGGTTCTCTCTGATTACCCGTCTGTCTGAGGGTGGTAAGCAGTACTAAATCTCAACTTAGTGCCCAAACTCTGGTGCAAACTCTTTTAAAAATTTAAAGTGAAACGAGTGTCTCGATCTAATATGATACTCACTGGGACACTATACTGTCTTACTATCTGTCACATGTATATATCTGCTAACTACAATGTGGGTTGCCCTACACGAAAGGGAAAAAAGTAAGCTACTTTTGTGAGACGATCTACTATTACCCAAACTACGTCATGACCAGTCGGGGATCTCGGTAAATCAGTCACAAAGTCTATCGTGATATGTTTCTATTTCCACTCCGAAATAGGAAGATGCTGCAATAGTTCTGCTAGTCTCTACTGGTCGGCCTTCACTTGCTGACATACCAAACACCGAAAAACGAATCGTGCTATCTTTCTTTTTATCCCATTTGACCAAAAATATTATTTGATATCTTGATACATCTTGGTACCTCCTGGATGAATTAAATACTGAAAACTGTGCGCCTCAGTCATTACTTCTTGTCGGATATCTTCACTTGGTACACAGAGACAATTTCTGAACCTAAGAGTTCTATCTTTATGAATAGTCAACTCTTTCCTGAGACCAGATTTACATTTCGTCCGAAGCTTCTGAACTTTCGGATTCTCTGTCTGAGCTGCCTTAATCCTCTCTATAATGGTAGATTATACCTGTAAACTAGCTAATACTCTTACATCTTGTAGAAGTACTATCTCAATCCCTAATTCTCGAAGATCTTCTAAGATATGCCGCTGCGATATCAACATAAATGTACCGTTTCTCCTACTAAGAGCATCTGCTACCATATTTGTCCTGCCTGGATGGTACTGAAGTTCCATATCATAGTCCTTTATTAATTATAGCCACCTTCTCTGTCTCATGTTCAAGTCCTTCTGGGTGAATACATATTTTACGCTCTTGTGATCTATAAATATTTCTACCCGATCACCATACAAGTAATGCCTTCATAGTTTAAGTTCAAATACTATCGCCGCCAACTCCAAATCGTGAGTCGGATAATTTTTCTCATGATCTCGAAGTTGTCATGATGCATAAGCTATCACTCTTTCTTGTTGCATCAATACACACCCAAGTCATTTGCCTGACGCATCACAATATAATGTAAACCCTCCAAAACCTACTAGAAGCGTAAGAATCAGAGCTGAAATCAATCTCTTCTTTAATTCTTTAAATAATGTCTGGCACTCTGCTGACCAGTCGAACTTAGTCTCCTTGAGCGTTAATTGAGTCAGTGGTACTAAAATTCTTGCAAAGTCTGCTACGAAACTTCTATAGTATCCTGCTAATCCCAAGAAACTACGCACTTCAGCTACTGTCTTAGGAACTGGACAACTCTCTACAGCCTCAACCTTCTTCAGATCTACTGTGACTCCTCCTCTAGAGATGATGTGACCTAAGAATGACATGTGATCCAACCAAAACTCATACTTGCTGATCTTTGGTATAACTGGTGTTCTCTTAGAATCTGTAAGACCTTTCGGAGATGCCCCTCATGTTCCTCTTCGCTACTGGAATAAACAAGAATATCATTTATGAAAACCACTATGAACTGAGCTAGGTATGACATAAAAATATGGTCCATAAAATCCATAAATATCGTTGGAGCATTAGTCAGTCTAAATGGCATAACTAAGAATTTATAATGCCCATATCGTGACCTAAATGCTGTCTTGGGTATGTCTTGCTCCCGAACTCTTACTTGATGATACCCTGATCGAAAATTGATTTTAGAAAAAACCTTGGTTTTATTCAACTGATCAAACAAATCATCGATCCTTGGTAATGGATACTTGTTCTTCATTGTTACCGTATTTAACTGTCTGTAATCGATACATAACCCTGATGACATCCTTCTTCTTTACTAGAACCACTGGCGCTCCCCAAGGTGATCCATTGGCTCGAATAAACTTCTTTGACTTTAGTTCCTCTATATGTTGGTACAGTATGTCTAGCTTTGATGGTGCTATTTGGTAAACTTTACAAGATATTGGCCCTGCCCCAGTGATCAATTCTATACAAAACTCAACGTCTCTTACTGGGGGTAACCTGGTGATTCTTCCGGGAGACATCTAAGAACTTCTAACCAATCTCAGGGAGTTGTTCTTCTACTAACGTTGTCGTTGTGATCCTCTCTTCATGTTGGTCTTTCACATATCTGTCGAAGGTAAAACCTTTCGTGCCCGGGATACTAAATAATATCTTAATCTAATGGTAATCTATCGTAGCATGACTATCTCTCAGCCAGTACATGCCTAAGATAATGTCAAAGTTACCCATAGGAAACTCGATCAACTATGCTAGTAGTGAATGCCCGTACACTATGATTGGATATGATATACATATTCTACTAACTCCTACGAGCCCATTACCAGTAAGTATATTCAACCTCTCTGGCAATGCCTCAAACTCCAATCCAATATTGTCATGCCCCAGTCCCAAAATATATGGAACCAGGCCACGTGGCATTGGCCAGCTGACACGTCACTAAGGGATTACCCAATTTAATGGACCCAAAGAGACGTGCTACGCTGTCCTAAAATACTAACAAGTTAATACATATAAAGTCTAATCTCATCCACAAAATATCAAGTGTGCTGAAAGAAGTGCTGAAATATATATAAGTACTGATGTCTGAAATGTCATAGTACAAGTCAGATAAGTCTGGTGGGAACAAACCCACTACAAAATATAATGAAAGTGCTGAAATAAGATAGACTAGAGCATCGTCTATCTAGGCAAGTAGCTCCAGCTCCAGGTGAACATACTGCTAAAGATCAGGGAGACTCTGACGGTAGCACCTCTAGTTCCTCAGTGGCATACCTCGTCTCCTGTCCGGGTCCATACACTGTGGGGTAGTATGCCTCGTCTAGATCTGGAAGAGAACCAGATCCTCAGTGGGACATAACAAGATACATAAAAATATGCCATATGTAAATATTAAATAAATAAAGGGTGAGCTAACCATCTAAGTGAATGCAATTTAAAGACCTTATAGTACGTATGGGAAAATGTAGGCTAGACATATGCTGACTTAATTCACCAATCGTCGTGACTGGCTAATATATGCCACATATGCCCCCAGACACATGGGCACTCTGCAATCGGCCATCTTCGAGGAGCATGGTATCCGAAGGTATAACATTCAAGGAGGTGGGTGTCCCATACGCCTACTAGTTGTCTTTCTCATCCAATGTAGCCATATGCCAAGTCATAACTTTCCTGAATTTTCCTGATTTTGTGCTAAGCCGTGATGCACGTCACACACACTGGTAGCTAATCGAGTATGCAAACTCGTATCCCAATATGAATTGCAACCGTATTGCGTGTACCAGTGTTAGGGTCTAGGAGGATATTAGGATACCCTCGCAGCTGCAGGTAAGTCTGCTAAAGTCTAAGTCAGTTATACTACTTGTCAACGTATCCGTTGACGGTACCCGAGGCAATCTCGGACACACACAGTTATATGTAAGTTTACTGAAAATAACATACAACAATTTAAGAATTTAACAGTAAACTGGGCAAGGTATACTTGCCTACGTCCTCAAGTCGGGTGTGCCAAAAACCTGTTCCTGCAGTCGTGTCTGAGGGGTCCTGTGACCTAGGGTCACTGACTGCGTTGTAGGCGTACTCTGTTCAAAATGTACAGGGTTCGTGAATTTAATATTTAATAAAAACGTACAGTACATAATATTTATATACTATATATTTACTTATGTATATATATATATAAAAGACATAATATATATATATGTATGATTTAATACATATATAATATATATATACATATTTATAGCATAATAAATATAAGTATAGTATTTATATACTTAATATAAATATATACATCTATAAATATATAATACATATACATTATATATATATAATATATATATAATTTACAAGAAGAAAATAAAATAATAAAATATATATATGCTATATATATTTTAGATACTTAATAATTTATATATATAATAATACTCTACCGGGAGCCGGGCCCCTTCTTCTACCTGGCTGACAGGAAAGGGATGCACCACTCGGGTCTGGACCAGACTCCACCAGCCACCCCGACCTAATTCATGATGTTCGCGATTCGTACAAATGGAATGCATCACGTACGTGAACCTTCTGGGTCCATCAAAGATTTATATATATATTTATAGCATAATAAATATAATTATATAATTATAGTATTGATATTCATAATAAATATATGTATACTATATAAATAAATAATGTACATATATATTTCAAATATATATAATATATAAGTATATATAATAGTATATGTAACTATACATATATATAAATAATACATATATACATATACATATATAAATAAATATACATATATACATATATAAATAATATATATATATATTAAATAAATATATATAGATACATATATAATTACATATATATATTTATACATATATTCATATATATATATATATATATATATATATATATATATATATATATATATATATATATATATATATATATATAAATAATATATATATATAAATAATATATATATATAATAATACATATATATAATATAATTATATATATGTTGTATAAAATAATAAAAATAAATATATATACATATACATTATATATATAAATATACATATATACACAATTATACATATATACATATATAGATATATGTATATATATATATACATAATATATATATATATATAATAGTAATAATATATATATTTATATATTTAGTATATTATTATATAATAATAGTATAATATATATTATATACTGTATTGTAATAATAATATATAATATATATAATTATATAATACAATAGTATAAATATATATATAAATATACATATATATATATATATATATATATATATATATATATATATATATATATATATATACAAATACATATACTAATACATATACTAATACATATTTATATATATATAGAAATACATATATATACTGTATATATATTGTAAATATATAATTATATATAATATTAATATATATATTATAATATATATAAATATATTTATATATATAAATATACATATATATATAGGTATATACATACATATATATATATACACGTATTTACGTATTTATAGGGGGTGGGGTACCTGACAGGTCAGGTGGGCCCTGGGCGTCGTCGCCGGCGGGAGGAGGGCGGCGGTCCAGCGGGCGGCTGGCCGGAACGGCGGCAGCAGCAGCAGTTGTAGTTAACAGCAACAGCAGCAACTTGCAGCAGCGGCGGAGGCGGCGGTGCGAGGTAGGGGAACGACGGAGGAGGTCGGGGCGGAGAGGTCGGTGGTGGTGGCGGTGGTCAGTGGTGGTGGTGGTGGCGGTTCGAGGGGGTCGGGGTGGCTCGGGTGCTGTGGTCGGGGAGTCGGAGGAGGACGCTGTGGCGGAGCTGGCGGTGGCTGCGGTGGTCGGGGGGCGGCGGGAAGGTGGTGGTTCGGCGGAGGGGGTCAAGGCGGAGTGGATGGGGGTGGTGGCGGTGGTCTGAGGTGGCCGGAGGGGGTGCTGTGGGAGGTCGGGGGTGGTGGTGGTGTGTTGGTGCGGGTGATGGTATTGGCTCTGCGGGGGCTGCCGGCGGCGGCGGCGGCTAGGGGGGTGGGGCCCACTTCTAAATGGACGGTATTTATAGGGTTTAGAGTTTGGGTAGTTTAGTAATTAGGGTTAGGGGTGGGGGGTAGTTTAGGTATTTTGCAAATTAAATATCTTTTAGATATTTTAGATATTTTGTAGGTATTTTTGGGGTGGGGCCCACTTCTAAATGGACGGTGTAGGTTCACCCTCCAATGGGAGGTTGACACCTCACACTGGAAATTTGAAGATAAAATCCTACAAATTTATAAATTGCATAAAAGCCCTATTAATTGGAAAATTGCGTAATTACGCAATTGTATGAGAAAAACACCATATTCCTAAAAATACTGAATTGTACAGAACTGAGGGGGAATGCTGTGTGAGGGCCCTGAGGGGGTGGGGGTGAGCCTGGGCAGGGGCTGGGCCTGGTTTTCGGGTGATGCGCACCGTATTAATTAATTAAAAATTAATGCGCACGGTGTTTACTATTTATTTAAAAATAGCTAGGGCCATAATTTTAGTACGGTGTAAATATACTAAATGTAGTATACTCAAAGTAGAATAATAATAAAATTTTGTTTGGGCAAAACAGGTGCATGTTGGGCCTCTAATCTCTATTGGAACAGAGATGGGTACAGGTCTGGGAATTTTAATTAATAATTAATACGGACATTTGTAACTATATTTGTGCGACTAAAACGAGGCACAAAACAGAGTATCTAGGAGTTGCACAAAGTTCAGAAAAATAGACTAGCATGTCTAAGAGAGGTATGTGAACTTTGTTTGGGGATAACAGTCAGTGTAATGCTCTAAATATTTAGGTGATGGACAGGTGCACAAATCAATAGGATATGTAAGAAAAATAAATTTAAAAAGTTGTAAATAATCCTAATTTGGTAAAAATAATCCTAATTTATTATTAAATACTGAAATCTGGTCGAGGGAGTTTACAACCTACCCTCCCTAGAGTATTTCGTCCTCGAAATTAAAACAGACATATAATGAGAAATATAGATTGATATAAAATATTAGGACATACCCTGGTCTGGGAATAGATGGGGGAAACGTTGTCGAATATCCTCTTCTCGTTCCCAGGTTGACTCGCCTGGTGCATGATGTTTCCATGCAATACAAACTAGAGGGATAGTCTGGCCTCGCAATACCTTCTTGCTTCGATCTAGGATCTCTACGGGCTCCTCCTGGTACGATAAAGTCGGGCCGACAGTGATCTCTGAGTGGTCCAGCACATGACTTGGATCTGGAATGTACCTCCTTAGCTGAGATACATGAGAGACGTCATGTACTCCTTCCAATGTCTGAGGTAAGACTAGCTTGTAAGCAACTTCTTTGATGCGTTCCAACACATCGAAGGGTCCGATGTACCTCGGACTCAGTTTTCCTCTACCTCCAAATCTGATAGTTCCTCGGGTAGGTGAGATCTTCAAAAACATATGTTCTCCCACTTGGAACTCTAGAGGTCTTCGATGTACGTTTGCCCAGTGCTTTTGCCTATCTTGTGCTGCTCGCATGTGTCCTTGGATCTTCTTTACCTTCTCCACCGTATGGACGACCAATTCTGGTCCTAGGATCTGTCTTTCGCCTACATCGCTCCAACATACTAGGGATGACATTTTTTTCCATATAATGCTTCAAAGGGAGCCATTTGAATGCTCGCTTGATAGCTATTGTTGTAGAAAAATTCTACCAGATGTAAATGATCTTCCCATGATCCACTGAAATCAAGCATGCAGGCTCTCAGCATATCTTCTAGTGTCTGAATGGTGCGCTCTGACTGGCTATCTGTATGCGGATGATACGAGGTGCTGAACTTTAGGCGGGTACCAAGACTCTCTTGCATACTTTGCCAAAAGTATGATGTAAACCTCGTATCCCTGTCAGACACTATACTGACTGGTACTCCGTGCAGACGTACGATCTCCTTCATATACATGTCTGCCAAGACTTCTATAGATTGTTCGACTCTGAAAGGTAAGAAATGAGCATCCTTGATGAGTCTATCTACGATCACCCATACAGCATTACGTCCACTGGGACTTCTTGGGAAGCCTGTAACGAAGTCCATAGTAATGTGTTCCCATTTTCACTCAGGTATTAGAAGGGGTTGAAGTAGACCTGCGGATCTCTGATGTTCAGCCTTGACTTGCTGACACACCAGGCATTTTGCCACAAAGCGTGCTATCTCTCTTTATTCCGTGCCACCAATAGTATTATCGTAGATCTCTGTACATCTTTGTGCCAACTGGATGGATAGAGTACGTTGAGCTGTGAGCTTCTGATATCAGTTCTTCACTAAGTTCTCCATTTGGAACATAAAGACGTTCTCCACATCTTAAAGTCCCATCTTCATGTATGCGACATCCTGTCTGGATTCCAGCCTCTGTTCTTTGTCGAAGTCTCTGGAATCTTGCATCAGTTGGCAGTGTAGCCTTGATTCTTTCGACCAATGTTGATTGCAACTGGTAGTTTAACAATTTACCGTCAATTCCTGGCATAATGACCTTTATACCCAACTGTTCTAGATCTCTCAATAGATCTGGTTGGGTGATTAGTAAAAATGCCGTGGGTCTTCTGCTTAGAGCATCAGCTACTACATTAGCCTTCCCGGGATGGTACTGCAGATCGATCTCGAAGTCCGTCATCACTTTGAGCCAGCGTCTTTGTCTCAGGTTCAAGTCCTTCTGGGTGTAGACATACTTCAGGCTATTGTGATCAGTGAATATCTCCACTCGTTCGCCGTATAGATAATGTCTCCAAAGCTTCAGGGCAAAGATGACTGCGGCAAGCTCTAGGTCATGCGTGGGATAGTTTTTCTCATGAGTCCGCAGTTGTCTTGAGGCATAGGCTACAACCTTCCCATGTTGCATTAAGACACAACCTAATCCTTTTCCGGATGCATTGCTATATATTACGAATCCTCAGGATTCAGATGGTATGGTCAAGATGGGGGCAGTAGTCAGACGCTTTTTCAACTCATCGAAAGCTGCCTGGCATTCCTCTGACCATATGAACTCCTGCTCCTTGCGGGTCAACCGGATTATCGGTTCTGCGATCCTAGCAAAGTTCTCTACGAACCTCCGGTAATATCCGGCAAGTCCTAGAAAACTTCCCACCTCTGAGACGTTGGTAGGGGTTGGCCACGTCTCTACAGATGAGATCTTTGCTGGGTCCACCGAGATACCTTCTCCTGTGATCACGTGCCCAAGGAAAGCGACACGATCAAGAAAGAACTCGCACTTGCTCAGTTTAGCATAAAGACTTTTCAGCCTCAGTGTCTCTAACACCAGTCTCAAGTGTTCTTCATGCTCCTCGTGGCTCTTCGAATACACCAAGATGTCGTCAATGAAGACTACCATGAACTGGTCCAGATATTGGTGGAAGACTCTGTTCATCAGGTTCATAAATACGGCAGGTGCATTTGTCAGTCCAAAAGGCTTTACCAGGAACTCGTAGTGACCATAACGAGTCCTGAATGCTGTCTTTGGAATGTCTTCTCTTCGTACTTTTACCTGATGATAGCCTGATCTTAAATCTATCTTTGAGAATACCACTGCTCCTGTCAGTTGGTCGAACAGATCATCAATCCGCGGCAGGGGTACTTGTTTTTTATTGTCAAAGCATTAATGGCTCTGTAATCAATACACATCCGATATGTTCCGTCCTTCTTTGGTACAAACAACACTGGTGCTCCCCAGGGTGATGCACTAGGACGAACAAATCCCTTGATCTATAATTCCTCTAGCTGTAGCTTTAGCTCGTCAAGCTCCTTCTTCGCCAACCGATACACATTTGAGGATACTGGTGCAGCTCTGGGTATCAACTCAATAGTGAACTCCACTTCTCTGTCAGGCGGTAGGCCTGGCAATTCCTCCAGAAATACGTCTTCAAACTCTGCTACAATTGTTGGGGGTGCTGTCTCCATTGCCATGTAGGCTGTAGGTGTCTGGCTTACTTCCTGCTCGATGGTGCCCCGTATGTATTCGAACTCCAGGGGACCTGGGGGTCTAAAGATGATGCTTTCCTTCCCGTAATCTAGTATAGCATTGTACTGGCTTAACCAGTCCATGCCTAAGACAACGTTAAAGTTTGGCATTGGGAGTACCAAAAATTGCGCTCTCAACTCTCTACTACAAACGACTACCGAGCATGTTTCAATAATGCTGGTAACCGGCACGATGCCTCCTCCGGTAAGAATCTTCCAGCACTTAGGTAGTGGGGAAGTGGCTAGTTTGTGTATGGCTACGAAACTACTAGATATGAAAGACAGTATAGCGCCAGAATCAAATAATGCGGTTGCAGGTAATGATACAACTAAAATGGTACCTGTAATAGTTTCTCCTTCCGGCTCCTCTGCAACTGCTGCTAGTGCAAAGGCCTGCCCATGCCTTTGCCCTCCAGACTGCTGTCTGGCTTTATTGAACTGAGCCTCCTGGGTGGCCAGGGGTGCTCCCCTCTGATATCCTCCAGATGTTGAGGGATGTTGACCTCCAGTTGAGGGTAGCATCCTCTGGGCTGGTGCTCCTGGTCTTTGCCCGTTCTGGGGTGCTGCCTCTCTACGTTGTGGGCAGTCTCTAGCCATATGTTGGCTAGCTCCACATATCATGCATAGCCCGTTCTTCTTTCTGCAATCTCTGACATAATGTCCCTTCTTGCCACAATAGTGACAAGTCGGAAGCTCCTTGTTCTGATATGGCCCTATCTTGTGCTGTGCATGGTTTCCTGGGCGACGGATTGGTCCTCCTGCTCTGGGCTAATTTCTGGCCGGTATGGTTGGATTAGAGCGTCTTGCTCCTCGTCCAATAGCTTCTTGTATCCTCGTCTCTGAAAGAACCTCCTCATAGGAGATCCTCGACTGCGTCGTAGTATACCTTTGGAGCTCGAAGGTAAGGCCATGATGGAACCTCATGGCCTTCTCCAGCTCGTTCGATATCAGGATGGCACCGAATCGACTAAGTCGACTAAACTCTGCGTCATAGGCGTCGACGATCATGTTCCCTTGTTCCAGGTGCAGAAACTGGGAGTACAGGGCATTTCTGACCATGGTTGGGAAGTACTTTGCATTGAAGTACTCCAGGAATTGTTCCCAAGTCTGGGTCTTGCCGACCCTGCGCTCTATGGAATCCCACCAGTGATGGGCGTTGCCTAAGAGTTGGGCCCTCACGGAGGTCATCCACAAGTCTGGTTGAAGCTGTGAACCTTCCAACAGCATTTTCGTGTTGGAGATCCAATCTGAGATCTCCTCCGGAGTTTCGCTGCCAGAAAAGGTTCTCGGGCCCATCTGGCGAAAGCCTCGGACAGTGCCAGCTGGTTGGATAGGTGCTGGGGCCGGGGCAGTTGTTCTCTCCAAAGCCGTCATCAAGCTCTGCCTCAGGGTTTCAGTCTGTTGCCACTCTGCCTGCAACATGGCTTGGAGGAACTGGAACATTTGAGGTTGTCCCTCAAGTTGTGGCATCAGGACTGGAAGGGCTGGAGGTGGAGGCAAATATGTCTCCGCCTGTGGTGTCGGTGCCTGGGAAGTTTGCCCTTCTTGCTGGGCTGGTATGGCTTCCTGGGTAGGGTTCTGGTGAAGGTACAGGATTGTCGGATAGACCAGCATCCTTCTCGGGGATTGGTCTCTCGGGGGGGGGTTGGCGTCCTTTGGACATCTGGCGAGGGGTCTGTTGCTTGGTCAACCCCATCAGTCGTGTGTCCACTGGGTATGTCCATATTTCTGAAGAAAATAGAATAATTAGAAAAGCATGAAAGAAATAATGAATAATAATCAAGCAGGATGCAAAATTTTTAAGGATAAAGTCAGAGTGGATGAGACCTAGTATTTTTATCCTATAGCAGGCTTGCTAGCATGTTTTTATACCACTAGCAATTAACTAGACCTGCATGGGCCACCACTAAAACCATGTTACTCTCCAGTCCCAAAATATATGGAACCAAGCCACGTGGCATTGGCCAGCTGACACGTCACTAAGGGATTGCCCAATTTAATGGACCCAAAGAGACGTGCTACGCTGTCCTAAAATACTAACATGTTAATACAGGTAAAGTCTAATCTCATCCACAAAATATCAAGTATGCTGAAAGAAGTGCTGAAATATATATAAGTACTGATGTCTGAAATATCATAGTACAAGTCAGATAAGTCTGGTGGGAACAAACCCACTACAAAATATAATAAAAGTGCTGAAATAAGATAGACTATAGCATCGTCTATCTAGGCAAGTAGCTCCAGCTCCAGGTGAACATACTGCTAAAGATCAGGGAGATTCTGATTGTAGCACCTCTAGTTCCTCCTCAGTGGCATACCTCGTCTCCTGTCCGGGTCCGTACACTGTGGGATAGTATGCCTCTTCTAGATCTGGAAGGGAACCAGGTCCTCAGTAGGACATAACAAGATACATAAAAATATGCCATATGTAAATACTGAATAAATAAAGGGTGAGCTAACCATCTAAGTGAATACAATTTAAAGACCTTATAGTACGTATGGGAAAATATAGGCTAGACATATGCTGACTTAATTCACTAATCGTCGTGACTGGCTAATATATGCCACATATGCCCCCAGACACATGGGCACTCTACAATCGGCCATCTTCGAGGAGCATGGTATCCGAAGGTATAACATTCAAGGAGGTGGGTGTCCCATACGCCTACTAGTTGTCTTCCCCGCCCAATGTAGCCATATGCCAAGTCATAACTTTCCTAAATTTTTCTGATTTCGTGCTAAGCCGTGATGCATATCACACGCACTGGTAGCTAATCGAGTACGCAAACTCGCATCCTAATATGAATTGCAACCGTATTACGTGTACCAGTATTAGGATCTAAGAGAATATTAGGATACCCTCGCAGCTACAGGTAAGTCTGCTAAAGTCTAAGTCAGTTATACTACTTGTCAACGTATCCGTTGACGGTACCCGAGGCAATCTCGGACACACACAGTTATATGTAAGTTTACTGAAAATAACATACAACAGTTTAAGAATTTAACAGTAAACTGGGCAAGGTATACTTGCCTACGTCCTCAAGTCGGGTGTGCCAAAAACCTGTTCCTGCAGTCGTGTCTGAGGGGTCCTGTGACCTGGGGTCACTGACTGCATTATAGGCGTACTCTGTTCAAAACGTACATGGTTCGTGAATTTAATATTTAATAAAAACGTACAGTACATAATATTTATATACTATATATTTACTTATGTGTATATATATAAAAGACATAATATATATGTATGATTTAATACATATATAATATATATATATACATATTTATAGCATAATAAATATAAGTATAGTATTTATATACTTAATATAAATATATACATCTATAAATATATAATACATATACATTATATATATATAATATATATATAATTTGCAAGAAGGAAATAAAATAATAAAATATATATATATGCTATATATATTTTAGATACTTAATAATTTATATATATAATAATATACATATATACATATTTATAGCATAATAAATATACTTATATAATTATAGTATTGATATTCATAATAAATATATGTATACTATATAAATAATAATATACATATATATTTTAAATATATATAATATATAAGTATATATAATAGTATATGTAACTATACATATATATAAATAATACATATATACATATACATATATAAATAAATATACATATATACATATATAGCTATATAAATAATATATATATATAGATACATATATAATTACATATATATATTTATACATATATTCATATATAGAGATATATATATATATATAAATATTATATATATATATAATAATACATATATATAATATAATTATATATATGCTGTATAAAATAATAAAAATAAATATATATACATATACATTATATATATAAATATACATATATACACAATTATACATATATACATATATAGATATATGTATATATAGATACATAATATATATATATATATATATAATAGTAATAATATATATATTTATATATTTAGTATATTATTATATAATAATAGTATAATATATATTATATACTGTATTGTAATAATAATATATAATATATATAATTATATAATACAATAGTATAAATATATATATAAATATACATATATATATATATATATATATATATATATATATATATATATATATATACTAATACATATACTAATACATATTTATATATATATATATATATATAGAATACATATATATATACTGTATATATACTGTAAATATATAATTATATATAATAATTAATATTTATAATTATATATATATTATAATATATATAAATATATTTATATATATAAATATACATATATATAGGTATATACATACATATATATATATACACGTCTTTACGTATTTATAGGGGGGTGGGGTACCTGACAGGTCAGGTGGGCCCTGGGCGTCGTCGCCGGCGGGAGGAGGGCGGCGGTCCGGCGGGCGGCTGGCCGGAACGGCGGCAGCAACAACAGTTGTAGTTAACAGCAACAGCAACAGCATCAACTTGCAGTAGCTGCAGCGGCGGCGGAGGCGGCGGTGCAAGGTGGGGGAACGGCGAAGGAGGTCGGGGCGGAGAGGTCGGTGGTGGTGGCGGTGGTCAGTGGTGGTGGTGGTGGCGGTTTGAGGGGGTCGGGGTGGCTCGGGTGCTATGGTCGGGGAGTCGGGGGAGGACGCTGTGGCGGAGTTGGCGATGGCTGCGGTGGTCGGGGGGCGGCGGAAAGGTGGTGGTTCGGCAGAGGGGGTTAAGGCAGAGCGGATGGGGGCGGTGGCGGTGGTCTGAGGTGGCCGGAGGGGGTGCTGTGGGAGGTCGGGGATGGTGGTGGTGTGTTGGTGCGGGTGATGGTATTGGCTCTACGGGGGCTGCTGGCGGCGGCTGCGGCGGCTAGGGGGGTGGTACGTCGGCCGGGGAGTGGCTGGGGGAGGGGCGAGGCTGAGGGCGGAGGCTCGGTGGTGGTGGTGGTGGCCGGAGATGGGAGGGAATGGGGTTCGGGTGGGGGTATTTATAGGGTTTAGGGTTTGGGTAGTTTAGTAATTAGGGTTAGGGGTGGGGGTAGTTTAGGTATTTTGCAAATAAAATATCTTTTAGATATTTTAGATATTTTGTAGATATTTTTGGGGTGGGGCCCACTTCTAAATGGATGGTGTAGGTTCACCCTCCAATGGGAGGTTGATACCTCACACTGGAAATTTGCAGATAAAATCCTGCAAATTTATAAATTGCATAAAAGTCCTATTAATTGGAAAATTGCGTAATTACGCAATTGTCTGAGAAAAACACCATATTCCTAAAAATGTTGAATTGTACAGAACTGAGGGGGAATGCTGTGTGAGGGCCCTGAGGGGGTGGGGGTGAGCCTG